>JAAIXI010000231.1:1449482-1850284 GCA_013403645.1 Heliconius nattereri
AGTAGTGTTGCCCAAATGCAAGAACAAGACGAGACTTAGCCAGTCTTGGTCTTGGTCTTGCGCCAATACACCTGGTCTTGGTCTTGGTCTTGCGCCAATACACCTGGTCTTGGTCTTGGTCTTGGTCTTGCAGCAAGAGTCTTGCAAGTCTTGCAATTACCTATTAGTCTATTACTATTTATTAAAGTTTACTTTAAATCTTAAAAAACGTATTAGAATTGGAACATTGTGAGCTTGAATTAACATAGCCATAGTAAAGATCAAGCAGATTAATAAATAACTGAAGATTTGATAAGAAATTCGAAAAATCAACTGACCTATATGTCGTTTTCCATGGAAGTAACTGTTTCTTAATAAACATTTATGATTTATAAGCTTACATTTGCTAAAACATGTAAAAAAACAAATTAATTACAATAACTTGACTGTATTTTAAAGAACAATACTTATCTGTCTAGAAAGAGATTGAACCCTCAACTTATAAGAAATTTAATAAAAGATTTGTACGATTTATCATTTATTTGAACAAAAAATAAAATACAACACTAATCAACAGCTTTATCATTAGGTTATGATACTTTATATCAATTTTTTTGACCAACTATTAATACAAAGTAACCATCTGGCTGACTCATCATTTAACCTATTTCTATGTTTTCTAATTACTAATGATGCTTTAGAAAATAACCTCTCAGCAGGTACTGAAGTTGCAGGTATTGAGAGAAAATCACGGGCCATTTTCGATAAAATCGGATACTCTGTCTCATGCGTCCTCCACCAATCTAAAATGTCTTCCGAGCTGGCAGTTCTTGGTTTTCTCAGGTACTCCTCCAACTCGTCTATCACTAAGCCTTGAAGACAAGATCCAGATGACGTCGAGGGACATTCATAGAGTTTATCAAAGTCTATTACGTCTTCATCTTCATCACATACTTTATTTTCTTTTTCTGGTAATTCCAGAGATTTGTTCAGTGAGTGTAGACTTTTATATTCTTCATAAAGTTCATTGAACTTGCGCAGACTTTCTGTTTTAAGTTGCTTCCCCCACATTGTCAGGTCAAAAGTCTGAGCCTTATGCCTTGGGTCTAAAATTAAAGAAGTACAATAAATCCAGTTGCTCTTCTTGTAATGTTTAAGCATTTTGTCTCGAGCTGCTTGGAAAGCTAGAATGAGCCTTTCATCCACTTCAGATCGATTAGGTTTCTCATCTAACTGTTTTACCATAGATTCAATTTTATCTAGCAAGAGATTGAATGATACAATGACTAGCGGTAATGTAACATATTTGTCTCCACCAAGTTTTGTACTTAAAAGTTTAAAGTTTATTAGAAATTTATGTAATTTTTCGAGTACCTGCCATTCATTAGCTGTGATTTGAAAATCATTTAATTCGGTGACAGAACTGCACAATATGTCAATGCCCGCTCTCACTTTTAAACCAAATCCAATCATATCATGTGTGGAATTCCATCTCGTTGGACAGTCAAGAATGGCATTTAGATTTGATGGCACGCCAGCTGCTTCACAAGCAGACTGAAACTTCTTCTTCACTATCTCACTTCTTTTTATTTTACTGGAAATACTGCGTAACTTTGTTACAGATGTACGCGAGTCAGCAATATTTGGTGCAGATTCTTCATCTTCCTCATCCTCAGTTTCGTCTGCATAGTCTTCGTACTGCTGATCTTGCGCGTTAGTGTCAGACTCATAGTGTAATGCTAAGGTCTTTAATAAATCTTGTACACCAAGGTTTAAAATGTGAGCAAAGCACCGGAAATGTTGATTGTCTGAATCAAAGTGTGGCGGCAGCTGTTTGCCCAGTTCATACATAAATTTGGTATTTGCAGTTGCGTTGTCGACCGTGATACCTTGTATTTTATCAATTATGCCATATTCCAATAAACATTCATGGAAAATCGTTGCAATATCTTCCCCAGTATGTCGACCGCGTGATGGTATAAAATCAAGAACTACAGATTGATACTTCCATTCGTTGTCTATATAATGAATAGTAACCCCGTAGTAACTCCTACCAGCAATTGACGTCCACCCATCAATGGTAAAAGACATTTTAGATGATAATTGTTGAAGTCGTTCCTTGAGATTCAATTGGAGCTCTTCAAATCGCTCTTTGACTTTCCTTCTAAGTGTAGACCTTTTAGGAAACACCATATTAGGGCAAATACGTCGAAAATATACTTGTGTAGCTTCGTCATCGAAAAATGAGAAGGGAAGATATTTTTTCACCACCCAATCAACTGTAGCTGTCGTGATGTTGTCACTGCTGTTTTCCGACTGAACCAAAACAATAAATCTTGTGTTATTATTTAAAACATACTAGGTTTGAGCGTATAAGAGGAGGAGGTTTGTTGTTGTTAAATCGAGAAAATCGTTAAATTGATATTTGTTATATTAAGGTTGCACTGTACTGTAATTTACCAAAATAAAGTACTTAGTTGTTACTGGCCGATTAAATGAAAATATGGGTGTTTATAAAAAATATTTAAGACGATAATTACATACTTAATATGTCGCACCCCTAGATGAAAACACCACTAACTCAAAAATACTTACGTAAGTTAATGGCGTTTTTGAAAGTATCGCATGAATAGCTACGCAGAGTTATAATTCTTTTAACTGTTAAAAAAATATTCTTACCTGTCCACTTCTTCCAGCGGTTACTAAAAAGCTTGTGATATCTCCACTTAATTTTGGTTTAACAGGAAGAAATATTTCTGATTCCTTTTTGTGGAAAGATATTAGATGTTTCCTTAAGCCTGAAGTGTTTCTGTTTTTCATTTTTATTTCAATCTTTTTATGTTGGCACAATTTACAGAAGGCAGTTTGGGATGCATGAATTATTTCGAAAAACTCCTCAAATTTGCTTTTGGGTCTTTTAGATCTGTGACTCAAACTCTCGTTACTCGGACTAGAATAATTTGAATCTTCGTCACTCATATTAAATTGTACACGTGATACGTTTTTAGAAAACAACGAGAATTAGTAAAAACAATTATTAAGTTAGACTCGAAGCACAGCTCAATTGGAAATGACTGGAATTAAAATAATTCCTTTATTTATTAGTACGTTTCCTTGCTTTCTACCGCGCCTGTAGGTACTCTTAAAATTCGAAATTATTTTGCATGAGTATACCTACGCCTACGCCCTATGGCGGCAATCAAATAGTGTCAAATGTTATGATTTCGGCGTGGCGGCAACGATTGTTTTAGATTTCAAAAGAAGCCGCCGGCGCGTGTATCATAACCATGTACTTCCGAAAAGCGGCAAATTTCTTTGAGAAGTAAGTACAAAACCTTTGATGCCGCGTTATCAAAGTGCCGATGGTTAAAACATAACTATGCATGCACTCAGTTTGATTTTAATAGATAGGTCCAGTTTTTCATATTCTTTGCTACAGTTTTTTGCGTCTCATAGAATTCCTAAGCGTACCTACCTATACACCGAACTGTTACACCTAACTACTCAGTGCAATAGCGCTAAGTCCTAGCTGCAAGACGCAAGAGTCTTGCAGGCTATGTCTTGTTCTTGCTCAAATCTTGCACGGTCAGTCTTGGTCTTGGTCTTGCTAAAAATACGCGGTCTTGTTCTTGGTCTTGGTCTTGCAAAAACGCAAGAACAAGACCAAGACTGCAAGACCAAGACTGAATTTGGGCAACACTATTGTTGAATTGCTGAGCTCAAGCCTCGCCTTTCCTCGCTAACACCACGAAATGAAAATATGAAATATTTAATTGCTTCAAGTGGGAATCGAATCGACAGCCTGTACCGTTTAGAGTTGCACTAAAAAAAATAAAGCAACTGTTCGCAAAACATCGACAGCCGTGATTAACGGGAAGGGGTGGGCTTATTTAAATGACGATTGCTCTTTCCACAAACGTCTGATGACAGACCCCCCCCCCCCCTCCCCCTCTTTGCGTTTCACGTAAAAATTGTTAGAGAACAAAAGTATCGCGTGTACCTCCCCAGGTACGGTAACCGCTGGCATCACAAGTAGTAATCAATAAAAATGTTGAGCCCGCTATATTTGGCTTTTGGATGCGACGTGACAGTTTTGGCGAATTTACTGCTGACTTTATAGTCCAAGCGATCGACAGAAAGTATGTAGAGTCTAAAGTGCAGTTACTTACATACTACTATTAATATTATCTTTTCTTTTAAATATCTTAGCATTTAATAAAATACTTTTTTTTAATATTTTGAGTGTCTTAGTTGTTGTTGAAACCAATCAATCCTTAATAAGTAAAACAAAAAGTAAAGCAAATTACGATTATAACTCATTGGGAGATAGAGAGATAGTTGATTTCTCCTACTTTGGAAATAATGATCTATACGAGTAGACCACTGCATATCTCAATAACTATCACAATTAATTAATCAACAGTATGTCTCAGTTGCTAAAATTAGGAAAAAACTACTGCAGGTGTAAAATTACTGAAGTATTTTTTCTATATATTTCTGGTTTGTATGTTTTTTATATATATTTCAAGCTTGTAATTAATGGAATTATAGTAGTCTCAGTACAAATTAGCACAACTTATATTGAAAGCACTTGGAAATTGTCCTTCACCTTGTATATTTTGATAGCGATTTATTATATTTTGATTTCGATTTTGACGCGTAGACTGTTGTTTGATAGACAATAAATTTATAATTGCTGGATAGTAATAACAATGAATGAACTGAACGCAGTCCATTCGAATTCCGCCATTCAATAAGCAATGCTTTCAGAATTCGGCGGAAAGTGTAAAGTGTCGTAATACCTCTGCCTACCCTGCTATATGTAGGATACAGCGTGAAGCTGAAAAAAAATATCAACAATCAAAGCATAGATATATACGAATGATAAAAAATTATGATTCTTCCAAATATTGGCGAAATTCAACCCGCACAACGAACCGAACATGTACCGCATATCTAATAAAGAATAAGTCGTAAAACCACGAAACAACCTCGTAAAAAACATGCCAACTCACATTTCTGAACATTTCCTTTCCACATTAAGCGCTTATCACTTTTATGTTAACTTCAATTTGAAGTACACAATTTTCAATTATAAAATCATCAATTATAAAATTCATTAATGAATACAAATTTCAATTTCACTTTAATATTTTCCCTATAAACGATTGGACAAATAAAGCAACGGAAAGTTCGTTATAAACGAATGTAACGATAAAATTAACGGCCGTTAAGACTTTACAGATTAAATTCAAAAGTTCGTGATAGTGTAGGGCGCTACGCCGTAGCGATTTCCGCGAGCGGCTACGAGCGCGCAGTAACGAAGACTGACATCGAGTTATGATGTAAGTGCGTTCCGTACTTAGGTTTACCAATCCTTTACTTAAACATTAATTATTTTCTTGTATTAATATAATTTTTATTAATACAAGTCAAATTCACAATTTTACATTTTTAATTTATCACTTCAAAAGTTTTAGTTTTCAAGTCTAAAATTAACTTCAAATTCGTTTTGAGCCTCAAATCATCTAAGATACGAAAATAATCATTTCCAATTGAAATTAAAACTATTTACTACCATTATTAGTATTTTAAATGGAAGAAAAGAATCTTGTAAAATTAAAGGTAGAGTAAAGTATCTCATTCAATTTAAATAGCAATAAAAGAATACAGTATTATTAATTTTAAATATCAATAATACATATTATATATGTTATTAAAAAAAGTGTTAATTTGACATAGAATTTGGTATGTAATAAATAACGAGATCAGAAGCTCAGGACTTGCAGGATGATTTGATGATAAAACGATTGCCGAAATTGCTTTATTTATTAAAATACATGAATATGTTAACACAATCTATTTTGGTCTAAGTGGAACAAATGTTAATAAAAAATTAATATCAGTTTACAACAGGTGCAAAAGCATGCCCTGGTTTCCGTGCTGTTAAAATTTCATATGTTTACAGTTAATCGTGTTATTTTAGTAAATATAGTTATAGGAATTTCGTAGTATCTTTAACGCAAATATTTATTTACCTTTTGCCTAGCGCGTAAATTTTCCGTTGTTCTTATGTTATCCAATAATGTTGATAGTTTTTAGAATGCTGATTTTTAGCTGCTATGATTGTGGGGATCAGACATTTCTATTTTTAATTTATTGTGATGAAATTAATGAGTATAAATAAACCTCTAGACAATATATTCCTCTAAATAAGATTGGAAACTGCAATTATCAAGTGCAATCCGAAACGTTCCAGCTACGTAAATCGTTAAGAGATATGTTTATGAATTACCTACTCCTATATAAGCTTCCATTACTCAATGACTGAAAACACAAGAGCTGCGTAGCGTAGAATACAAAAAACAATAGGCTCTATGGGAAATAGGGAAGTCCACGGGATTCTATGGGAACGGGAAAACCAGGATTTAACGTTTCGTATTTTATTATTAAAAATTACCAATTCCTTACAACTTTATCAAAAACAAAAAGTGCATTTCTAAGGAGCTGCAATCACACTTGGGTCTCGTTAGCCACTGCCAAGTAAGGCGACGACAGTTGAACGACCGCTCGCGTGCGGCCGCGGTCAAGGGGGTGGCCAGAGGAACATTGCATGCACAATCTTTAATCGAATTCTATTAAATTCGTATATTTTTCAGTCGGTTCATTTGGTAGTGTTTGGATTTTGCTTCATTATTGGAAATTGGAAAGGATGAATTATACATTTTAAAACGGAAATAAAGATTTTATATGAGTTTTTCTAACTGCAAATTTTCCTTAATAAATAGTAAATTTATACGTAACAAATTTACGACCATTTGAAGTATTTTACTTCTCTCATTTTAATTTGACAATATTATATTGGTACTGAATTACTTAAGGTACGATACTCGTAATTTAAATATACAACTGGTATAAAAATATATTGTCATAACTACGACTGATAAGATGAATTGATTAAATTACAGAGTAGGCAAAGGCAACGTAGTGCTAAGACACTCCGTTTCCACAAACTTTCGAGGCATTGCGTCTTTCAACTCAACTCAACGCTTCGCTCTGGTACCAGCCTTGGTACCAGAGCGAAGAAATAAAATTATTAATAAATAATAATTCATTCCCCCGAGGAACCCACTACCGTCACGTTATAGTCACACGCTACTTTTTCCCTCTATATTACTCTTTATTACCAAATAGAAAATTACTACATCAACTATAACGAGTTATGAAACCAGGGCAAAGAACTAGTCAGTGCGTAATTAGTCTTAGTAGAAAAAAGTCTAAGGCTAATACAAAATTGCGCTACGCCGTCTCAGAGTCGAGCTAATGTGAGCTAAATTACTGTAAAATTACCTTTAAAATTACTCCTGAACTTTCCCACTGCGGCTTATCGCGTACTGCTGACCTTAAACGAAATACAATAATTGCATGACTGATGACAAACCACGCTTTTGTAATATATGATTTTGTATAGAAATGAATAGAAATAGTAATTATCTAATACACTATTTTTAATGTAAATTCCATTAAAGTTTCATATATAGGTGCATATAGCTTTTTTTTAGTTTCACTCTGTATCCCGCACGTAGCAGGTTAGGCAACGGTAACTTGGGAACCTAGTGTTAAGAACATTCCGTTTCCCATTAAGACACTTCGGTTTCCCACTTTTCATCGAATTCTAATATACGACACTGTTGTAGTAAATTCAATTGATATTATTAACACTATTAATATGAAAAATAATCTAGTCAGCTTTAAGGCAAGAAATTCCTACTTTTTATATATTTTTTATGCTCTATACATTTTCATCAATGATTTATTATGTCATTTCCGTAGCGCTCGTTAAGCAGTATATTGCATACCGTAGATCGGCCGTCCACCGAAGTGACGTTTTACATAACAAAATATGATAAAATCTACCCTCATTCGTATTAAGTAATGACAATTTAAAGCAAATTGCCGCTACGCCATTAAATTAAATAAATGCATTTTCTGGAATATTTTAATCATCACTCAAATAATATTAAACGTATTTTACTTTTTATTTATACTAAATGAAAAAAAAAGAATATATTTAAAAAAAAACAATCCACACCGCGCTTTGCCTCGTTAATAGAGGGAGGGATGAAATATATTATGTACTTAATTTCCCAGAGTGGGAATCGAACCCTTGTGGGCAGTCACGTTTCAGTCACACGCTTGTGCCCTAGCACCAGGAGGGCTTTTAGGGCAATTAAAATATACATAATATTATAAAGAATATGCATATAATTTTTCTATCTATTTACAGGCGTAGTCCACTTTCGAAAAGTCATAAATAAAGTGAAGTGGGTCCTATTCTCGCACAAAATAACACGCTTCTATTATGAAACGTGATAGCGATCTCCTTTACGGGAAGGGGCAACGTCCTTAGTTATATATATTTAAAATACTAGCAACCTGCCCTGTCTTTACTTGACAAAATATGATAAATTTCGCGTTTAAATACGGTCCTTCCATTGTGAAATGTACTTGGAAAAAGTTGTAAATAATATTTACAGAATAGAATAAGAGATTTGTGGCTGACGTGGCGCATTGCATATACGTATGCGTAAGCGTGATGGTTGTTGGTTCGATTCCCACTCGGACAAATTAAACAATTAATATTTTCATTTCCTCGCTCTTCTAATCAGGCACAGCGTGGCGTTAAGCTTCGCCACTCAACACGCACCGCCACTAAGTCCGCGGAAAGTGGGGAACGAAAGTGTCTTAATGGGAACTGGGTGGTTCCTAGGTTCCCAGATTTGCTGTGTTCCCTCCTATGAGCAGAATACAGCGCACACAACCTATAAACATTTATTTATTTTATATAAGATACAGCCACAATCATGGGCCATACAAACATTTTTCAAACAGAAAGCTTACTTATATTTATAGCTTTAATTATTACGTACATTTTTTTTATTATCCAAGTGATACGTTTATTTTGTTTCTACCCTAAGGTATTGTAATATAGACAAAGTCGCGCTGAAATCTAATACCTAGCATAATTGTTTATTCTAACCAAACGAGTGCTTACTTTCTGCTACAAGATTAATAAGCAAATATACAAAAAAAAAATTACAATATATTTTTAGGCAGCAATACACCTTAATAGGTCATAATTAAGTTCTATTTTACGGTGGCCATTGTAAATCTATGAGTTACATTGTACTGAGAGTATATAAATTGCTTGCAATGTTTTGTCTACTCCAGGGATTTTCAAATGCAGATCCAAAGGTATATTATTCATTTCAATAATTATAAATAAAAAAGATCAATATAAGAAAAAAAAACGACTATATTTAATTTTGGAGAATTTTATTTTTGGAGACTTTCTGATTATTGAATAATCGATTTCTACGAATCTATAAGAAAATAATACGTGGGTTCGATGCTCAATCGAGAAACAAATTAAAACGCAATGTATCGATCAGTACAGTTCAGGTGAAAAGCTAAACAGTGTCAATGTAGAGTACCTACATATTATTTGAAAAAAAAAACCAGATGAAATCGCCATGGAGATAATAAAACCATCACCAAATTTACTTTACATAATGAAACATCTCCATAGTATTTTCCACGCTTGGGATATTAAAAATATTTTTTAGAAAACATATACAAACTTTAAATGTTCAAATCCCGTTACGTTTAATACTTTCATATGTTTTCTTCATATAACTTTCACACTAGAACTAATTGGCCACGCCTGACACTCGCCACAAAGTTGCTGACAGAGTGTTCATTATCAGTTCTCGGTAGCGTGGTGTACAAGGCTTGAATAACGCCAGCTAGCTGATACAAGCTTCTCTGAACTCTATCGAACTTGGATATTCTGTTACCGAGAAACACTTTAGTTTAAGAGTTAGTACGCTTTTACTTATCGATATTGGACCTAAGTATATATATATAGTAGAGTAGAATATAATATTTCATTTCTTCTAGTGGGAATGGAACCCACGACCTGTCGAACTTCTTACGGTAACGACCTTTGTTACCGTAAGAATTTTGTACGATTCTCTAACGTTTATGTAGAAACGAAAACAACGGAGCAAAAATAGTAATATTGATTATGGATATATCCTTTTTTTGAAACCGTTGGTCATATTTGCTGCAGAATATGTGAAAGCTACAATGATATAGGTAAATAAAGAATAGTCTAAATTACACTAAGTAGATTCTAATTTTTAGGATTTTTTTGTATTCTGCATATAACAGGATAAGCAAAGGGAATCCAGTGTACAGATTCTCCGTCTCTATAAACCGCCCAATTTTCCGGATTGAGAGGCGTAACCTAGCTCCGCAACTTGATATTAAAAATTCATCAATAAATATTTAATAACAATATTCATTCATCATAAAGTATAACAAAAATAAACTGGAGAAGAATCATAACATCCATAGACTATATATTTATAAATACTCTATTTAGACCAGAGACCAGAGACTCCACCAAAAATAAAAAAAAAGCACAAAAAAAATATGAGTAAACAGTAAAACTAGAACGAGAACTGGATATCGGAAGTGGCGGCTCGTGGGCCGCTCACTTCCGGCGCCTGGTGGTAAGTGTGTCACCACGTTACACCTTCATATATATATATATATGTAATTTTGTGAAAATGACATATTTATTATACTTTTAACCAGTTAGGATTTAAGTTCAGTTGAAGGGTGTGTCTGTAACGCGACGGTTGTCGCGAATGGGGTTCGATCCCCATTCGAGGAAGTCAAATATTTATTTACGTTTATATTTCCATCTCTTCGCTCGTTGGGAGCTCTTTACGCTTGCAAGTTGGGAGATAAATGGAAAGCGAACTGTCTTAACACTAAGTGTTAGGTACTTAGAAGTCAACTTAAATTTATTGTATACCTTAAGTCACATGTAGGCAAGCGTTTATTTATTTTAACATGTTTATACAAAAGTTATGAAGTTATCGATAAAATTATAATAAAATATAAATACATACCAAATAATAGTAAAAAGTGTAACTTGACTGAAAACTCCTCAAAATATCCTTTATATTTTAATATTCGATAAAAAATGTATATTTGAAAACCTCGTGAAAATAAAATTTCGCCTCAGTCACACGCTAACTGTCAATTTTGGAACATTTTTTTGGAATGTCAATTTGGGGGGAAATCAATAGGTTGTAACGTGCCAGTGTCTTTCTTATACACGTTTACAGATTTAAAAATATAAAAAACAGTGTTCCTACTATAAAAAAATAATAATAGCATGTCAACAAATTAAGAGAATTTTGTCTAGGGTAGAATTATATGAATTCTGTTAAGAAATTAATTAAAAAACACGAACGAATTCGGTTGAAAATAGTTAGTGGCGATCGAACTCACAACTGAACAGACAGACAATATTCCAATACGGCATAACTCCGTATAATATATTTACTCTCTGATGTTTACAGAAAAAAGTACGTCCATTTTTTGTACTTATTTAGAAAACGTGTGAAATAACACTTGAAAAATATTAAAAAAAGACTTGTATTGTTTTAGTGACGCACCCTAAATGTCATTGTTGTAACACATGTTGGGTTTCTTTCATTCGTAATGTGTTTTCTATGCATTTTTTTAGTTTCACGCTGTATAGAGGCACTGGAGGCGGACACTTCCTTTCCAGGAGCGTATCTGACGTTTTCTAGGGGGCTCCTGGACCTTAGGTTTAAACAGATATGTTCCTGTAAATGTTGCTCTGTTAAGTTTATCGTACAATTTTTTTGTTTGAAAAAACTTTGGGGTAGGCATCAATCTATTCTGGGGTAGGCTCAGATCAACCCTCCCTACTCCCCCCAGATTTCCGATCTACGCCCAGTTTGGATGTTTTGATTGGTGAAGCATTTTGTTTTGGTACCAGAGCAAAGAAATAAAAATAATTCATTCCACCGAGCTGGAACCGAACCCACGACGGCGAAATTCAAATAATAAAATTACAAATACAAACCCCTCTTTCACCCAACATCGGTAATATCTAAATAAACTGTTACATCACGCCAATGAAGCCAATTGCTTCGTATGACGCTTTTTAATTGAGAACAACGAGGCAAGTGACCCGCACAAATGAATATACATTTGCTGTGTACCCTCTTGCGTTTGTTTAGACGACTTTTTAAATTATATGGTTTATTTTGTGATAAATTATAGTCTTGGTTGATAGATTCTAATATTCTTATTTATTTTTCATATATATAAATCTTAATAATTCGTGTTACAATGTTTTTTCTAGTTTTTACTCAGATCGAAATAGTTAAATTGTGTTCACGCTGTATTCTGCACATAGCAGGGTATGCTGACGAAACCTGGGAACCTATTATTGAGACACACGTTCCCATAAAGACACTCCCGTTCCCCACTTTACATTGGATGGGGGTACTCTAATTTCAATGCTAGGCTTTCTCTCGTTACCAGAGTCAGAATATAAAAATATTAAATATTTTATTTCCTAGAGTGGGAATCGAACTCACAACGCACACTTGTGCCCCATCACCGCGACTAGCCTCAAAGTGTTTTATACTACTTATACATTATATAATATTTCAAAAGGCAATGATTTTATTTGAATTACTTTCAAATGTATTACCGAAAAGGAATTCAGGAGGAGGAGGAGGTTTACATCTATTATTTTTCATAAGGTATGCCTTAACTACGCTAAACTTTTTTTATTTATAAAAGTTAAATTTATATGAATTGCATTTATCATTATAAATTACAAACTCTATGGAATTATGCAAATTGTCAATAGAATGGTCTTCTTTCGTGACTTAATTCCGTATAATTTATTTGCTTTATGACAAAATGAAAACCATAATAAGGTTAACGATTACGGCCCCGATACTGTTTAACTGATTATATATTACTAGCTTGAGGCTAGTCAGGGAGCAGGAGCGCGAGTCACAGAGAAAAGGACAGGTTGTAGATTCAATTTCCATTCGAGGAAATGAAATATTTAAGATACGAGTATTAATTTGCTCGCTCCAGTAACGAACTGAGTATCTTAACATTAGATTACCAGGTTCCCTCTGCCTACTCTGCTATGTGCGGAATACAGAAATAAGCTAAAAAAAAGCACTTTAATTAAAATACCTAATATACATTGTAAAAATAAACAATAACAACGGAAAAACACTGGTTTTGAGTATTTAGTATGAAAACAAATAATATGTGTTTGTTCTTAGAACGGAAGTCCAAGTGTCACGTTTTCAACACCTAATAAATACAAAGTGACACAAATTGTATGAACTTATTGGAGCTTTCGAGTGTACAGTAAATTATTATTTGTTATTGCATAAGAATAAATCATGGTAAGTATTTAATTTATACGTAAGATGCTTAAAATACTTAAAAGGTTAAAAAGCTTTCGAGCATTTTTAAAGTGTTATTTCACACTTAGAAACGTATACAAATTTGAACATAGCGGGATTTGAACCTGCGTCTATTCATCTTCTTGAATCGTTTCCTACAGGTGCGGGTTCATATTGTATATACTTGCGGATTCGCTTGCTTAAACTTATTATTATATTATAACCAAATTATACAAAAATATAAATATATATATATATATATATATATATATATATATATATATATATATATATATANTTAGCCTATATGTTGTTGTGATATATAAGCTATATTACAAACACCCAACCTCATACACTTTTACATTTATAATATAAGTATAATTTTCTTAAAAAAGGAATTGTCAATGTTAGTGATAATGGACAACAAATTAACATTTATTTTTCATTTGTTGAATTTAAGTTCAATTATGGTGTAATGAAGTGTTAAAATAAATAAATAAAAAAATATTTTTTTAACACAAGGCCAACTCCATTTTTGATTAAAATTTCAATAAGTGTCAGCACACGTTTTATCTATATTTATAAAATCGAAAGGTCACTCACTCATCACGAAATCTCAAAAACTACCAGAGCTAGAAACCTGAAATTTTGTATAGGAGTTACTTATAGGGCGTAGGTGCTCGCTAAGACGGGAATTTGCAATATTCAACTTCTAAGGGGTTGTTTTTGGGGTTGAAAGTTTGTATGAAACTTCTTTACTGCAAATGCTAGGTGTCTCAAATTTTGCATGGACGTCACTTATAGGACGTAGGTACTCATGGAGACAGAAATTAATATAACGTAGTTCACGCAGGCGAGCGGGCCGCTAGTTTTAATATAAATTTAATATACATATTTTATGAATATATGTATAAATATATTTTGGTTAATTAATGAATTAAGTATTGCCTCAAAATAAATGGTAAGTCACTAAATGGTCTTTTCTCCAAAAAAAAAGCGGGAGTTTCGTGAAGATAAAAAAAAAAGCCAAGAAAAAAATGCCGTCTTCAAAAAAACCAGAACATGTGTTCAAGTTTATCGTTTGACCGTAATCAAAAACAGACTATTTTGCGAACTCCCCTACATGTAAGAATATTTTTAAACTTTTTAAAATTAGACATTGACCTAATTTATAATTTACGTAAATATGATAAGATATTAAACATCTTATAATCGCGGCGCAGGAGAACAAAGTGTGCTGCTATATCGATTGGTTCCGGGTTCGATCCTCACTCGAGCAAACTAAATAGTTATTAACATTTCTTCACTCTGGTGTCATGGTAAAACGCGGGTTTGAGTTCCGCCACTCAACACACAACGCCCCCAAAACTCAGTGGAAAATGGGGAACGGAAAACTAACACCACTCACCAGATTCCCTGCTACTCGGCTAAAATAATAAATAAAATCAATCTATTAAGAATAGATTTGAATTTCTACTTATAATATACATAAGGAAATACTATTCACACATAATTTAAGAAAAGAAGCTTAACTTTATCGAAAGTTTCACTAAAAACTTTGAACTAAAACGTGAAATTCATTGATAAATCTGTTACGTGGTCAAAAGTAAACAAAAGCACGTACAGTTGTTTACTCGCTCGGTTAAAGTTTAAACGATAGTTCTTGGTAGGGGGGAACGAAAATATTGCTGCAAGGAGTCGTTGGGTGCGCCGAACGCCCACATGTTGGTTAGATAGAGATGGCTGGTTTTAGTTTAAGATTTGTCGATGAATGAAGATATCGATGAATAAATATCGATATTCTTATAGTTTTAGATTTATAGGTATTTTCCCCTCGGATAAATGTTTTTCATTAAAATTTGCTTTTATTATTATCATTTGTTACGATTTTCTTAACTGAAGAGCTTTTTTTTATTTTGCGCAGACATAATATTGATTGTCTGATAGAATTAACTAAATCTTATTTATTGGCAAGCAGGCAAACAGTGATTGACAACTAGCAGGTGTCTGGGTATCGATTCTCGATCTATGTATACGTACATAGATATTATTATGTTGAATTGACATGAATACATTTGAGTGGGAATTGAACCCACAAGTCGAGTTTTCATTATCATGCTTATACTTCTTATAGTAAAATTTATAAATAAAAATAAAATAAATATAATCCACAGTATAATATTACAAAAAATCGTCTCAACTGCCATCGCATTCAAAATAATAATTAATAAAAAATGCTGATACAATAGAATTCGATATGCCAGCACGAGCATCTCTCTACACCACATCTCCCGTCTTAAGAAGCGCTAGTCACAGAGCTGCCGGCGCGCGCGCATCCCGTCCCGGACCGAAAATAAACCCGGCCTGTTCAAAAACATACAAATTTCAATTTAAATTTATTTCTTTTAGTATTAAATTTAAGTAATTGTGGCTTAATTAACATATGTGCAGTGCAATACTGAGTGCTAGACACTCCGATGTTACAATGTCTCCTACCGCCATTGGCGGTGATCTGCCTCAGTGGTGCGGCAAGACGGAGAGTTTCCCGCAAGCTCTCCTGGGCTGGCTCTATCTGACTCACGATCAGAACGACCAGGTATTTGAGTGTTCATATAATATTTCAATAAAGTCAAGTTTATTTTTAGTTTTTATAACGCGAACAGCAAGTGGTATTATTGTCATACAACGTGCCTGTTTAATGTTAACTATATGTATATGACTTTCTTATATAATATCTGGGCAGTGTCGTTCAGTTTTAGCTTTATTTGAAATGTTCAAACATACACGACTATATTCTTATAAAGCTCCAAACTCAAAATATATTCATGTTTTTAAAATTTTAATAAATAATTCTTCTGTTGTATATTTTTAATTGAATATTTTTTAATCTATATAAATAAAAATAAATTTCCGCTTCTGAGTGACAGATAGACAACCCACAGATTAAGCTATTGGAAAGTTTGACATTACGGTAAGGTAGGGCGTGTAGGGTATATAGGGATTCCCATGGGACAAGCAATATAGGGATTTTCTTATACGTCTTAAAGTTTACATTAAGAAATTTCCAAGTAACATACAAACAAAAAAAAAAATTGTATAAGTAGTCTTACAATCTTTTTACGTTGCTAAAGCTCACACATCATTAATAAATATTTTTAACCTTTTAAATTAAAATTTGTAACTAGCAACATCTGCTTAAACTATTTTATTTTTTTTAACATATATTTTCATGAAATAATAAATCATATTTATCTATTGCTTGTTAACTAATTCATTGTCATAGATAATAGAAAAATACTAAGTATATATATTTTTTAAATTGAAAAAATATTCCATTGCTTCAATTTTTATTTAGCCCTATTAAAACAAATATACGTTTCTCAATTAATAGTGTTGGCATGTGTACGAACACATTACACAGAGCCAATGGCGGAGCTGGTGACCTCCTTCGTGTCATATTAATTTAGTAAATAATTGAATATACTATTTTATAATTAAACTGGTTAATTTATAGCATTGTTTATTAGCTTTAACTGGATTGTTAGAAAGTGTTATGGTGGTTGTTAATTTGGATATATTGGATAATGGGGAAGATTGAAAGAAATCGGTTAGATGCGAGTCGGCCTCACTTATTGAGGGTTCTGTATCAATTTCAGTATTGTAGGTTTTGTATTTTTTTGTTTTGTTAATTTTAAGACACTCTCGTTTCCCAGTGTCCACTGAATTGATGAATGACGTAATTCAACGCTGCGCTATGCCCAGTTACCAGAGGGATGAAATGAAAATATTATATATTCCACATTTTACTTCTGCCCAAAAACGTCAAATAAATATTACTTACACCCATCATAGTAACGCAAAGAGCAAATGATGTAAACCATACAGGTGTTCTAAAATTACCATCGCGAGTAACTTCCCGATGTGGCAAGTGGCAAGCATGTGTGGCCGTACACGAAATGCAGTTAACTTAACGTTTCCTTTACTTCACTAGTGAGTATTGAAAGTTTAAACTGAACGATCGGTCTGTAAATATGTAGATATTATTGAATAAAATTATTGAATTATTAAATTCTTATCCTAATCTTAGGTCTTCGCTCTGATGTCGAGGCAGAGCATAGTATAGAGTTCGGCCATTCAACACTCAATGCTCCCAGAATAAGGCGAAAAGTGGAGAGCGGAGTGTCTTATGTTATATGAAGGAAAGAGGGTGGAGCTATCAAATTATATTGTCCAGTCGTGTTGTGTATTAGTCCAGTTAATTGAGTTTCTACATATAAACAGTAGAAACTCAATTAACTGGACTAAGTGTTGTCGCTGGCATTCGGATAATAGAAAATCCGGATAATCCAATGTATAAAAGCTGGTTTTGTGTAATAGAAGAATAAAAGAAATAAGTGTATATCGACGAAAATCAACGTTTCTTAAGAAATTATTGACATTCTCCAAAAATTTTCTTAGATTACATTGTAGTAGGTAATAATTATCGCGGTTGATAGTTCGGATAATCGCGAATCCGTTAGGGCCGGATAATCGGAGTATCATTAATGTCCAATGGTATTCTATAACCAATAAACTACTAATATATGGAAGCAAAGTTAAAGTACGTTACTAGTGCAACAACCCCCCAGTCCCCCACGAGTGGCGTGTTCAAACATAAACATTCCTAATTAAGTGTGGTGTCGAATTCAGAAGTAAGCACCTAAATAAGTATTCACGGTGTCGGGAATCAAAGGCGCGCTTCTGGTCCGGACGTTGTAGCTATAATCTTATAATGTAACTTGAGACGAATGTTAAGTAATATCTTTAGTAATATATTTGAATATGTCATACATATATTTAGATTTATGGTATATAATTTAGAAAAGCTAAATAATATACAATGTTATTTGAGAGGAACACACAAGCGGACTGTAAACGTGATGGATTCGATTCCTACTCAAAAACAAATCAAAACAGCTTCGCGCTGTGTCCCGCACACTGCAGGGTAGGCTGAGGGGACCACTTTCCGCCGAATCCTGAAGGCCTTTTTGCTAACGCAATCCCTTGCCTTTCGGTGTCTAGGTCCCCAGGTTCCCTCTGCCTACCTTGCTATAAGCGGGATACAGTGATAAGCTAAAAAAAGCTTTCCTTTTATTTCCCCATTAAAACGAATAAAGAGTAAGCATTAAAGACAATAAGCTGTTTTACGATTCAATGAACCTAAAACAAACATTCCAAATGGAAATTAACAGTTTCTTAATGTATGATTGTTTGAGAGGAGCTATATAAAGAACTTTATGACTCTTAAATATGCTGGTCGCATGAAGAAAATTCATTATATATAAAGGTACTTGTAGGTAGCTACTTTCATCTTCCACAAAGGCAGACGGATCTTAGGAATCTAGTTAAGGTAAAACACTCCGTTCCCCACTTTCTAACGAATTCTGGGGACATTGAGAGGGCGGAATTTAACACCGCGCTATACGTCGTTATGAGAGCGAGGAAATGAAAATATTAAACATTTTCCCCTAATTGAGAATCGAACTCACAACCTGTCGGCTTTACCGTCGAACTTTTGTATGCCTGCGGTACGAATGGCCTCATCTACAGTTGTTTTTACATTTTAAATTATACTATAAAAATATATAAAATCCGCCATTAAAAAGATAAACGAGTCAGTTGCGGGACTTTACAGGGGCGCCCACGACGTAGCAATGTTTTTTATGTCTAAGGCCAAAGCGTGTGGATGATATTATTCATGTTAAAATATTATTTGTTTATGGGTAAACACAATATAATATTTCGGGAACGGAAGTGTCTTAATTGGAACATAGTGTCTCAACATTAGGTTCCCAGGTTCTTTTCAGCTAAATGCGAGATACAGCTTGAAGCAAAAAAAAATGATTGAAACATTTTTTCCAATAGCAAAGGATTTCGTTCCTCACAAAACAACATTAAATGTTATTTCTGGAAAAAACAACAAACAAAGATAATCTAGATTTATAAGTTGCAGCTGGAAAACGTCAAGACGTGCGTTTCCATGTAATTAGTGTCATTTGAGAAGAAAGCCGCACTAAAGTTTGGGAATAGAATACGTGAATACGTTTTTGTGACAAGAATGGTTTTTTTAGCTTCAAGCTATAATATCCCACATATAATAGTGATAGAATAGATGGTGGTACAGAGAACCTTAGTGTAAAGACACTCCGTTTTAGTATACAGGACTGGCAAAAATGTGAAAATTAGTCTTTAGTATGTTTCCCATATGTCACAAGTATTTTTTGCGAGGATATAATCAAAATATTATGAACTTATGGTCTATATTGATAGTTTATTAGGTTTCTAAATTTTTGTAGGTACTCAAGCGTTCAAAATTCGACTCTAGAGATTTAAAATGTATCGTTCAAATCGTGAGTTTCAAAGAAGCGTGTTCGAAAACAGTTTCACACTGTATCCCGCAAATAGGAGTGGGTAGGCAGAGAGAATCTGGAAACCTACTGTAACATCACTTTATTCACGTTAAGACGCTTCCGTTCTTCATTTACTGCCAAATTATTAAAATATTGCGTGTTGAGTGGCGGTACATCAAAGTGACACTTTGCCCGGACACCAGAGCGAAAAAAATAATTAAATATTTAATTTCCCCGAGTAAGAATTGAACCAACAAACTGTCGCGTTTACAGTCACACCCTTGTGCCGCTGCGCCCCAATTTTTTTATTATTTTTTTGACTACATTCCCATAATAAATCTAGTCACACCATGTTAAAAATAATAATCTAAAATGTGACTTAGAATGTCAGTAGAGTCGACGCGTCAACGCACGCGCCCCGGAATTGGATTGTATTGGTTCTTAATTCGTTAAACAGATGCGCGCGCGCAGCCGATGGAAATGCGTCATTTGTAGCGATTTTATTATATTTAATTTTGTCTATTATCCCCCACATTGATTATTATTATAGCTTGTTTGTTATTTTTATATTATAGGGGCTATTAAAGTAAAAGTTTGGGGCTAGTTCTGGCGCAGGGGCTCAAGCATGCGATTGTAAGAGCGACAGTTATGGGTTCGATTCCCACCAATTAACACGCATTGGATCTAATATTCGGCGGAATGTGGGAAACGGGAGTGTTTTAATGGGAACGGGCTGTTTCGACACTAAGTTTCCTCTTCCGTGAAGCAAACAAAAATATATTTGAGTTAATAGTAAATAAAGAAGTTTATTGATGAAGCTTTGCACTGAGTTCAGCCTCTCAACACGAAGTGCCTCGAAAAATGGACGGAAGGTGCGGAACGGAGTGTCTTAACACTAAGTTCCCTACACAAGATAGCGTGAAGTTAAAAAAATGTTATTGAATGGTGTTGAATTAACAATACTATAAGATCGAAATTAAGCTGACATGGAATAAGCTACTTAATACCACATGTTAAATAAACCTATGTTTAAATACCTAAAACTAAAGTTAAACACACACAATATTTATAATATATTAATAATTAAATTCTTTTTTTCAGTGGATACCAGGATCAGTATGGGGACCCTTACCGACAGCAGCGACCAGGTCCCAGCAGGCAGACGACACCAGCTCGTTGGCAGAGCAGCTGGCTGCACTGTCCCTGCGGCGCCCCCCCCGGCCACCGCCGCCGGCGTACATGTGTCACTTGTGCTTCAAGAAAGGGCACTACATTGGAGACTGTCCACAGGTAGGATTATATGTTTGTAAGTTGCATATGGTACGAGTATATCGCCATATAGCAGGGTAGGTAGAAGTAACGGAGAGTTAAGACACTCCGTTCCCCACTGTCCTCTGAGTAATTGCATGTTGTTTACCAGAACGAGTAAAGTTTTTTAAAAACAGTATTAAATTAAAATAGAAATAATTTCAAATTTTCACAAAAAAATTCGTTTTTTAAACGCGACTTCCGATATATATCTATAAATGTATGTATTTCTTGTATTTATTATATTAACTTATTACTGTTGAATACAAAAATCTTCTTAAGAAAACTATTTCCTCTAGTAACTGGCGGGAGGCCAGATTTTGTTCAAATTATTATATATTTTCCTCTATACTGAGAATTTCATTGGAAGCTCGTGTCATCTTAATAGTAATCAACTATCAAAGTAAAAGAATATCCACTTCAAGGGTAGGGTATTGTATAAATGACACCAGTGGTGGCGAGGTTATAGGTTCTAATTTTTGAAGAGAAGTTTTTAAAATAACACGATAAAACACATACCGGCTATATGTTTCCAACGTACTCGGATAGAAGATCCACGTAATTACAATAAGTGACATGTATCACTCAATAACAACACTACACACTAGATACCTTCCAATCAGGGCTTCCGCCTACAAGCAACTGTTTCCGTCCCCACTTTTACACGAATATGCTAACAATATATTGTCATACAAATGTTCGACTACATAGATAACAAAAGTGACGGTAGCGACTCAAAATTCATTTATGAAGACTGCTACATACATTTTACTGGAAAATTAAAAAAAAAAAATCATGCTGACAGTCCTTTGTCTGCTCAATAATATAACATATCAATATATTTTTCTAAACAGAAAAGAATTATCATTAGTAATAAAAATATGTTATATCTAACCCACTTGTCAATACAAAGCACTTTTCTATTTCAAGATAACATATCACTTGAACTCCAACTGTGCTTGAATAGAAACATTGATTTGTGACGATTCATGTCATTCTACTTATGAATGAATGTCTTTAATATAAGAATACTGGGACATTGTAATACTTAGCTATTAAAATCACGAGACCTATATCTTTTATCATTTGTTGGGATTTTACTACTAATAAAAAAAATAAATATTTTGAACGACTTTTACAATGGTAAAAGCGATGGTCGCGAATTCGATTTCTATTAGGGGAAAACGACACTCTTAGTTGAGAAAGAATAATGCTTTTTACTCAAATAAAAATTGAGGGACGGTATGATGGACGGCTTCCAAGAGGTAGGCTTCCAGCGTCACGCTGTATCCCGCACGCAGCAAGGTAGCCCTCAGCCTACCCTGCACTGAGACGCTCCGTTCTGCTTTTCTGTTGAAATATGGATGCATTGGGTGTAAAGCAGCCATACACGATATTAAATGTTTCATTTCCTCCAAAGGGAATAGAACCCACAACCTATGGCGTTTACAGTTACACGAATGAATCCATTCAAGAAATTAAGTTCACCATAATGATGTCATCATAAATCTGAAGATACGATATTTGCTTATCGAAATGAAATCAACTCAGGCTTAGAGCAATAGTTAATTTCATATGAAATTAGGCCAATAACTAAAAATACAATAACGTCGTCGTCGGCTTCATGAAAATTTATAATTGCAACAGCGTATAGTTTATTAATTAGGTGCACAAATAATAATAATATCTAGCTATACTAATGATATAAATATGAAATATTTGTTACTTGAACGCTTTAATCTCAGGAACTATTGGTTCAAATTGAAATAAGTTACTATTTTTCGAGGAGGTATGTTATAGGGAGGAATATTTTTTATATATTCTATTGTACTCACCTCGGGCATGTATCGTATGTCATACACAATTTTTAATTAATTGTATTTGTATTTTAAAAGTAGCAGTTAAAATCATATCAATATAAGTAGTTTCCATAAATATAATTTTTATCTTGTTATCTACTACGATTATAACCCACTTATTACGATTATAAGGACTCTTCTACTGGAAAACTATAAATTGTTCAAAGTGAGTGAGTGAGGATGTGAGTTTAGGAATATTTTCATTTGCTCCAACGATTTTCATTTCCCTGAGGAAACGGTTTATTAATTTATAAATGTTATCCCAGTTAGCGAAAGTAAGTAAATAATAGTAAATTTCGACGTAGTTTGATGGGAACGTATAGTTTAGTTGTCAAAACCTACATGGTTTCCAAGAGGCGCTGGTTCAAATCCTGCTACGTTCAACATTGTTAAACATTTTCTTAACAAAGTACAAAACAGTTGACTTCCTTATGAAAAAAACATGTTATAATTTCGCAGGCCCGACCCAAAGGCGAAGGCCTAACGCCTTACCAAGGCAAGAAGCGGTGTTTCGGCGAGTACAAATGTCCGAAGTGCAAGCGCAAGTGGATGAGCGGCAACTCCTGGGCTAATAATGGACAGGAATGCATCAAGTGCCGTATTAATGTATTTCCACATAAGCAGGTGATTTTTTTTTCCTGTTTTTCTTTACGCTTTACATTTTTAAAAAATAAGAATATTTGGTATTCGCAATTTGGGTAATGAAAGGTTATATACTTTTAAATTAACATATAGTTTAAGTGTAGGCAATATAAGGGTGAGCTTTGAACCTACTATCTATTTGCAATGACATGTGGCAAATAGTCTACCAGCCAGTCGTGGCTTAGGGTCATAAGCAAACGATTCTCAAAGAATGAAAATATTTCATATTTTCATTTTCTCGCTCTGGTACGGTAAAACTTTACTGGTATAATGCGCTGAGTGTAGCTCCTCACGCAATATCTCTAAAATTTGATAAAAAATGGAAAACGGAAGTATCTTAAAGGGAACCTATGCCTACCCTGAAGTGAAGCAAAAAAATAGTTTAAATATGCGTAAATTCAATTTATTTTTCTACACTAATAATACTTGACATATAGGACAAACAAACAAACTACATACAATCATCCTTGAAATTAATTGTTAATTTATTACAGAGGCCGCTAGAGAAACCCGACGGGCTGGACGTCAGCGACCAATCTAAGATACATCCTCAGCATCTGTGCCAGAAGTGTCGTTCCCTCGGCTATTACTGTCGACGGGAGTACTAAATCTATTATTTTTATTATTTCTTATTACCAATTAATTATTATTTTTTATTCATTAAGAGTACAAGTTAATTGAAAACACTTAATTTTGCCAAATATTTTCCAAAGATATTTCTTGTATTGAGATATTTTTTATGTTTGCTAGATTTAGTACAAATTATAGGATTTTATAGATTTTTAACAAATAATAATATTCTATCTAGATTATATATATATAGGGTAGAATTGTCAGCACCACTTTAAATGAAACCATAGTTTTAACTACTCTATAAAAGCCTAATATAATTTAGAAAAAAAATAACTCCCAAAAATGAAACAGTTATTTTTTCAAACAAAATAAATAATAAAGTTATCGTTTTAAAATAAAATGCCATTTGTAAAGGATAACATAGGCACACACACACTTACCTGTCGGCGCGGCAACGTCGTACACGTATGTGTGCGTCACACGAAATACAGGTATGGATAAAAATGGTGAAATTAAAAAAAAATCCTACGTCCAAACTGTTGAGGTACCTGGATTATTTTTTTTAATTCTGAGTTTGAAGTATTTTACTCTATATGCAGTTTCAGTAAAAGGAACGCTGCCTCTTCCATCCTGTATATTTAAAATAATTTCAGTAAAAATGTTGCTATAAAAATATGACGATGGCATTAAAGCGCGTCTAATTGACATTTATTACATATTACACTAGGGAAAATAATTATATTAATAATATGTAATGTTTACTTAAAGATTTAACCAAAATAGTTTTAAAATATATGGGATTTAATAGAAACTAGATTACAAAAGTTATTATACAGCTCGACTCTACGACTTTTAAAATACGTTTTTCAAATTAAATATGTGTATAGTCTGAAAAAATGAACAAATTATTTCTAATTACATTATAAAAGAAATATCCTATACTATAAAATAATACTGTTACTTATATATTAATAAAATAAATAAATATAAAATGTATATTTCGAAACGAGTTTATCCGTGTTTGTTACATTTTAAGATTTACTAATAGTATACTCCAAATGGCATTAAAGTTACTTATAAAAGTTTATATGTATATTAGATATAAATGTTTGTATACCTACCATATAAGTACATACTAAATTTGAACTGCTTTTGAACAAAAGATAGTACAATAATTATTTATTTGCCACTACAGGCGGCATCATCATCATACATCGGCTTTAGGCCAAGGGGCGCAAGTAAACTGTGGTTGTCGGTTCTATCCCTACTCGAGGAAATGAAATATTTATTTAAATTTACATTTTCATTTCTTCGCTCAACCATTCCACCATTCAACACGCAATGCATCGTGAATTTGGCGGAAAGTGGGGGACAGAGTGTATTGACACTACGTTCCAGAGTTAAACTGATTTGATTTTATTTATATTAATAATTCTTTGACTCTTTGAAGTAACTCAAAGTGTCAATCTTCGATGTGTCAATATAAATGATTATGTAATATGTACTTGTTATTCTTTCTGTATATGTGGTAGTTACTAATATACTAAAATATTACGACTACTAACATTTATTTTACTACTATTTTTTTTTATAATTCTCTAATTATTTGATATCTCAAATTGTTTTGTAGCGGGTTGATTGCCTATTTGAATTTTCGTACTTTATTTTTTAAATTAAAATTAGATTCAAAGATAATCCCTTTGTGATCATGTATTATTTATATTTTATCCCATTAAAGTAAAGAATGAGGCTTTAGTTACTTAAGTTAAGTTGTCTGTGGCTACGTCAAAGATTTCAGGAAAAGTGTTCCTAGTATATTATTTTTTCTGTGCAACAGATAAAATACAGAAATAGCTTAATCAATCTTTGACAAGGTTTTTGCTTAAAAAATATATTATATAAATCTACAAGCCTGTAAAATGAAAAAAAAAACAAATTTATATAAAATATAATACAAGTTGAAATTAAAAATTAACATTAACACTTATTCTAAAATTTAATAATCACCAAAATATATATAAATGTAAGGAACCAGTGAATTCTCATGGTGCCAAAAATTAAAGATTAAGTAACATATATATTTTTATTATAAAAATAACTTACACTACATTTTCTTATTCCTAAATATGTTTTTTTATTAATTATTTATAGGTTATTTAATATAGTTAATGCGTTATTATTAATAGCCTATAGCTATCATTTTATAATACTTAATAATACTGTTATACTTCAGTTAATTAACAGAAATACTGTTATATCTGTCTTAAGGATTATTTCAGTACATTAATGTAAGTATATATGCTGAATCAACGGTGCTCTACTTTAGAAACGAGTAATATTTCTTTATTTCCTTAAAACACACGAAACTCATAAAACAGAATTAGTGATTTTAGAAATGTATTTGATAATTATATATTTTTTATATTAAAAAAATCTACATATTTAGATGAAAATACGATTGAATTTAATAATTGATAAAATAATAAAAAAATCGTAATAAGAAACATTTTCTAATCATTTTCCATTTTTCTTCATATATTACAATTTGGTTGTATTAAATAACCATTTTTTATTTTCATAAATACAAATAAGATTTATAATAGTCAATAACGTCTCTAAGTAAAATCGTATAGCTTATAACAAAATTTTTGAATAATATTTTTATAATGAACATTTGTATGTAAAAAATTTTTTTCATATAGTTTAAGAACGAGGAATATAAAAATTCAGCTTATATTATATAAAAAATAACTTGCAGCGGAAGATGTAAAATTAAATATCTTTAAAACATATATTTTTATTTCTTTTTGTATTAAATCATCGCTATAATTACGATAATGTATTTTTTAATTTTGTTATATTTAAAAATTCATGTATTAATTTACTTATTTAGCTGAATAATGCTATGCCTTTGCCTATTATTGATGAACATATTATTTGTAATCTGTTACTTACTTAGTTATTATATAAAATGTACGAGATTTATAAATAAAAATAATAAAAGAAATCATATAAATAATATTCTTTTATTTAGAATGATTACAAATATATGCCAAAATGGAATAAAAAAATAATTTTAATATAAAAAATACAACAAATATAACTTACAACCATAGTATAAAATAACAGAATAATTATTTAATGAAGAAATCCAGGGAGTACGCGTAGTCTATGGGGTCTCTCAAATGCATTTTCGAATTCTCTTTGGAAAACGCCATCGTCACTTTTCAACTCAAGTGAACGTTTCTTAATATTATGAATGTTTTCAATTACATCGTCAGCACCATTTTGATTTAGACTCCTTCCATGTGCAACCAAAGCGCAGAAAAGTAGAATAATAAAAGTTATTTTTCGAAGAATTTCCATTATTTTGTCTTATGAAGCAGTAATTCCTTTCAACGCTACAAAAAGATTATTATTGCAGTGACAACTTGCAATGTCTTTATATACGGGTAGTTCGTTATTTGTAAATCCATTTACCATTATACGTTGTTTGAGTCGTGTTAGCGCGTGATTATTGGTAATAATATGTTTTCTTGAGATTATTTAGAGTGTTCGATCTAATTTAATTCCGCATTTTCAGCGAATATATACAATACGTATATATTCAGTTTAGATATTATGTTTGTTTGTCCAGCGCCTTCTGCGTCAATGTAATGACGCATGGAGCTATTTAAAAGTTAACAAATATTAATAATATATTATTTTTTATATATATTCAAAAATATATCTTTATGGAATATTCTATAGTAATTGATAAACTAATATTTTGTTTAAGTAAATTACTTTATATTTATAGGTATTCTCTTGGTATTCTAAATAAAATATATCTAATATTCTAAATATACAGAGTGTTCTAATAGTGTTTTACCGTTACGTTCCATTTTATCACATTTTATAATTACAATCAATTGAAGTAATATACACAAGTAAATGTAATCCTTTAATGTATAAAAAAACGGTTAAGTTTGAGTCGGAATGGACTAATATAATATATTGCTATAAGGTCGAAAATAATTAATAAAAGTCGTTCTAATCAAATCTAAGACCGATTTAAAGTGTGTACAACTAATCATAATTTCTATTTAAGTTTTGTTTTTTATTATTTTATACGTTATTTATATTAGACGGTTTACCCAATAAAACAAAAATGAAACGATTAAAATTTTCTTGTTTTCAAAAAGTTCACAATGTCACGCACAGGCAAGTCTCTTATATTATCGAGCCAACAGGGACCCCGTTTAACTACATAGAGCCTCGGGTCCCTGCACTCCATTTGTGATAAGTTGTCGTAGGTGACGCCGTCCGAGGCGCACACGGGGTTCAAATCCATTGGCAAAGCTGCACAGATAGGGTTTACTTGGGGCATACTGATAGCAACTTCTACCGAGAGAACGATGAGAATAATTGCTGAAAAAATTATATGTAAAAAAACATTATAAACACATTTGTAATTACTTTATTTTACTTTATGTAATACCTACATGTTATTTGTCATATAATGTTGAGGACGTTACGGCGCAGCGGCACTAGAGGAAACGAGGTATTTACTTAAATTTATATTTCCGTTTCTTCGCTTCGGTATCGAGACAAAAGCGCGGCGTTGAGTTCCGCCACTCAACACACAATGACTCCAGAATTCGGCGGAAAGTGAGGAAGGGAGTGTGTTAACACTATGTTCCCTCTGCCTGCTGTGTGCGGGATACAGCGTGAAGCTGATTTTAATGTCATGCCATAACCGACAAAACCAGAGAGAGACCGTCGTAGTGGCACATTGGCACAACGTGTTAGTTTTAACGTGACGGTTGTCGTTTCTATACTATTTAAGGGAATTAATTATTAGTTTTTGGAAGTATAATTTAAAGAGATTTTTCAGAAACTTGAGTGATATTTTTTAGTCTTACGTATCCCGCATATAACTGGGTAAGTAGAGAAACAATCATGTTTACGCGTACTGCCAGTCACAATGTGTATTGTGTGGTGAAATTCAACACCAGTCTATGTCCATGTCTACCAGAGCAGCGACATGGTATATATATAATAAGTTATTCATCCAAGCGGGTATCGAACCCACGACCATATTCTCTACAATACCGCATTATTGATGGCCTTATAAATATAAAACATCACTATAAACCAATAACCACAAGACACTTACTTGTTTTTATAAACATTTTTTTTTTCTAGCCAAAAATATATGTAATGTTTTCTATAGTTCACAATATCATTTTATGTTGAAAAATGTAAATAAAGTAGAATTTTCATTATTTTCCTTTATATATAGCCGAAATAGATGAATGATCATAAAAATATTTAATAATGTCCAAAGAGAATCAATTTTATATGATTAAATATTTATGACCATTTTTTATTTCAATATTTTTTGTTGCTTTTATAAATAATTCTGGGTTTGGACGAGTCATAGTCCGCGACTTTGCTTTTGTAGGCGATAACCCGTAAAATCGCATTTCTAGCCGTTTCTTTAAGAATTTCAGGGAACCTCCTCTTTACAAGGCTCCTCGATATTTCTCTTGAAACTCATTTACTCAATTTCAGTTTTCCGCGGCTAGTTGATTTTGCTGTGTACTTTTTTCAGTCACGCAGTCAGTTACGGACATTTACACGCTTGCCGAGGCTTTCCAAGCGTCAACTAAAACAGCGATTAAACAAATTTGGCATGGCTTGTGAGCGCTTGTCGCCGATTCAGACTAGTGTCGCTTTCTAAACATAGATGGAGGCTTGCGGCAATCGCTTGTGAAGTTTTTACAGATTGGCGTATATTCAGTATCACTCATCATTATAAACATATATTAGTACAGATGATAAATGAGGTAAAATACTTGCAACATTATTCTTAATGTTTTATTTGCTTGTTCAGATTATATAAAAAAATAAAGACATGTTAGTTTAAAAACATAACTATAACAAATTCAATTCACTTAGCACTTTTTCGCCTTTTTTATCAATGTTACTTTTTATCAATATCAGCATATTCATTAACTGAAAAAAATCTCTTCTTATATTTTTTTTATAATTTAAAAATATTCTGATCAGGACCATATGCGCTAGTAAGCATGTAAACTCCATACACGCAATTGTGTAGCTTGTGGACGCTTGCACGCTTAACACGTTCGCTGAAGTACGGCAAGCGTGTAAGCGTAGCGTAAAAAATTGCATAAATATTTTTAAAATTATAAATACACTAAAACAATTTTATTTCATTTAATTTTTGTTGTATTTTTCATTCTTAATACATTTTAATAATATTACAAAAAAATATTAATTAATACATTAACACAATTATTTATAGGTACTTAATAATAGAAAACTAAATTATTCATTAAATTTTTAACTTGTTTGACATATATCTATGGATTTGAAGTCGGTTTTTTGTTTTTATTTAAATAATTTGGTATAGTATTGTTATGATTCTTTGATTAGGGCGTTCCGATAAATTATTTATCTATATTATTTATGTATATCTATATTCGCCACTGGCAGAATTTGCATCTGTCGTTAAAAAATCTAAATCATATATATCATTAATTAAAAAAACTTATTTTTCAAACTATCTTCTGGCATGCTCGGATCGCTATAATTAAAGAACAACGACAAACTATCTCGATTATACTGTTACAAAAAAGATTTTGTTTTGTTTTAAATAAATATAATTTATTTGCAGTGTGAAATCAAGAATAACAAAAAATATTGAATGTTTGTATGCTAAATTAAATCGACGCTCGCACCTAAAACGCGTATCAAATAATAATTACTTGAAATAGTGAAAATATGACTAAATTTATATTATGACAAATTCATTTTGCACATACATGTCAATATATATTATATGGGATTTAAATAAATTGGATATTTAATACAATACCTTCGCAATGTGTGGAATACCCGGGGCGTCCAAGAAATATATGAAATAATATGTATAATTATGTCCATTACATACTTTGCGAAGAGAATGTATAAAATCTAGGGATTGTGTAAAGTAACTACCCGCTGTTCACCAGCAATGTGCAAAATAAATAGTTCGTTTTAGTAACCAATCTGGGAAATAAAAATAATTTATTTCACCGAGTAGCACTGAACCCAGAACAATTTAATTTATTTTAGAATAATAAAAAGAAAAGAAATTGAATTTACAGGAAGTTACTTTTCCACTGCAACATATCTATAATAGTTATATAGATAGGTACATAAAAAAAACTTTTGAGTATTTATTAATGCTTAATTAAAAAGAGACATTTATTTAATAAAAAAATATTTATGGACCCAAGGGGAAATTTTAAAAAGTATATAAATATCAAGTAAGTACATTAAAAACATGGCCCCATCTTGACGAGAAATACTCCGAGATGACTGTCACATCTCAAGCAAGTAGGGCTCCCATATGTCTTGTAGTTGGACCCGCACACTGGATTGTCCTCTCTTTTACAAGGGCATGGATAGGGAGATTTTAATTTGTAAAATCTACCGGATACTATTGATATGAGCAGCATAACAATAACTGTAAAAATAAAAACTATTATTTTTTTTTAGGTAAACTGTTCTTGACACCTTACCTTCTACCACATTTCACTGAATTTCTTCATATCTTGTTACCCATGCGAGAAAAAGAAAATAATTTATTCGAAGAGAAAGTAAACGGAGATTTTAACAGTAAGTTCCCTTTGCCTTACCCTATTCAAATATTTTATAATTACAATAAAATCTTACTTAAACCTTACTTACAGAAATTTAGATACATTTTATAAAACAATGTTCCGTTTTCAACGAAATATTCCAATTAAGCCAAGCAGTGCTGAAATTAGTACTATGTTTATGAAAAACTATATCTTTTTTGTTCTCTTTTAATTGAATGCTGTAATCTATTAACAGGCGTTGGTACTTTTTAATTAATCATGATGGATTATCGATGGCTGAAACTAATTAAAGCGTTAATTTCACAACAGTGTTAACGCATTATTTGGACAAGTGTGAATCGGATTCTCCCACCTAGGGTTCCGTACCAATTTCGGAATTGTAAGTCAGGTGGGTCCATTCGTAGGCCTGTGTGACTTTAAGCCCGACGGGTTGTGAGTCCGGTACACTGGTTGCTTTGGTGTTAATGCGTGGCGTTGAGTTTCGCCACTCAACACAAAGCGCCTAGTAAATATATAGAGCAAAAGTACAATCAGTGTTTATTTTTAATTAAAAACTATTTTTTTAATTCCGTTATTCTATATTAGGATCTAGGAACTATATAATTTAATTATTACTATTTTTAATGACATAGTTTGACAAAAGGCTGAAGTTGCTTATTTAATTATCGATCGATTTACAGTGAGTAGGTAGACTAAAAAGTAGTCTACAACAACTTAAAATATGACCTTAAAATATAAATGTAGTACTTTCAACTTTCTAATTAAAAAAAATAAACTGGGAGAACGAAGAAATGAAAAAAAAATATAAAAATACTGTAATTGTTTATTAAAAATATTGTATACAACATTATTAATATTATTTACACAGCAATTCATACAAGAATAATTAATATTCCAATTTAGGTGCATTTTTTATCATAGTATGCTTTGACTTTTGGTATAGATAAGACATTTTCTCGAACTTTTTTAAGAGTAGGATACTGCAGGTCAATCTCGGGAAATTGGATGATTAACTTAAAACGATCGTAGACGCCGGCGAACCAAAAGTCTGACCATGTGAGCTGAAAGTAAAATAATATAAAATTACTCAGATTGTATGAAACGATATCCAGCTATAAGTTTAAAAATGCTTTTATCTGTAATATAAATATAAATTTCACAGATTTTTCAACTACATATCGTGCCAAATTAGTATCTTTTATGCCTATTACAGTAGGTCTACGGGACATACCCTATAAGTTTTGATTTGTGAATTTCATACAAAATGCAGCAAAAATTATGCTTAAATGCTCGTATATTTTGATTAAGTTGACTTAGATTCTTAAATTTTTCCGTAGTTCAAGAAATTGTAGGTTCGAATAATTAACATTATTTCTATCTTTATACTTCTACACGATCTCGAAATGTTATTAGCAGGTGGACGGACGGACAGCAAAGAGATCCCATGAAGGTTTCGTTATTACCTTTTAAGGCGCGGAACTCTAAAAAGTGTGTGGAATGGTGGTATTTTCATTAATTATTGCCTGTTTTTTTATATCAAAAGAATTACTTTCCCTCACTACTTCGCCAATTTATTTACTTAAGCTATGCCTGTATGTATGTTTACTCATAACTTTGAATAAAGCAAATTTACTGAAAATTTATTTTCAATGGACTACGTATTTATAAAATAATTACCCTGCCAAGTGCAAAGTATCCATTGTTCTTGATAATAATATCGCTTAATCTTTTCAGTGCGTCAGGTAAGTAGTTGTCGTCCATGTCTTTGTTCAGGACGGCCTTTATTTTTTCATCTTTCACGTAAAACAAGTAATGAGCAGCTGTAAGTGTAATAAAATAAAGAGATTTCAATTCAAATACTTAAATAAACTTTTAATTTTAGACGAATTTAAAATATTTTATAATTATGTAACTTCAAGTTTTTTAATATATATTTTTTATATATATATTTAAATATATATATATTTATTTAAAATAAAATATATATTTTTTATTTTTTTAACGTTACCTTGACGGATTTCTTCAATAAGGTATACGTTTTGATCTATCTCGAGGTCCTCTTGCGAGTTGTTTCCAGCGAGTGCAAACTCACGGCCAAGGTAGCGTAGCGCCAAGCTCTGCGCGTATTTATGCCCATTTATTTTTAATACTGGCATTTGACCCAATGGCGTAGATAAAATATTACCCTATCTTATCCATACCTATATTATAAATTCGAAAGTAACTCTGTCTGTCTGTCTGTCTGTCTGTCTGTCTGTCTGTCTGTCTTTTACGCAATCAGGCCCAAACCGCTAATTTAATTGCGATAAAATACTCATATAGAGATACTTGAGGGTACCGGGATGAACATAGGATACTTTTTTTTTCCTCATATTTGTAATATTTTCGATATATACCAATATATTAAAATAATTAATTTGACATGCAATTTATTCCGCCATGTTAATAACAATGGTCGCTACGCGTTGCTAAGCAACGGCTTGCAAAGTTTGTTGTTTTAAGAAAACGTCACCCAAAGTGAGTTTGCTTAATGCAGACATGGCGCGCGCCGATATAGATTTGTATACATTAACAAAAATTAGATGATTTCTATAATTTGATATTCATCCTTATGAAAATAAATATAATAGTCACTTTTAGCATTTCATCTAGATGGAAATTATAGTTTACTGTATAACATTCTAATAAATAATTAAGGAGATGTCACTGATTCCAAATGACTTAGCCTACGAGTTGTGTAGTATGACCGACGCGAACGGGCAGATGACTTTGTTGATTTTGTAATTTTTTATATATTTTCGAATTAATATTATTTTTTATGTAATTACTTGCTGCTTATAATTAATTAATCTTAGTTCGGTTATGTATACCGATGTTATACACTTAAAATATCGTAATTTTAATCATTTGGGATTTTATTTAATATTGTTCGCAAAAATTAATAATTATTTAATATAGAAAAATGTTTAGTACGCGCGCACGACAAACTTTAGGTACTTTTTCTAATGTTAAGAATTTCCTTTAGTTACTTTTACTTCTTTTGTTTGTTCATTTCGGTTACTCAGACATTTTTTCTAATAATAAATCTCCACTTATTATTATTTTTTAACTTATTTTAATTATTTAGGCTTATATTTTCGCGGGCGTAGCCGCGTCCGGGCCCACTAGTATCTTATAAAACAAAGTCGCTTTTCGTGTCTGTCTGAACTTTCTAACTCTTCTTCTTCTAAACCACCCAACGGATTTTGATGCGGTTTTCACCATTAGGTCGAGTATTTCTCAGGGAAGGTTTATATATAGTTTATTATTTGTACATTCTTATGTAAATTAACATAAATACGATAAATGTGTATAAAGTCCTACCCCTTGATGCACTTTCGCGCATGCGCTGCTTTAATGGTAAGTACTACATGAAAATAATGTACTGGAGTATTGTTCCTCTTAATAAGATCTACAAAAAAGTCCGCGACAGCATATTCGTATCTTTTAAGAATAACGTGTAGTGATCATATTTCTGTCTAAAAATTGTAATTTCAATATATTTTTTATTGTGAGGGATATTTTTCCATAATGGTATTAATCCTTATCCTTTAAAATATTTATTAATTTTCTACGTTAAATGAAGATAACATTTGCTTGTGACACTATGTCGAAATTGCAATTAGTTTTAGAGCTAAACGCATTTAATTGTTGACACATCACGCCGTTGACACATCAGCTGTATTGAGTCAAGTTTTACTTATCCCTTACTCTCAGCATATAAATAAGTATATTAGTTACGTTGGCCCTTTAATGTAGATCAAAACTGTCTTTTACTGTTTTTCATTTTAATAAGTACTTTTGAAGTTGTTACAATATCAAAAAATCCTTGCTGCGAAACGCGCTCAGAGACGTTTTACTTATACAAGCGCTTCTACCGCACCCGCCTGTCTTACACGCATCGGTGGTTCAGTGGTAGAATGCTCGCCTGCCACGCGGGCGGCCCGGGCTCGATTCCCGGCCGATGCATTCTATTTAATTTTCCTCACAGGCAGCCACGTCGTGCCTACTCAACCGGTGTCGCTGTTTTAAAATGTCATTTAAATATATTTTAATAAGTACTTGAAAAGATTAGTAGCACAGATTTAAAATTACAGTATTAAAAAATCCTTGCTGATTAACGGTTCGCCGCCCACCACGCGTCCGCCGTGCCCCGCAACATTTTGCTCATAATAGTGGAGCCGCCGCACCCGCCTGGCTTCTTTCCCCCGGGCACGGAAGGAAGGCCTGCTCATTATGCTGCTGAGGGATACCGATCTATAATCCGAAAAATCCTCTCACTTCTTCAGTCACACATCCACCCACAAAGCGAGCAGTTTGGCGAGCGGGTATACCACTCTGGGTAAACTACGCAACAGTGATCAACCGAGAAAGAGTGTGAGTGTGCAATAGCAGTTTTTCTTGTCGTAGCACGCGTATTCGACTGCGTCTGGCACCCGGGCTTACTTCATAAAGTGCTCAGAGCCGGCACCCCCCAGCACGTCGCGCATGTCTTTGCCGCTCTTAAGAGCTTTGCAAACATACATTATATGAATAATTTAGTAGTTAAGGCGGGCGAAGCCGCGAGTGGGTCGCTAGTTATATATAAAAGTAATAATATTTAAAATTAGTATTTGATATTGTAATGTTACTTTAAAATAAAATTAAAAATACACTTCAATAATGTCCACCAGCTCCTATTGCATATAAATATTAACGTGATAAATTAAACTTTTATATGAAGTAGTAAGTTCCGGGATACGAATTTGTGCGCACGGCCTTATCTCTTAACAGTTATTAGGAAAATGATTTGACGATTTCCACTAACGTTATATGTATAAAATCGAAATACATAAAATCGAAAGGTCACTCACTCATCACGAAATCTCAGAAACTACATGTGCTAGGAATCTCAAATTTTGCATAGGAGTTATTTATAGAACGTAGGTGCTCGCTAAGACGGGAATTTGCAATATTCGACTTCTAGGGGTTGAAAGTTTTTTGGGGTTGAAAGTTTGTATGAAACTGTGTTACTACAAATGCTAGGAGTCTGCAATTTTGCATGTACGTCACTTATAGGACGCGGTTACTCATGGAGACAGAAATTAATAATAACGTAGTTCACGCAGGCGAAGCTGCGAGCGGGCCGCTAGTTAATAATATAAGCTTAAATATATTGTAGTGTTTATAATCGTAGAATCTAGACTGGATAAGGAGACTGGTGATGCAGCAGCTATATATCTATATATTTGTCGTTACTATTGAACTGTTAATAAATCAAAATGGATCTATTCTTCAAATATTTTCTTATCCCATAAGAAATTGAAGAAGTGTTTCGCGGTTTATTTTAATTCATCCCCTAAGGGTGCAAATAAGCAAGCGAAGCTGCACTAGTATATAATGAAATTCCGCAATGTATTCTAAGTTTTCCACTGTAACGATTAAGGTAAATGTAAAAACAATACTGCCTGCCTATTTGAGGACATCGTGGCGCAGCGGCACAAGGGTGTGACTGTAACGTGACGGTTGTAGGTTTGATTCCCACTCGAGGAAGTGAAATATTTATTTACATTTATATTTCCATTTCTTCGCTCTGGTGTCCAGACAAAGCGCGGCGTTAAGTTCTGCCACTCAACACGCAATGCCTCCAGAAATCAGCAGAAAGTGGGGAACGGAGTGTCGTGACACTAGGTTGCTTCTGCCTACTTGCTGTGTGTGGGATACAGCGTGAAGTTAAAAAAAATACTAACAAGAAAAGCTTATTGCACTGTTCAAAAAACATTTACTGCATAAAGATGTATGAAATTAATATCTATTGAATGTCATGCAGAATAGCTGCCAGTTCATGTAATTAAAGGAACAGGATTAAAATATTTAGCATTATTGGAACTATAAAAAGGGTAAAACGTGAAAAAAAATATAGGAAGATAATGAAATAATTAAAATAAAAACAAACTTAATAATTTAATAAATTTAACCTAAAACTTAAAATTACAATAATAACATTTTACCATATTGATTTAGGCGCTTTGTCATTGTAAGCCTTGACCTGTGGGATGGCTAGTACTTTAGCCTGTAATTGTTTGAAGATTGGGTACTGCTCGTCCAAGTTGGGGATGCCAAGTAAGAACCTGACACGGTCGTACACGCCTGCAAACATGAAGTCTGCCCATGTGAGCTGAAATTGAGAAATAATTTGTAAGTATAATATATTTTATCTGTGGATACGAAACAAAAATAAATTTGAATTTGCTTGTTTTTAGAAATAGTTTCTTCTATCACGGGTATTTCATTTTCATTGGCATATAATAAAAAAAAATTGCGGTTGTATGTTAATAGAGTCACAATTTCTCTAACGTAATTTTTTCATAATATTTTCTTTTTCATAATAAACAACAGTTATAATCCTAAAAAAATATGGCGTAGAAAAATTATAGTTTTCACTATGTTAAAATGTCGGTTTCTATGTTTGATATTATGTTTTACTATAACAAATGACATACCGCCCTGGAATCTGTTCTTCCAGCATTTGAGATGCTGGATATAAAATTAGAAATATAATTACCCTTCCACACGCTAAGTGTCCGTTGTTCTTGACGATGATTTCATTGAGTTTCTTCAACGCATTGGGGTAGAAGTTGGCCTCGAGCTCCTTCTTCAGTTTAGCCTTAAGAGTTTCGTCTGTTGCGTAGCCAACTGATGCAGCAGCTGCAACATTATATAATATATTAAATATATTTTTCAAAAAAAAAAATTAAAAGTAAAAACTAGTAGGTTTTCTTTGTCTTTCTTTTTTGTTATACTTAATACTTCCCCTATAATGGCAAGTGTATTACCAGTAATTTCTACTTATTTCCATCGTTTTTTATTGATTTTTTTTCTATATTTCATTTACACTTCTTTAAGTCCAACTTATAACTGTAGTTTATTCAATACATATTCTCTTATATCGATCTTCTTCAAGAATATTTATAAACGTATTATTTAAGAAATATACCTAGACGAATGTCATTCAGGAAGTACATGTTTTGGTCGATCTCTAGATCCTCTTCCAGTGTTTTTCCAGCAAGGTCATATTTGCGACCCAGGTATCTCACGATGGCGATGCTCTGAGAGTACTTAACACCATCGACCTCTAGGACAGGGACTGTCCCGAAAGGCATTGCTGAAAGCAAAAAAAAATATTTAAAAACAGGCGTTAACCAATACGTTATATTTAAAAATTTCTACACTAGATTAATTAAAATTAAATGTATTGATTTTACATCAAATAAATAATAGTTTATTAGGAATTTGCATATTTTTGAGGAAATAGTGACGGACTGGGAATATCTTGCTCCCAAATGGTTCCCTAACTAGGATTCTCGAAGGAAGAATGAATTTATTTTATTTCCTCACTCTGTTAAAAGTACTCGTACTTACACTCACGTACGTAATATCTTCAATTCGAGTATAAAGTGCAGATTGGAGTGTCTTGACACTAGGTTATCTTTTGCCTATCCTGCTAGGCGTGAAATAAAAAAAGAAGCATACTAACTTGGTTTGTACGAAGGCCACTCTTCGTTGGTAATTCTGACATCTTCGAATCCTTCTTGACCGTAGGCCAATAGCAAACGAGCTCCTTCAGCAAGAGCTCTGAAGGGGAAGTAGAAAATCTTGTATTCGGGCATTTTTCTGGAAAAATAAAAGTATAAACTATTATTGATTAAATACCATACAACATAACATATATGTATACATTAACACAAATAATATATGTATATATATGTAAAAATATTGATTATTTGGTATTATTTACCTTTAAAGTTTTAATTTTTATTTTGATACCACACTATATTAAGTTCTGTTCTGCCCACTTAGTATGACATCGCATTTTGTCGAATTGGACCAGAAAATCTATATTATTAAAATAAGTTGGGGGAATACCTGCCACGGGGAACTATACGATTGTAGCTACTATACAAGAAGTTTAATCACAATGTCCTGTGTGTTCTAACTTTTGATTTTATTAATTCAATCAAAGAAATCATAATTCATGTCATTATTTATTCTTTTTGTATAACAACACAAGTATATAGAAATTAAATGTATGTATGTATAAGAACGGAGTGTTTCAACACTAGGTTCCACTTGATTTCTGCCTACTCATATTGTAATAAAAAAAATAGATATTAGGTAGGTTTAAAAATGAACTTAAAACGAAACCGGCCTGCGTTTTTTACCACTGACCTTGGCCATGAATGAGTTCGAACAGAGGACCGCTTATCAGCTTAATCAATAAAACAGGTAAAATTAAGTTAACATATTAATTTAACGATGACATTACATTATTAATATGAATCATTAACTACAAAAAGGGACAGGAAATAGCAATCTGTTCTTATAAACTGCTATTCGCTCGTTGCTATGGAATTTCAAACATGCTGTATAAATTATGTTGATATATCCTAAAATATACAAATTATCACAGATACAAGCACATTTCAAAATTTAAAAAAGAAAACATAAGAAAATTAAAATTTTCCAAAGTATTTTTTTAAATTATATACTTACATTTATTTTGCTTGTATCTGACGTGAGAACACCACGGGTGACGACCACACACTGACTAAACGAAGGCCGAACGACGACTGTAGTAGACTTGTAGAGTGTAGAGCTAGATAAATTAAATATATTTATATAAATCTACCTACAATATTTCTTGATAATTTGACTCGGTGTTAGTAGTGCCGTGCTATCTCACTGTCCAGCCCAAACAGTGACTGGCGAAAATTTTTAATATATCATATTTTTCACATCATCATCCATTACGCGATGAGGAAAAATACTCCCTGTCATTCCTTGACTTTGCAGAAAACACGTTACTTGGATTATTTTAAGCAAATAAAAGTTATATGTAATTATAGCTTAGAGAGGTAAATAACAGAGGTTGATTAAACTTGATTATGATTAGGGTAAATACATGGATAGAAAAAAGTACTTCTAATAACAATTGTGTAGGTTCGTGCTGCCTCCCGCAAAAACCCTGCATATTGGTAAAGTAAAGGGAACCTGAGAACCTAGTGTTAAGATACTCCGTTCATATTAAGACCTTTCCTTTCTCCACTTTCCACAGAACTCTAGAGGCATTGCGCGTTGTTACAAATCGAAGAAATGAAAATGTTGTATCGAACCCACAGTCATTGGGTTTACAGTCAGTGGCACGCTTGTGCCACTGTTACCTGGTCATCACCAGCAGTCTGAAACTCCTCGATCGCTGTTGTAAAATCTTACAGTTTATTTCGTTCTATTTTTATTGCCCACATATCAATACATTAAACCATTATAATATTTTATTATGAATTCTTTTAAAACTTTTCAATAACATCATTTACTACAGTGCTTAACGCTTCTTAAATTCTTAAACAAACGTTTACTTCGAAGTTAAATGCGTTGATTTGTGGAGCACAATTTAAGAAAAAATGCATAAATAGTATTTAGTTTATGTATCGTTACTATTAAACGTCCTAATTGGGCTTAGAACACACACACTCATAGACTTATTTGATGATAATGATAAGTGTTGATAAAGAATTATCTTTTGTTTAATAAGTAGTTAAAGTTAGTAAGATAACGAACAGGGAAATAGGCTATCAATAAGTTTTCAACAATAATCTATAGTATCTTTTACGGCTCTCGAATATTACAGCTAGCTTCATTGTAAAGCGTGAAGCTGCGATTTTATTCAATGTGGTTCCTGAAAATAATTCTGAAAGATAGCAGTTACTTTGGCTAATAAGGTGAGCCAAGAAATAGCAGCAGGATTTTCTTTTTATTTTCATATACCTATCCATTATAGAAAACTACTTTACTATATAATATTTCTATGAAAATTATTAAATAAGTGCATAGAAATTCCGACATTATACGTCAGACATTACTGTTTACACTTGTCTACTGTTTACACATTTTTTTTGTCTGTAGTAATGTTTGTTTGAAAGTGTACATAAATCAGTTCTAGATGTTTTCATTGAAAGTCTCAAAGCTGCTGATGCGACACTTATTATTGTGTTTCTATAATTTGTGCCTAAAGAGAGTAGAGACTCTCGTGTTTCTAAATAGACACTCGATGTATACGGCGTCTGTAAGGGTCCTTATATGAACCAACTTTATAATATCGAAATTTTGGAAGAATAGTTGCGAGTTCAATTCTCGTTAATAAAGTAAGCAATTGTGAATTTTATTTATTGTTTAAAACCCCCCACTCTAATAAGAAAACCACTTATCAAATGAAATAAGGAAAATTAATATGGAACAATTAAAAACGGGTGAAATAAAAAGATAAAGTTAAAATTAATATTAATTTTATTTAATATATACAACTTAAAAGTACAATAATAACATTTTACCATAATGATTTAGGTGCTTTGTCATTGTAAGCCTTAACCTGTGGGATGGCTAGTACTTTAGCCTGTAATTGTTTGAAGATTGGGTACTGCTCGTCCAATTTGGGGATGCCAAGTAAGAACCTGACACGGTCGTACACGCCTGCAAACATGAAGTCTGCCCATGTGAGCTGGAACAGAAGAAAATATTAAATTAATAACGAATTTTATCCATATATTGTATAAAAAATTATATAAAAAAATCATAAAAAATGTAAAAGAGCACAAGGCTTAGTGCTAAGGCTTAGTCAAATATTTATACCTCTTCTAAAATAATTTTCTTTACTTATTGTGGGATAAAATTTAAAAAATAATAAAAATATAATTACCCTTCCGCACGCTAAATGTCCGTTGTTCTTGACGATAATTTCATTCAGTTTCTTCAACGCTTTAGGGTAGAAGTTGGCCTCGAGGTCCTTCTTCAGTTTAGCTTTAAGACCTTCGTCTGTTGCGTATCCAACTGATGCAGCAGCTGTATAAGGAAGAGAAACACTTGTATAAAAAAACTAATGATTATCTTGAAAAACGTGTTAAAATTTGTTGGGAGTGTTTTTTTCTTCTTCTAAGTATACGAGTCTCAGACTCATAATTCATGATCTCATGAGATGATGGATCTTGAGATACCGATTACTTTCATAAATTATATGTCTATGAACGAAAATAGCATCTCAAGATCGATCTCAAACTTGAGAGCGATTTATAAATACGGGCCTTAGTACGATCGTATTGCATTTATAAAAGAAATATACCTAGACGAATGTCATTCAGGAAGTACATATTTTGGTCGATCTCGAGGTCCTCTTCCAATGTTTTGCCAGCAAGACCGTATTTGCGACCGAGGTATCTCACAATGGCGATACTTTGTGAGTACTTAACACCATCGACCTCTAGGACAGGAACTGTTTCAAACGGCATCGCTGAATAGAAAAAAATATGTGTAGATATATACATTGAATGAAATGATGATCAATTAAATGTTTATTCTATAGTATTTTTTGTTATACTAATTATAATTTATTTGTCGGGCAGTATAGCAAAAGTACTAAATCCGCCCTTAATATTGAAAACCTTTGAAATGAAAGCGGACTTACTTGGTTTGTACGAAGGCCATTCTTCGTCAGTAATCCTGACATCTTCGAATCCTTCTTGACCATACGCCAATAGCAAACGAGATCCCTCAGCAAGAGCTCTGAAGGGGAAATAGAAAACCTTGTGTTGGGGCATTTTTCTGAAAAAAAAATGGCACATTATTAGTACAATTTTACAATAAACAAATATATTTTATCAGAAAGAAATCTACACGAGTGAGCATATTTTTAACAATATTACAGTGTTCTGTTTGTAATTGTTATTAACTGGTGGCCGCTAGAATTTTCGTTCGTTCGGTTTTCCTATTCCTGATGGAATTTCAGGAATTCCTAGTGCTTTTCTATACTACCCGAAATCCCTATATGATAAAATTCTACGTTCTACTCGAGGAGTAAAAGTAGTAGGAGTAGTAAAACTACTCGTAGTTTTGGCTATCTTCTTTGTCAGTCAGAAAAAAATAATATAACATATAGATAAGTACTGTAGTTATAGTCGTACACTCTCTCATTGGTACTCTAAGCTAATATCACTCTATCACTTCTGTCACGATGCTCTCTTGTTAATCACTTTCCCGCTCGTCATTATTTGTCGAAATATAATTTAATTTTGAAATAAAATAAGATTTAAAAATAGGCTATATTAAATAAATATTAAATAGGCTATAGGCTTAAATACAAGGCTTTTAAGCGTAACTATTTTTTTTATGCTATATAAAATATAAACAAATGTGTTATAAAGAATGACTTAGCCACATGACCTTGACAGTGAATCAACAATCACAATACTAGTGATCTATTGCCACATTAGTCTAGCACTCAACACGCAATGTTTATTTATTTTTTATTTATTTATTGATCCACCAACATTTGCTTACATAAATACACACAAAAAAGATACACAGTACATGGACCTAAAGTAAATGTAACAAAGTAAAACTAAACGTAAATGTAACAAGCGCTTACAGGTAGATCATCTTGTATTTATCTCTATATAAGACCGAAAATAAACTCCTAAGCGTGGAAAACAACACAAAACAAAAAAGAAAATTAAAAAAAAATGTTAAATTTAATATATTTTTGGCATGCTTGGCTTTTGGTGTTCAATATTAATGGAATCTTGCTAGTTGAATCAGCATTAATGTCAAATAGGTCACTGTACTCATTAGCCAACTTGCAAAGTCTAGGAACAGGAGAGTTTGATCCAAACACTGTTTTCCGGGGTGGGGGAACTAGGGTGTCTACCCTGCCATACGAAAAAAACCTAAGTAAGCATCTTGAAATATATGCTTCATAAAACCACCATAAAAAATATTCACTTATAAATAAACCACTTGTTATTTAATTTAATTTAACTTAAAATCTAAAATATTTACATTTTATTTGACGAGAGAACACCACTAGTACACACGGACCGACTGTAAAGCTGGATAAATACAGCTTCTGTATATATACCAATTGAATTTTTGATAACGTTTTATCATCGCTTACTTGGGCTTGGACGGTGACTGGCAATTATTAATACTGTATAATCATCATTTCATTTTAGCTTCTCATTGTATCCCGTCCATAGCAGGGTAGGCGGAGGGGACCTGGTTCCATTCGCTGCAGGTTCCCTCTGTCTACCCTACTAGATACAGCATGAAGAGATACATCATCATTAATTACTATATAAAGAAAAATTGTCCTTTAGTTTACAACGTATAAAGGCTTAACATTTAAGTATGGACGTCGGGTCTCACAGACCTATCTGGTTCTACGAATTCTACAAATCGGCCACTTCTCGGTGACCTCCGCTACTGAGTCGCTCAGTACCTTTCGTCTTCTTCTTCCTGGCATTAATCCCGGCTATTGCCAGGGTCTGCCTTCCTACTCAACCTACTCCACTTTGCACTATCTTTTGCGACCTCCGCTACTGAGTCGCTCAGTACCTTTCGTATTAATCACAAAATGAATGTAGATAGCAGTGGTTTTGTCTCTGGGTTCAAAACACGTGAGTATTTAACTTTCTAAACGGGGCCTCGGTCTGTCAGACCCGACGTCCATGTTTCCCATACATGAATGATTTCAAAACGCCATATATTTTTATAATATTATGAAATATACTTTAATATTTTAATTGTATTATTCGTATTCAAATGTTTTTATTGTTATATATCATATATTATTTTGCATTATTTGTTATATATTTTAGTTATATAAATATTACTTACCTAAAAAAGATTTAATTTTTTTAGTTTTTATGATTAAATGGAAAAAAATGATCGACCAAGCACGTCAGGGACAAATATATCGGTACTTTATAATCAAAGTCAAACTAAAGAATTGTACGACGACATTTTATATAGAAAATAGTACTTTATCAAATAAAAAGACGCGTTTCGTATACTAAACTACTCTAAGAATTGAGAATGATTTTGACTCGCGTTTCGCGATCTGATCTATCATTTATTGAAATTGAAGTTTTGGGTACTTGAAAAACATGTTTACTTTGATACCCCCAAAAGATATATAGAAAGACAACACATACTTATGTTGACTGCAATCGTCCTGTTAGCCTACAATGTTGAAAGCCATTGTGTATCGATGTTCAATAGTACCTTATCTTGAGGTGTTGTCAAAATTTTTATTTTATAACANGAGGAACGAAGTATATCATTAACACGGTAGTATATTATAAACTTTGTTCAAATTGTTACAATAAAATAAATAAATAAGGAGTACTAGTTTGAACATAATCATTATATTATTTATATACATATTTGCTTTAAATTAAAGTTTAAAATTTTGCAGAAAGATTTCAGATTTTGCTGAAATGACTAACAAATACATAATATGAAAGGAGAATTGTAAATATAAATCTTTTCTAAATGGTACACAATATACAAAATTAACATCAAATTTTTATTTCCTTTGCCAAAGAAATCGGGGATCACCCCAGAATAATGTGCAAAATTTTAAAAAAGGCTTTACAATTCAAAGCTAAAGTCCGAAACCCTTAATACCTTTCTACTCAAAAAATATCTCTAGATACGGTCATGGTAGGAATCGAACCCACATCCATTGCGTTTATAGTCTGGGGAAGTACCGCTGCACCACGATGACTTATATTATATTTTTATTATCACCATGTGTTGCTTAATTAAAAAAAAAATGAATATCACAAATTGTTTCGCCTTATCAGTTAGTTCATCATCAGTAGTAGCTACTGGATATCGTTTTATGAGGAGTTTATTAAGTCGTTTATTGCTTTTTATGTTTTGCTTTCAACCAGTTGATATTTAAGAGATAAAGAAGTTGCTACATCATGGAAAGTATGGAGAGTAGTTTTAATGAAAAAATATTTTATTATATTGGAAAAAACCTATTACGGGCGAGTCGGGATCACCCAATGAAGCTAACATACCTACTCAGGACTGTAGGTGAACGGGAACTATAACAGTTTACCGACTTAAGTTTGCGTGCATGTGCACTCATTATGTTGAAATGAGCCTTATGAGCCTAAATTTTCACTTTTCCAATATTTTCTAAATAAGTTTTCTAATATATATAAGTTTTCTCTTCATGCCAAATTTCATAATTGTAGCGAAAGTCCTTCATAGGAAGTCAGTCCCCTCTTGGTTTTGATTACATTGAATTTCATACAAAATGCAGCAAAATCGACAAATAATTGATAATTTTTTGATTGTGTTGACTTAGTAGTAGTAGCTTGAAACAGCTTGTATAAGGATTTCGTTGTTACCTTTTAAGGTCCTTAATAAGAAGCCATTCCTACGCAGTAGTAGGTACTGCGTGTGAAAACGCAATAATTTTGAGTTCGATTCCCACTGAGAAAGTAAAGAATTATTTTCATTTCTCCTCTACGGTAAATCAAATTGTACCGTTAGGTTCCGCCATTTTACACTCAATGTTTCACATGTGGTTGAAAACGGAGAACGAGAAGCTGTAAAAACCAGAAATCAGGAAAACAAAAGAAATAATATTTCCGGTAATCTCAATCTAACCCGCAAGTTCTCGTATAACACGCAATACCTACACTCAAGTGTATAATCATTTATTTCGCTATAGGAAGTTTACTTATAAGTATAACATATTGTGGTGCATGATTAGCTAATAATAATAATAATAGGAGGCCGCCGTGACGCAAGGACACGAGCGGCAAACACGACGTTTATTGGTTCGATTCCCACTCTGGGAAATGAATTTCATTTCCTCGCTGTGATAACGGGCCAAGCACGGCGTAGAATACCGCCACTCAACACGCAATGATTTCCATGAAAATTGGGAAACGGGAGTGGATTGTCTTAAATACAGGCCCCTAGGTTCCCTCTGCCTACCCAGTAATGTGCGGGATACAGCGTGAAGCTAAGCAAAACTAAAAGATAGTACGGGGTAATTAACAAACCTGTTATCCTATAATATAATCTTTCTTATCGTCACTAATCGTCGTGCTTCGTTGGTAATTCAAAGTCACTCCATTTCCTACTTGCTGTCAGGGGATGTGGTCTGTCCCACTCGGAGTTAGGAATCTGAAACAGTATGAGGAACTGTTCAGCTTGTTGCAGAATCTTCTCATCAGAAATATCTTCCATGCCGATTGTATCTTTGTATTCGTATGACGTATCTATTTATTCTGTTTAAGTAAAGAATATTATATAGCACTTATCTACAGTAGTACGACTTATGTATAATTTGTTTATCATTTTTTTATTCACGTACTTATCTTGATTTATAGGATGTGAACTCTAAATTCTTCTAAGTTAACAAAACTCATTTTATCTCCTAAAGTACTTGAATATATCGTTTCAATATTATTATATTTTTATATTTGTGTGAAAAATCTATTTAATAAACTAGATTGAAACTTAATATCTTATTGTACAAATATAAATATTGTTCAAACGGCAATTAGTTGATTTGTTTGTAAAAACATATTCAATGAAATTGAAACTATCTTATGACAGAAAATATTTCTGTACTAGCATTTATTTCCGGCTTTGCCTTTGTGGTCAGATGGAATAACTAAGTTACATCGACACGATTAATGATGTTAAAAAATATATATTAAATCAACTTCCCGCATACAACTGAGGAAACCTAGTGTTAAAACATTCCGTTCGAGAGTTTCCATCGAATTCTGGAGGCATTGCGTGTTGAGTGGCGGAACTCAACCCCGCTCTTTGCTTTGACAACAGAGTGAAGAAATGAAAATATAAATGTAAATAAATATTTTATATCCTCGAATGGGACTCGAACCCAGAACCATCGTCTCTATTTACGGTCTCTATTTAACGCATAATACGGATTAATGATGTAATATAGCCAAAACGCCTTTTCAATGAATAGACTCTCCAATACAAACACACATAAATTCAGACCGGTAGCCTGAGGTTACTAGGTTTTAAAAAATCATAAAATAAGATCCAGATGGACAGACCTTTATAGCTATTCAATATCCTGTTCTAATAGCTTCACGTTGGTACATCTAAATTCGACAGACATTTTATTATTTTCAACAATATTAAATGGTGATTTTCGCCTCCAAAAAGTTAATAAATCTTTTATGGGTCTAAGCACACGTGTATATAATAAAATTCCGCAATGTATTCTAGATTTGCCACTTCCATAATTTAAAATATCTTTAAAAAAATTTCTAACAAGTAAAGCTTATTACACTGTTCAAGAATATTTAGAGGAAAAACATGTACGGAATTAATGTCCATTGAATGTAATGCAGGATAGCTGCCAGCTAATGTAATAGATTGTACCATTGACTTTGAAAAGAGCAACTGTTGAGTTTCTTGCCGGCTCTTCTCAGCAGAACTGCCTTCCGAACCGGTGGTAGCTTTTTGTTCATATGTTCATTCGACGATTTAAAAGTGCTTATAATAATTGCCTATTTGAATAAAGATAGATAAGATAAGATATTTTGAATTTGAATTTTGAATTTGATGAAACAATAAATTTCTAGTGTACTTGTACTATAAGATAAACAAGCTCTAGAGTAGGAGACTCAGATTCTCTCGCTCAGACTCACTTGAGATTAGATAAAAACCTAACCTAACCTAAGAAAACAACAAAGTTAAGTGCGTATAAAACTTTAGTCCAATTTCAGAACAGTAGGTCAACGGGAAATACAATTTATAAAAGTTGACAAACTTAAGTTTGCGGCTATATACATTTATTCCGTTCTATAATATCCCTATTAAATTCCATATTTGTACCAAACTCATGCATAAATGTTCGTATTTTTTATTTAGCTGACTTGGGAACTTCATTTTATTCTATGCTTCAAGCAGCCATAGATGTCATGTGCCATAAATGATCTGCACAGACTGACAGACGGGTAACTTAATGATCCTATATATTATTACCTTTTGAATATTAAACCTATCATATATTTTCAAATTAAGAAGCGGACAGTCACGCAGGAGTTTTATATAAGTATATAAAATATACAAATAGTAAATAAATTTACTTGTTTTTTTTTTATTTTTAAAGTTTATTTCATTAACTTTATTTATTATTTTAATAATCAGCTTGCTATACACATCATTATAGCATATGTTAACATAGCATTGAATTTTCTCGATCACTAATACGTTTGAAAAGTAAGTTCTGAGAGAGAGGGATTTTTTTTATGTAATAGAAAGAAATACATTTGTTTGGCTAATCAAAACAGTATCGTCAGCTTTAAGTCTATGCAGATGCAATCTACTAAGAAGGCGGTATGTAAATCTACTCCAGTTTGAAAAGCTATGAAACCAGTTAGACCACTCTTTAGCTACACTGAAGAGATTAAATCCCTGCATCTGTCTGGCTTTGGCTCGTAAGCCAACGATGATAAAAAGAAGTAGCTTAGCGTAGTCGTTATAAAACAAACAAAATATGTATATAAAAACTCAATTCACTCAATTAAAATTAGAAACAAAAAAAAAAGTCTTTTGCTTGTCGTTAGGGAGACGAAGCAGCAAACTGTGGATTTACTCGAGCGTCATTGAGACTTATTGGGTTGCGAAGCTTAGGTGATAACAAGGAAAAAATGTCATATAATACATATCGTTTGACCGGTGGGTTGAGGGGCTTATATATGAGGGGCTTATACTTTTTCTAAAATGTAAAAAAAAAACTGTTCCATGAACATCCTCGAGCGCGTCAGTTATTGATATCATCAATTGCCTACATCTTCTCAAACATGAAATTATGTTAATCTGACAGTTTCCATGATGAAGGTGGTCGTACGTGAGAGTTAAAAATTACAAACATAAAATATTGTCGAGCGCGTCAGATTTTCTAAGGGGGTGTTAAGTGAAACTAAAAAAAAGCTCTTATGTAATAATCTGACGATTTGGATGTGACGCAAGCTCGTAATCGTTGTTTGAAAATGCAAAAAGAAATCGTCATTTTGAAATACTCGAGCGCGTCAGATTAAGATATATATGGTTCATCTTCATGCCCTAGACGTGATATCTCAAATCAGACGATTATCTGTATCCCGCACACAGCGGGGTAGGCAGAGGGAACCTAAGGTTAAGACACTGTTCCCCACGTTCTGCCAAATTTTGAGGGCATTTAGTGTTGAGTAGCAACACTTAACGTCGCTGTTTTGCCTCGACACCGGAGCGAAAAAATGGAAATATAAATTTTAATAAATACTTCATCTCCTGGAATGGAGATTGAACCCATAACCAGTCGGTTGCGCCACGACTGGCCACAATTTTTTTATTCATTGAACGTAATCAATTGAAAAGCTCGAGGAATAGAATGTACATAAAATAATGTATGTTTGAAATAGAATACTTATATTTATAAAGAACTATTACACGAACGATTACATTATTACGAACTACAAAAAAAAATTTTTTGTCAAGTATTTTTCTTAATTATCATCTTCATTGATGAGTTAGGGACCAATAAATAAAGAAAGAGTGAGAGAGGAATATAAATACGGTGAGAGGAATATATACAATTCTTAGGTACATTAAACTTTATCGATCAATTTCTATTACTTCGGCTTGCGGAATTTGTCATATTGTATATCTTTCGTAATCCTTGAATGATTCCCTCCAAAATAAAAAAAAAAATACCCACGCTTGAGAATGTCAAGATAACGTTTTTTTTACAACTATGGAGCCCTCTCCCTCCTTTGCGTCACTCTCAGTTGTCAGTTTAGTGGAATATACACGATTTAGCATGTAACTAACTTACCCTACCTTAATCTGATGCGCTCGAGAATGTCCGATGTTCAATTTTTTTTTACTAATCTGTTCCTTTATCCTAGACGCGCGGCTATACATATGAAGTACGTAACCGAGTACAAGGAATCCCCAGTATCGTAATCTGATGTGCTCGAATGACTCCCGAAAGTCTTCGCCGCCCCTACTATTGGCATAAACCGGTTGATACTGCTTTTTTGACAACCTTCCTACACTTCTTGTACAGCATTACATATTTAATTATAAATATTTTATGTTTGTGTTCGACTTATTAAAAATGAAAGATAAAGCTGGCACTATAACCGTAGGAATAGGGTATATAATAATAGAATTAGAAATTGTAAAAAAATGACACCATAATAAAGGAATAATAAAGTTTCGTGTCCACAACGTTATTTTTGATAATAAAAGTCTAAGATAATTATAAGAATGTAATATAGCATCAATAAGAATTAAGAATAAAAATATAGATAATATAGAATATAGATTCACAATTTGCCACAGAAGCACAAATTACAGTCAAAACAAAATGTATCCAGCCAGTGCTATAACAATCAAAAAGCCGGTATAAACTATTAACATTGACAGAATGCCAACTGCCAGGCCCTCGTCCACACAACGTCTCTCTCGTATATATTTATATTTTGTTTCTATAGAATAGAACCGTTGGCAATCCAGTCACTAGACATGGGCCGTAACGTCTTTTAAGCATAACCGGTGATCACTAGTTTCGGATACACGCGTAGCTAGTTTTAGAAACTGGTTATTGCTGTAACTAGTTACAAATGCTTCATAACCATTTATAAGTTTAATACGATTACTTTTATATAGTTATGATTACGAAAACGCTTTATTTAATATTAAGAATTTTATATAGTTTTTTTGCTGATCGCTATTTAATAGAATTTGAAATATTTAATTACGAAGTGAAATTAAAATTCCAAATTATGTGAAATATTTGTTTAACACACAAGATACACACAAAAAGAGGGAATAATTTTACACTTACAGAAAAAGAAATTTAAAAATACAAAAAAAACATAAATGCGAAACTGACACGTAATAGCAAGATAATAAGGTTCAAAATTGGATGAGACTAACTTGACAAAGACAAACTTGAGACCAAACTTGAGGTACAACCAGCTGGTTATGGGTTCGATCTCAACTCGAGGAGATGAAATATTTATTTAAATTTATATTTCTATTTCTTCGCTCTGGTGTCGACGCAAAGAGCGGAGTTCAGTTCTGCCAGTCAACACACAATGCCTCCATAATTCGGCAGAAAGTGGGAAACGGAGTGTTACACTATGTTCCCTCTACCTACCCTGCTGTGTGTGGGAAACAGCGTGAAGCTGATTTATTTATTTTATTTTTTTTAATATAATGTAAGCACAGGGCACAATAGATTAATTTATTTATTTATTAGGAAGCCAACATTACATACCACAAAAACAGGCTTATAAACTTAAACTTGTTACATAAACACAGTTATAAATGTATATACTAGTATTTAAATTTAAATTAAATGTTAAAATTTTACTGCTTAATATAGCTAAACATAAAACAAAAAAAATAATAAAATATAAAACCAAAATTTAAGATCTTAAAAAAAGTTATAAAAATTGTAAGCTCAGTTATGGATTCTTTATTACGTATATAAAATATTTTTTCTATTGAGCTTTATACAAACGTAACGAGTGATTAAAAATATCAAATTCAGATTTTTGCGCTAATTTACCATCAACATTCAAAGTTCTATTAAGTGGTGGATTTAGGCTTCAATTTTTTGTAGCGAACCTCGTTTTGAAATTTTGGGTACATAATCTTGCATTCAATCTAAGGGCAAAAATATTAAGTCCCCCTAAAATATTTGAACATTCAAGGCACTAATTAGTGTAATGTAGGATACTAATTTGTGTAAAAAGCACAATTTTTATGTGTTTCAGAATATGGATTCTAGGCAGTTGAACAATATTCTAATTGACTCTTAATTAATGAATTAAATAAAATAATAACTGTACTGGAATTCTTAAAAGTCTTAGTAGATCGCATAAAAGATCCCAATGGGCTTAAGATACGCAAGTGTGAAGTGAACGTCGCAAGCGATTGTAACCGAACCTCTTTTAATAAATAATAAACATTAAGAAAGCTACGTCACGCATAGCCAAAAAAACTCGGAACTGATTAACAATTCATATGTGCTGCGTGCGTATGATTCTAATAAATATTTATATAATTTTATATATTTATTTTAATTATATCGTTTGTAAGGGCCGTGGCCGGCGCAGCGGCACATGGGCGTGACTGTAACGCAATGGTTGCGGGTTCGATTTCCAATCGAGAAAATTAAATATTTATTTACATTTAAATTTTCATTTTTTCGCTCTGGTGTCGAGGCAGAGTTTTATTTTAATTATCGATATAAAATAATAATCGGTCAAATTACATTAATGCATATATATATTAAACTACTGCCGTCTCTTTTTTTCTTGGGGAACGTACTAAAATAGAGCAAGATGCAACTATATAAGTGTCAATGTAGCTATTAAAAATAATATGGTTTTTTCATAAAAAATATTTATAGTTTAACTTCTGCATTTACAGTTTAGAATCGCTTTTTCGTTTCATTGGGCGTATAATACAAAAAAGTACGATGTTTGTAGCGTTTCAATCAAATTCGCCTATTCTCGTCTCATTTTTTCTTGCGGTACGTACTATAAAAATAAATATAGAGCGAGATACAACATTTTTGTCCCCGGTTGTCCCCGAAACTAGTGACGCGGTGATTTGGCTTGTAACGCTAGAAACTAGTGACGCTACGTACGTAACGCTCATGTCTACCAGTCAGTCAGCGATCGTCAAACGGCGAGAGTGAATCTGTCTTAAGTCCTAACCAAAAAAACTAATTTGTAAGTATTTGTATTAAAAATTGTTATTAAATTTATCGGTTTTTATTATATTTCTTTATAAATGTTCAGAATGGATTATAAGATGACAGTTCTATAGTGTATTTATTGATTAAATACTTTCATTTTAAACATTCTACCAGCGTCTGGAGAACTAAAATATTTTCATATATGGCGGCCAATGTACTTGTGAAACGAATGGGAGTGACGATAAATTGAAATATGTTTTTATTTATAACACATTTTCTTTAGAATCTATATTGATTATTTTTTGTAAATGTTACTTACGTTTATTGATTGGAAATTATGAAATATCTCGGGAAATATTTCTCAGAAGAACCGATTTATATTTAACTCCTACCTACATAGATAGATGTTTCGGTTTATAATTTTATTTTTACATTATACGACTATTTGTAAATTTAAAATTATGATTTAATAAATATAAAATAACAAAATGTTTTTTTATTTGTGTCCAGCAAAATGCCGCAGGTTTCTTTCTACTACTTTCCCCTGAAGGCTCTGGGTGAGTCCGGAAGATTGCTTCTGGCTTACGGTGGTCAGGAGTTCGAAGACAAACGCATTTCCATGGAAGATTGGCCTGCGTTTAAACCATGTAAGTAATAAAATGAATTGATTTAATATAATAACCACTACATAATGCGAAGAAAAGAAAATATACTTTTAAATAAATATTTAATTCCTTCGAGTGGGGATCGAACCCACAGCCAGTCACGTTCAGTCACACTTTGCACCCCTTCGCCACGAGAGGCCTCTAAAATAGTATAAATTACTATTTTTTATTGGATATAAACGACGTCTGCTTGGTAACGAAATCCAAGGCCGCACTTGAATTATTTGTTAGCTTTTGGTAAATACACCGTACTCAACATAGTAGTGCTGGTGCTTATCTTCCAATCGGTCACTCAACTTTCATTAAGATACATTTTATTTATTTATATTTATTATGTGTATACTAAAAAGTGCTTCTAATGTCGTGTTTTTGTATATTTCAGTTATGATAAAATTATTAAAAAAAAATTGTATACATTTATGTTAAAAATTATACAATATAAATACTAATAGGATCTAATAAGATATTGAGGATTTAGATATCTTATTAGATCGTAAAAAAATCCTAGTTCAGTGATGCTAAGCTATATTCTCTGAATTAAAAACGTCCATTTTACTTAATTATAAATAATAATAATTCTACAATAATTTGTCCTCAAAAACACCCTTACTGTTTTTTATAACATAATACCTTTTTTTCTTATTTAGCAACCCCATTTGGTCAGATGCCAATACTTGAGATCGATGGCAAGAAGTACGCACAGAGTATGGCCATAGCCCGCTACCTCGGCCGCAAGTACGGAGTGGCTGGCGCCGATATCGAGGAGGACTTCGAGATCGACCAGAATGTGGAATTTGTTAATGATATTAGAGCTAGTGAGTATTTTTTACTTTGTTGTTTTTTTTTGCAGGTAGACAGTAGGTAGAGGGAAAAGACAGCCGATTTTTTAAGGAATCACGTGTTGAACGGCGGACCCCAACGCCGCAACACGAAGCAAATCAAGGAAATGAAATATTGAATATTTTCATTTCTTCGCTTCGCGACAAACCCCAGCGTTGTGTTCCGCCTCTCAACGCGTAATGCCTCCCAAATTCGGCGGAAATTGGGAGCGGATTGTCTTCACACTTGCTACACGAAGGTACGGAGTGAAGCTGAATAAAAAAAATATATATTTAAAGAACATAACCTTGTGATAAAGTAATTTGGCACTTTTACTTTTGAAGTTTTACCAAAAAAAGCTAATTTAAAATAACGTGTATTATTAATGATATATTAATTAATTCATTTGTTATTATTAATAGTTAAAACCGGAACGAAATATGCAGATTTTGTAGGTTTATAACATTTTTCATTTAACGACCGTCGTAAATTGTGAGTATAAAAATGCCTACAATTTTATAGTTTGATAAAGGATTATCGAAATTTAAAAAAAAATATTTATTATCGTTTCTATACAAAAAACTATATTACGCTAAGTTAACCTTGTTTTTTTTTTTACTTTGCTTGCTTCTCCCTGTATATACGGGATACAGCAGGGTAGGCAGAGGTAGCCTAATGTTAAGACACTCTGTTCCATATTTTCTACTAAATTCTAGAGAAGAAACCTTATGTCAAAGCACTTCGTCCTCAATTTTCACTCGATTTTCGAGAAAATAACAATATTACATTCCTGCNAAATTTAAAAAAAAATACTTATTATCGTTTCTATACAAAAAACTATATTACGCTAAGTTAACCTTGTTTTTTTTTTACTTTGCTTGCTTCTCCCTGTATATGCGGGATACAGCAGGGTAGGCAGAGGTAGCCTAATGTTAAGACACTCTGTTCCATATTTTCTACTAAATTCTAGAGAAGAAACCTTATGTCAAGGCAATTCGTCCTCAATTTTCACTCGATTTTCAACAAAATAACAATATTACATTCCTCCGAGTGTGGGTATCGAACTCGCCACCATAGAATATACAACAGGACGCTGTACCATTGCGCCATAACTGTCTCGTTTTTTATTTTATTAAATGTATTTCAAAACCATAAAAAAAATTATGCCTACAAGTAAAACGCTATTTAAATTTCTTAACAATGGAACAAAAAGGCTGTAACATTGTTCAGCTTAGTTTACTTTATATTTTTATAAATAAATAAAATCTTTTGTCGTAAATTTATATCGAAATATATTATATAGATAGTTAGGTTTAAACAGCTGTTTTATATTTTAAAATCGTTCAAAGACGATATTTTTCTGGAATTCAACCCGTACGTATATATTTGTTTAGTTGATATATAAATTTTATATTTAATATAAAAATATTTTTATTGGAAGTACAAACATATAGGTACTTAGGATATATCTTTACACATCGTTAAGGCAAAGCGCGGCGTTGAGTTCCGCCACTCACCACGCAATGCCTCCAGGGTTCAGCGGAAAAGGGAACAGTGTCTTAACACTAGGTTCCCTCCGCTTACCCTGCTGCATACGCGGCAAAGAGCGTGAAGTTCAAAATAAAATCTCTCTCTCATAAAATGAAGTAGGTAGGCAGAAAGATTTTGAAATCTTTAACTTACACTGTTCATCCAACTTACACTGTTCATCCTTTTTAACTATTTAGAAGCAGCAGGCGTTCACTACGAAGCCGACGAAGCACTCAAAGCAAAGAAGCACGAGGACCTCAGCAAAAACTTATACCCAGTGTTACTGAGTAAGCTGGATGAGCTTATAAAGAAGAATAACGGACATATTGCAGCTGGCAAGGTTTGCATTTTCTTTATTTCTTCTGAGCTCTAGGCGGAGAAAATCCAAGATATTTAGTGTTCCACTTTTCAATTTCGAGACATTGCGTGTTGTGTGGCGGAACTCAACACTGCAGTTTGTCTTAAGGAATGGGGAAAATTAAAAAAAGAGAGGATCACACCCACAAATATTTCTTGCGCTTTCGCTTACCATAATGAGATATTTAGTAACTTTCTACAACTTCCGCCCATTGACATGGCGTGTTTGGTGTTGAGTCTAACTAGTCCCAGGAAATACTTTATACTAACACTAGTGGACCCGGACGTGGCTATGCCTGCTTGAACTATAAGAATATTTATTAAATATATTTATGAAATTATTTTCAGTTTTCAATAGAATTAGTAAGAAAATAAAAGCCTAAATAATCAAAAAGAAAAATAAGTAGAGATATATTATTAAAAAAAATATCTGAGTTATTGAAATGAACCAACAAAAGAAGTAAAAATAACTAAAGGATATTCTTAATATTAGAAAAAGTATGTAAAGTTTTTCGTGCGTGCGTACATACTCGTAGATATCGACTCTATGAAATAACTAAACATTTTGCTATATTAAATAGGATAATTTTTGCGAGTAATATCAAATGAAATCCCAGGACCAAACTTTACACTACACCAAGAAAAGAAGAAGAGTACCAAAGTTTTAGTTTAGAGTAATTATAAACAGCAAATAATTATATAAAATTAACAATAGTTCGAAAATGTATGAAAATTTATACAACCGTGTCATCTGCCCGTTCGCGTCGGTCATACTCGTAGGCTAGGTCATTCCGAATCAGTGACATCTCCTTAATTATTTATTAGAATGTTATACAGTAAACTATAATTTCAATCTAGTTAAAATGTTAAGAGTGACTTTTATACTTATTTTCATAAGGATGAATATCAAAATGTCGCGGTAACGGTTGCGTAGCGACGACGGTTGTTATTAACATGACAAAATAAATTGCATGTCAAATGAGAAAGTATTTTGATATATTAGTATATATGTGTAATGTAATGTTATATAGCCTATAGCACTTCTGAAGAATGCAGCTTTCATACAAAACAAAAACAAAGTAAATCGGAGCAGTAGATCCAGAGAGCGTTCAAACAAACAAACAAACTCTTCCGCTTTATTATATTAGTACAGATAGTATAGATTGATTGATGAAATTTGATCAATGATGCCGTCGTGACGAAGGCAAACACATATGCTACTATAAATCACGACGTTTATGGGTTCAATTCCCACTCGAGGAAGTGAAATATTTATTAAAAAAATTATTTTCATTTCTTCGCTCTGAACTGGAAGTAACGCCTTCAGAATTCGGCGGCAAATGGGGAACGGAGTGTCTCAGGACTAGGTTCCCTCTGTCTACTCTGCTGTGTGCAGGATACGACGTGAAGCTAATTTATTTAATAATAAAGAAATGATGTATCTTAATTATTTACAGCTCACGTGGGCAGATTTCGTTTTCGCCGGCGTCTTTGATTACTTGAAAGTAATGCTTCAAATGCCCGACCTGGAGAAGAAGTACCCCAGCTTCCAGCAGGTCATCGATGCAGTGTACGCCGACGCTAAAGTGAAGGCCTACAGCGAGAATATACCTAAATCTGAATACAACTTCTAATTTAAAGAGGCTTATTTTGTATGGAAAAATATGATTATTACGTAAATATTCGAGTATGTTATGTCCAGCATATCTACATGTAATGGATGACTGAAATTATAAAGTACTGTACTATGTAAATATCTGAATAAAGGTGTTTGTATTGAAATTAAGTAAATCTGGTTTCTTTTTTTTTATCGAAATTGAAATTATAGTTGAAAACTAAATATTTTCTAAACTGAGGCCTTCTTTTTTTATTAGTAGGTTCTGTCGAGTTTATTATAGGAAGCGTAGCGTGTTGAGTGGCGGAACTGAACGCTGCGCTTGCTCTTGTTACCAAAGCGAGTAAATGCAAAATATAAAATATTCATTCCACTGAGTGGGAATCGAACCCACAAGCGTCGCGTTTACAGTCACAAGTTTGTGTCTCTGCCACAACACCTCAAAATTCATGAATTATGTATTAACCAAAAGATAACAGATAATAGTATGTTTTTACAAAAAAGTAAAACAAATTATCATATAGATATTTTTTTTGTAAAAAGCACATGCAGCTTATCGAATTCATTTAAACAAAATAGAATTACTCTTAGTATAAAAATAATTATTATTTGAAAATCATTTATTACAGTATTATCTGATACACGTGTAAATGTTAATATTGTTTTTGAAATATTTTGTAAGAAATAGAAACTAAGCATATATAATGTATAAGAGAATTCTAAGGTCCGGTCAATATTCCTCGAATCCTGGAGGCATTGTGTGATGAGTGGCAAAACTTAACAGCTTCGAGTCACACCACAGTGTGCAAAATATTTCGTGTCCTCGAGCGGGAATCGAACACACAACCTGCCGCGTTTACAGTCACACACTCCTGCCCCTGCGCCGCGCAACCTTAAGTTTCCCTAAGTTATATATAAATATTATATTTATTGATAAGTTTATCTTTAAACTTATATTCTGAGTGCCTTTGTATATAATAATAGTGAATAGCAGTTACAAATGTACTTGTAACGATAAAATGCAACTGTTCTTGGAACTAATGGAAGATTCTTTGTTAATGGCGTTTATGAAAAATTTCCTGTCATTGATATAGAGTTCAAGGTCACATTTCTTATTTGCATAATTATAATTATAGACATTTGTTATTCTAAGCATCATCTTCACGCCTCTCCGCATTTTAGCAAAAAGAAAAAAGGATATATAAACATGATATTTCCTTTGGTAAGAATAAATCTTCATCGTGTTCATTTAGATGTAAAACTCTCAGACTTTTCACTAAGTTCCCACAATCAAGAGAAAGACTACATAACTCAGAAAGATATCTAACTTCGTTGTAAAAATTAATAACAAAACATACCCTTAAACTCCAATTACTTTTTAAAACTATTCTTAAGTTTTAAAATTTTCTTGATTTCATTTTCGTAAATTAACTGTACGAAAAAATAATAAGTACAAGGAGATCTCATACCTACTAAAATGCGCCAACAGAATATGTTTTTCCACTAGTGAGGATCAAACTTACACCCATCGCCTAATGTAATGTAATAATGTACTCGTATATAATATGTATATAAGGCCATTGTGGGTCCAATTTCCACTCTAAAGAGCGACTTATTTTCGACGGTGTTGAGTTCCGCCATTCAACACGCAACGCGGCGAAAATTTTGAGGAAATTGTGTAACAGCGTATTATTAAATAGCTAGATCGACGATCTAGATTTTTGTGACTGTAATTAATGTTTTCAATTTTATCATTGACGCTCATATGTTTTTATCATAACATTCGCTATCGTATATTTATTTAGACACGATGATATAAACTGCACTCCCAAAGAAGTTTTAGAAGGTTCTAGAAATATATTTGCTATTTTGGTAACTAAAATATGTCCACTTCGATGGTAAAGATTGCGTTGTCATAATCATTAATTGTCAGAAAATAATGTTAAATATTTTGGCCATATCAAAAAGTTTCATCGTGTACCAGTGGCTGGCGGCGCCTGACTGTGTATGCGATAAGATGAGGTTATAAGTTCGATATCCGCCTGAGGAAATAATTATTTTCAAATTCTTTTCACTTCTCCGCTATGGCTAAAACGGTAAATATTCACACTACCTGCAGAAACTATCTTTTGAAAATGGCCCACAATAAAAACGTATATATATCTTTTTTTTTCATATATCGTAGTAGGTATAAAAGCACACAAGCATATGATGGCATATGGGGTGATGATTACTATTATCAGGGGATCCTGTTAGTTGCTTCGACCCAAGAACAATTATGGAAGACCATAATATATGTTCATTTTAAATTTAAGAAAAAAAAAATATTAGACAAAAACTTCCACATATTTGGCATACACTTCTATTCATCCACGCTCTACGGCAGCGTATTTTAAGGGCCAACCCTACCCTACTTTAATGAAAAAAAAAATCCTAATCTAAGTCTGTGGCCCAAAAAGACGACGTGTCGACGTTTCGTCGATTGTTGATAATAAAAACATCATTCTAGCTTTGTTACTGTGTAATCGCGTCGTGTGGAAATTGTGAGTAAAAAATATTATTGTTTATACTAATATTCAACTAAATACATCAGCTTGACGCTATATCCCACAAACGGAAGGGTAAGCAGAGAGAACCTAATGATAAGACTCCGTTGCTCAATTACCGCCGAATTTTGAACTCAACGCCGGGCTTTTGCCTAGATTGCCTAGATGCGAGAGCAAATAAATGAAAATGTTAATAAATAATAATTCTTTCCCAGCAATGGGTATTGAACCCACAACCGTCGTCTTACAGTCACGCTTGTGCCCTTGCGCCATGAAGGCCTCATAATCAACTAAAGCGTATTAAATTATAATAATAAGTATTTAACCATTTTTGTTTTTCCAATAATATCTACTGTTTTATTTGCGATATATAGGAATTGGTTTTAAAGGAATTTTAGAGTAACTCATCGGCAGTCAGTAGTATTTCAGTCTATTAGTATTTAACTGACGGTAACCTTATACAATCTATAAGGTTACCACCTTCGCCTGCGTATATATATATATATATACGCAGGCGAAGCCGCGGGCGGGCGGGTTGAAGGATAACTGGACGTTACTGCTTAATTTCCAGACATACATATATTTTAAAGGATTTTTTTACAAAAAAACTCCACTGGTAAAAATAATAAAAAAAAATATTACACCGAAATGAAAACTCAGGTAATACGCGTATCCGTTAACCGTCTGTTGTTCAAACTCTTAAATATTTAAAATATTTACAAAAACGTTTGTATAATATTCTTTTATAGATCACGTAATAAAAACAACAGTACGAACAAAATATCAAATAATCAAAGTGAAAAGGATGCAAAAAAAACATAAGTTATCAATGATATATGTATACAATTTCATATTTTCAAAATAGATTCTTTTTTTTAAATGAATGGGCTTCATGCTCTTTGTCGTCCGCAGGCCGCACTCGGCTTAAATTTATTATTAATTTATTAATCCCGCAAATAACAGAATAGGCAGAGGGAATCTAATGTCAAGACACTCCGGTTTTTCCCCCAAATTTTCAAAGCATAGGGTTTTGAGTGGCGAAACTCAACGCCGCGCTTTAGCCTTGGCACCAGAGCGAAGAATTGAATATGTGAAATGTTTTCTTATCTTCGAATGAGAATCGAACCGTTCGGCTCTAGGGATTCTATACATTAAAAGGGCGTAACAACAATTCCAAGTTCCAAGCGTATTCACCAACAACGGAAATCGAAACATCGAGCGTATACATAATTTATAAAGAAATAAGTACTAAATATTCAAGGGGTCAATCAAATTCATAAGATAGAGTCAGTAGTGTTCAAGCATTATGAATAAAATCTTTAAAAGATACCTAAAAAACTAAGGAGGCCTTCGTAGCGGGAGGCCGTCCTAACGCAGGGGCACTAGGGTGTGACTAGGGTGTGACGCGACGGCTGTGGGTTCGATCCCCATTTGGGGAAACGAAATATTGACGTTTCGAGGCAAAAGCGCGTCGTTGAGTTCCGCTACTCAACACTCAATGCCTTCAGAATGCGGCGGAAAGTGGAGAACGGTAACAGTATATAGATAATAACAGTATGTTCCCTCTGCCTACCCTGCTATAAGCTGGCTGCGTGAAGCTGATTAATTTTTATTTTAAAAAAACTAAGTTAGTTCGTCGAAATAAAATAAAGTTTTATTCGCTTTTAATGTTTAACTTCGAGTGATATCAGTCCCTCTGTCCGTTACGTCGTCAATTCTCTCTGCCCCGCCGCCTTATATGGATACAGGAATTAAAAATATATATCTATAATTATCTATATGCAAATAAGTAAATATTAGAAAAAAATATCTTCATATATTTAATCATTTTATAAATATTTGAGCATACGTAAAGTGTTTTTCATGGATAAGAACTTTAATTCTGCTAATAAAAATAAATTAATTTTAGTTAAATTTTAAATTAACAAACTGTAATGAAAATATCTCGTCTGTAGATTGTGTTAGCAACGAATTGTTCCGTTAACACACAAACACAACGCTCAGCTTACGCCTACACGCACACATATACAAAGCTCATCTTACGACTTGCGGACTGCATATTATTTTACTTTCTACACCTAATAATTTCAATAGCGCGTTTTTGTCCATTACAAAGTTAATAATGGCAGCGTATACTGTGTATATACAAATATATATGTAAGCTAGTAACAGATTTAGCCTGGTCCAGAGGTCCATGAGCGACTTCATCTTGACATCTCATCTTAGCAATACGGAAAACAATATTTAAATTTAAAGAAGATTTTCTTAAACGATCGAAATGTCTGGAAGGTTTCCGAGAGGTGCGGGTTCAATTTCCCTTTCTTAAATTTTATTATACATTTTCTAAAACAAAAATCGTTTAGAATCGCGTTTATTGTTAAGTCATGAGTCCAATAATACCATAAATAAAAGGATGTTTTTTCCAATGACATTGGTATGTGATCCGTATAATTATATAGAATAGACACTGACTTTCCTAGCAACACTATGCTTAATAGATACAACGTTAGATGAGTCACAACTAAAGGACTCTTGTGAAATCCATTTGAAGTAATTTAGTTTGTTTTTAGCTTCGTTACATACTCGTATATGTTTCTTAACATAGTTATATTAAATATTTGTATATATACTTCCATGTAGGTAAGTGAGAAATAGAGAAAAATCGTTGTCTTGAAAAAATCTTTGCATTATATATATGTATGTAACTAAAATTTACAATAATCATTATTAACCGATTTCAAAAAGCAGGAGGCTCTCAATTCGGTTGGTATTTTCATTCACTTCTCCGCTTCAGCATAATATCTCTAATTCAGGCGGAACCCTCAGAATTTTTAGTAACAAAAAATTAAGCCGGAAAATAAAAAAGGACATTTACACAAAGAAGATCACTTCTCAACTTTTTTTTTATATTAGATATTATCATGCAATCAGTCCAAGGACTATGGACAGATGTATGAAGAGCTATAGTGGTTTTTTAGGAACTCATTCCCCATTGGAAATGTTTCCTATATGGAATAACTGCCTAGCATGACGTTGGGTTGGTTGTGTTTAGAATTTGTTTCCTTTTTAGTCGGTTTATTGCCATAGGTAAGGTGAGTTGTTCGGTTAATGTATTTGGGTGACTTTCAAGCCTTTTTTTGTATTTGTAATTATTGATCTGTATTTCCTCTTTCACTGTAGGTATTTGGAGATAGTTATGCATTTCCTTAATTTGTATGAACCATAGGCAGTTCCCTATTTGTTTTAAGATAATTTTGAGTTCTTTGAATTTTGTTAATATTGGAGACACATGCAGATCCCCAGAGTTGTAGGCCGTAGGTCCATATTGGCACTTCGAAACTAAAATTTTAAAAAAATCTTTAAAAATCACGAAAAGAGCGTTACTTTCAAATTGGATTCTGATTCACAATCCGTATGAGAGGCACAATTTATAATTATGATTATTATCTAATAACCAAATATTCTTCTCTTCAGGAGCATGCCGAAAGTAAAAGTAATATACTTCAATTTAACGGGTTTAGGTGAAGGCATCCGTACGCTGCTGGCTTACGGTGGTCAGGAGTTCGAAGATGTAAGAATTCCTAAAGAAGAATGGCCAGCATTGAAACCAAGTTAGTGCTCTAGCTAATAGTTTTTTTACTATTAATTTGCTATTAATATCAATGACCACCTTTCATAAAAGAAGAATAGAGAGCTGCTGGGAGAAAAGCATTCTCCATGAAGGATAAAGGGCCGGAGTGACTTAACACAAGGTTCCCTGCCTGATATACTTTGTACATACGAGATAGAGCGTAAATCTAAAAAAAAATTACATTAATCGTTTAATGTAAGCCATTGTACATCGGACACTGACAACGAATAAATTCTTATTGTTTCAGCGACACCTTTTGGTCAATTACCCATATTAGAGATTGATGGTAAAAGATATGCACAAAGTTTTGCCATTTGTCGTTATCTCGGACGGAAGTATGGGCTGGGCGGAAAAGACATAGAAGAAGACTTCGAGATTGACGAAATCATGGACTTTATAGCTGAAATTCGTTTCAGTAAGGATAACTTATTTTTGAAAAAAAATTGTCAAAAATTTTGAGAAATGATTAATGATTATTATGTTGTATTATTATTATAAAATATTATAACGTGATTGTTGTGGGTTCGATTCCCACTTGGGGAATGAAATATTTAATATTTTCATTTTCTCGCCCTGAAAACTACAATCATCGCACTCAGAAACATAAATTAGAACTTAAATCGGTTAAGTTGTTTCTGAGATTGTAATGAACTAACACACTGGCAAAAGTTTTAAAAATCACTGTTATTTAAATATCTTCCATTAACCTACGTTAAACAGACACCAATCGCTTACGGTTTTATTTGAAGTATATATATTAATCTCTGTTACTTTTATTAACATTACTTACAATATATTTACAACAGAAGCTATAGCCGTTCTCTTCGAACCTGACGAAGAAGTCAAAGCCAGAAAACACGAAGAACTTAAAAACAATTATTATCCATTCGCTTTGAAAAAACTGGATGATATTATTGCTAAGAACAATGGGCATGCTGCTCTTGGGAAGGTACTTTTATATGCTTACAAATTATGACTTCCCACAAATAATATACATGAGGAGATTAGAGGCCAGTACCTGGTAACTTGGTTGAGTGTCGGAACTCAACGCCACGCTTTGCCTCGTTACCAGAGCGAAGAATTGAAAATATTAAATATTTATTTCCTTGAGTGGAAATCTAACTTACAACCTGCTATTTCAATCGCACACGACTGGCTTGAGTACTCTTAAAATTTTCCAATCCTCGTCGCATTTTATTGTGAAACATTAAACAATGTAATCTTTTCATAATTTTATGAGAAGATTACATAGTATCACAGTTTAAGTATGCAATAGAAAGATACTGATAAGAATTTATTCAATGTATGTAAGTGTAACTTTACTTATTTTTTTAAAGCTGACATGGGCAGATTTTATGATCGGTGGCTCTTACATTTCATTGAAAAGACTTGTCCAAAATCAAAATTTAGATGAGGAGTTTCCAAATATTAAGAGAGTGAACGAAATGCTGATGGCTATTCCCAAAGTTAAGGCATATGCTGATGCTGCACCTGTACCTGAAGGATGATCACGAAATATATATATACATATCACGACTTACTTTAGTTTCTGTCTGTATGATTAAAATAAAAAAATAATAGTGGGTATAACTTTTTTTGTTAATTTTCTTTAGTCCTTAACCAGTGATAACTGATAAAATATTACAAACGATAGTCATTCAAATTAATTTAATTTCAAATATTCTTTGAATGAATTCCTATATAGCTATATGCCGGCTAGGAAAGAAATTCTATTCAAAAGAGCTGCCTACAAATTGAACAGTAATTTTTTCAACATAAAAGTTACAACTCTATCACGTTACATCGAGGTCAGTTTGAGGTTTGTGACTTCGATTCCTGCACGAGAAAATGTAATATTTAATATCTCTAGTAATGAGGCAAAGCGTGGCATTCAGTACCGCCACTCTATAGGCGAAGCCTCCTCCGGATGGTGACGACTCCACATTCGCCGTATTCTGGACGCGTTGCGTGTTAAATGGCGAAACTCAACGCCACCGTCTAGTTAGTAAAAACGTTAATTATTTGATGAAATTCAAATACTCATCAAATAACATTCTGGTGTAGTTACGAACTTTAATTCATAGGAAGAATGACTTGCTTCTAACATTTACATTTTATTCAAAATTGCACAATACATAGTTGTGAATTATTTTCGTTAATATTCCTAAAAAACGTCAACCAGTTTCCAATCCGTTCTCACACTCTTTTTCTCTCGTTCTCTCTGCCTACCGTGCTGTATGCGGAATCAACTCTATGTAAACTAAAAAATGGGTTTTTTTGGATTTTATCTTTTTATTACTACGAAAAGTCAGTGTTGTAAAAATGAGCAAAACAAGCGAACTGCCATCGTCTGACTCAGCCAGACAATGGGCCTGCGCGGGCGCAGACGACCTTGCACACATCGCGATTGATTAGACGATTCTAGTTTTACGTACGTCATTTTAAATTTCAAGGTAATAAAAATCATACGACTATATATAGTTTGTACGATTAAATGTTCTTTTTTCATACTAGGTCATCTGCGAAAAAAAAATCTTTCCATGTAAAACAATCGAATCTCACCCTGTTTAATATATGAAAATGTACAGTCGTAGCTAAATGAATGCCTCTCATACCACTCCCTTTTCCAATTACTCATTTGCTCGAAGTGTCCAAAACCTCAGCATGTGATTGCATGTCATTCATAATTAATTAAAAATACAATGCAAGGTTTAATAATAATGCAATTATTATTATTTAGACGATATAATGCTATTAATAATTAACATCTGGTTTTGGTGCTTTTTCACGGTATATCTGCACGTGGGGAATGGCGTACACTGCATCGATGACTTGCTGGAAGCTGGGGTATGTTTTCTCTAAGTCTGGCATTTGCAACATTACTTTTACGTAGTCAAATATACCAGCGAATACGAAATCAGCCCAGGTTAACTGAAAATCGTTTAATTTTTTTAGATATGTATATTAAATATTCATTGATTAAAAAAATATTTATGTAACTTACTTCAAAAATAGCCAGTATTTTTTTACCACAGATAAATAAGCACACAAATATTTTAAAACATTAAATAGAAGTGAATTTGGTTGTTTATACATAATGAGACAAAAAAGGAAGTATAATATAGAAATACTAATATAATAATACCTTTCCAAGAGCAATGTGTCCGTTATTTGCTTCAATAACTTCGTCTAACTTTTTAAGTAAAGTAGGGTATACGTTTTTTATATTCTCCTCGTGTTTCTCTTCTTTTAGTTCAGCATTTCTTTCGTAATGAACTTCTGATGCCTCTGGAATAATATATATATATTTTAATTTATGTCACTATATCCAGCACATAATAGTAATAGTTAGATCCTCATTCGAAGAAATGCAATATTTTATAATTTCCTTTCTTCGCTCTGGTGTCGCGCAGCGTTGAATTCTGTTACTCTACACGAATTGCCTCCAGAATTCGGCAGAAAATGGCGAAAGGAAATGTCTTAATGGAAACGAAGTGTTTTCACACTAGGTCCCCTCTGCCTATCCTGCTGTGACCGAGATACAGCATGACGTTGTAAAAAATATTAATAGTTTACCTACCATTTCGAATATCATTGATGAAATCCACGTTCTGGTCAATTACTAAGTCCTCTTCAATATTGCTTCCGACCAGACCATACTTCCTGCCAAGGTAGCGTGCTATTGACAAACTCTGTCCGTATTTCTTGCCATTGATCTCCAACATTGGGACCTGCCCGAATGGTGTAGCTGAAAAATACTTTTTGCCATCGTTACGCTTTCTGCCGAAGAATATAGGTTTTGCCAAATTACGGAATTGTAGTTGTCAAATTTATAATCTATAATTCTATATTCTATAGCTCTAGCTATATTATAATACTGCTGAGTTTGTAATGTTCAACGTACTAAACTCAAGAAGTATTGGATCGAATTAAACAAGTCTTTGGTGTTTTTTAAACAAATGTAAAAAACAAATAAAATAATAGGCAGATTGAACCTTTTTCATCGTGTGGAAATCCTTTAATCGGTACTCCGAATGGAGATTCCAGTGGGTTATGTGGGACCATAGAGCCAAGGATTCTTACATAACCCTGGCGAGGCAGAGAGAACCTGGGAGCCTAATATTAAGACACTACCAAACCACTCCCTCCCTGACACTCATTCCTACATCTATGCGTACCAGCGTGTTTCATTGAAGGTATCAATACAAATTCGCAACAACAAATTCAATTTTTATGACCTTGGTCCACTATACGAGTTTAGTATCACCGTGGGAGATATCGCCACACAAATTATTCTATTAATCTCACGATACACACAATTGGCTAAGTTATCTAATAGAAGAAAAATTGGATAGCAACTAAAATCTATTAAATTCTATTAAAAGTAGAATTTTTGATACAAATGTGGATAAAAAGAAGTTTGATTATGGCTGTGACTAGCCGGGCAGAAGACTAAGCCGACTTCTGTAAAAAAAGGAGGTTATCAATTCGACTGTATTTTTTTTTAAATTTTTAAACGGGACAGTTTGTGGTTCCGATTTCAACTGACACTACTGACATTTCTCGTAACTTGATTCAAAAATGCTTATAAAAAATATTTTAATTTTGACATTGAAAAGTGATATCATGTAGGTATACGATTTTCTTGCAGCACAGAAAAAGTTAAGCTTATTTCTTTTTTCGTTTTCAGCTTCACGCTGTATCCCTCAAAATATAAATTAAAATAAATATTTCATTTCTTCGAGTGAGTATATCATAGTAAAAAATAATTACAAATTCATATTCCATTTCATACAAAATGAGTGAAATGAGAAAATTCGAGTTTGTCAATTTTTATGGAATTCTGAAATTGTTGAATGTCTGGTTTTTTTAATATTCGCTTCACCACAGATTATCTTATCTAATTTTTCGTGATTTTTATAAACAAATTATAAAAAACAGTAATCTATATTTTACAGATACTGTTTGTAGTATGATTTTTATCTGTAATTTTATTATCACATTAATTAAGTATATATAATATAATTTATCAATTAAAATTTATAAGAAACGGAAGGTGACGGATTCTACAATTAGCGGAATCTTGGTCTTCCTGGGCCATCCTGGGTCTAATTCTATTAAGGGTCTAGGTCTATTTTTTAGTCCTATCAAAGTATTTTGGCTGCAGAAGTTGTCCTACTTGGATACGGAGAATCTTCTTCGTAGCTAACTTACATTCATGACATACGCGCGCATAAACACACAAACGCACACACACACACACACACACACATGTACACCCAAACAGAAACACACACACACACACACACATGTACATACAAACACACATGTACACACAAACAGAAACACACACACTCACACACAAACACACACACACACACACACACGCGCAAACACACACACATTTAACACGTGGTAATAATATAGACTCTAATTGTTTTTCTTTTCTTCTTTTTCAATAATTAATTTAAACCTTTTGTTATATCGCTTTATTTTTGCTTATGTCGACATAATTATATGTAATTAATGAGTATTCTCACTTTTGTCATCGAAATAGTGTCTAAGGGGCAAAGATGCTGGCAGCTGTGACACAGTTTACACTAGTACGGCTGCCATCGCACAAAATACATTTGCGACAGTTTTAAAAGTTCGGTTTAAAAAAACCCGAAATGATTTTAAAAGTAACTTTAATTCTATTAAAAATTAATACAAATTAATCCTGCGAATGATGATTCCACTTCGATGTGGGAATATGGAATGGTCATTCTCACAAAAAATATTATTTATTAAAATTATAAGAATATTAACGCAATTGCTGAAAAGACAATTTATTGTATTAAGTATAAACTAACGGAAGTTCGACTTAGGCGCTTTTCATACAGCAGTCCTATGTAATTCTCACCTCTACTAAATAGTTGTCTTGTTTTTTCCATATTCCAACGAAATTAGAGTGTATATGTAACATTTAATTACTGAATAAAGCATTTATTATTTATTTATTATTTATTTATTATTTTAAAATGTAGATGTTGAATGAATGATCTTTAAGAAATAAAATATTTAATATTTTCATATCCAAAACTCTGGTAACTAGGCAAAGGCGTTGTCTTGAGTTGCGTCATACAACGCGCCTTCAGAATTCTTAACACTAGCTTTCCCTTTACAAAAAAAATCATCAAGGAGTCTGAGCCGTGATTACCGTGGTTTTATTTCAGCTTCACGCTGTATCCCTTACATAGCAGGGTAGAGGAAACCTATTGATAAGATACTCCGTTCCTCATTTCCACCGATCATTGCGTGTTGAGTGTACAAGCTCAACGCCGCGCTTTTCTCCTTGGTACCAGAGCGATGAAATTAAAATAAACATAAGTAATAATTCATTACCCCGAGTAGGAATGGAACCTTCAACCGTCGCTTTACGTCAAACGCTTGTGCTCCTGTGACAGCCACAATTTAGAAGTGTGATACAAAAATTGAAAAGTTAAGTAACTCACAAGGTTTCAGAGCAGGCCAGTCGTCAAAGGTAACCCGGTGGTCTACAAAATCTTCTCCTCCGTACGCAAGTAAGAGGCGCGCTGACTCCCCCATTGCTTTTACATTGAAATAATAGATCACGGGCTTCGCCATTTTGCTGAAAAGGCAAATATAAAAAAAAACGCAAATATAAAATTTTGTATTCAATACTTATTTGTTTAATAAAAACTATATTGGTTATGAAAAAACAATAGAGTGACTGATTATTTTTATCGTAAATAAAGCAATTAGACCATCGTGAAGCAGCTGTACGTCGTCGAAATGTAAACGCGACGATTGTGGGTTCGATGCCCACGCGGAACAAAGAATTATTTATTTCTGCGCTGGTAAGAGCAGGCATTTTCTTGGAAATCTGGTGAAAAGCGGGGATTTGTGCGTCTTGCCACTATATTGCCTCTACGTACCCCGCAACCTGCATACAGCAAGAAGCAAAAGAAATGAAAAAAAGTGTGCTTATATACTAACGAAAATTTTAATTTTGAACAAATGAAAACAACACTTACAGTAGCAGCGACGGTCTAACAGACTTTAGGCTGAATTTTCGTGTTATCATCTTTAAAATATAGACGTACATATATGCCTACATTTATCTTTATGATAAAGACAACTGAATGATTATATAAAGCTACATGTGAATTTTCTTTATAAATGAATCAGCTTCACGCTGTATCCCGCACACAGCAGGGTAGGCGGAGGGAACCTAGTATTACGACACTCCGTTTTGCCGAATTCTAGAGGCATTGCGTGTTGAGTGGCAGAACTCAACGCCGCGCTTTGTCTTGACACCAGAGCGAAGAAATGGAAATACGTTAAGTAAATAAATATTTCATTTCCTCGAGTGGGGATTGAACCCACAAACGTTGCGTTACTGTCGCATCTTTGAACCGCTGCGCCAGGACAGCCTTAACAAAACAATTTAGTAAAATAAAATAAAACAATTTAGCTTAATTTTTTTTGCAAATTGAAATTTGATAAAATGATTTTTTTTATTACGTTAAAATAAGTACCCCAAATAATAAATTACACTGCAGGGTAGACAGGTAGAAGCTGATTATTAACATTCCATTCCTCACTTTCCACTCAATTTTGGAAACATGATGAGCGCAACTCAACACCGTGTTCAGTTTATATTACATTTGATTTTTTAAACTATCAGAAAACATTTCTACACTAACTTTACATTTAAGGATGAGATTTATCTAATACAATAAAACACCAAATCTTATTTTCAAATGTTATATTTAAAAACACGTATGACAAAAATAAATACTTAATTAAATAAATCTTAGTTTAATTAAAATAATTCAGGGTCCCGATTCAGGAGCTTGGGCGAGGTAATCTTGCACTCGTGGGAGAGAGTGGACAGCCTTTACTACTTCAGTGAAGCTTGAATACTGCTGCTCTAAGTCTGGAATCCGCATCATTGTTTTGAGGTACTCTATCATACCAGCGAATACGAAGTCAGCCCACGTCAGCTGGAATAAAAATTAATAATTTATTTTTAATTCCATGAATGTTAATTTAGGTCGTCGTCATGGTGTTTTTGCGTCGCTCTTGTACCAAAACAAAAGCCCGGCGTTGTGTTACGGCACTCAACACGCAATGCTTTGAAAAATTCGACGGAAATACACGATACGAAAATACATCTTAAATGGTCACTGGTAAGATTCAAATAATATCAATTATGGCAATATTTGGAGGTATTGCGTGTCAAGTGACTAAACTCAACGTCTTTAACGAGTTAAAAGATTACATAAATAATTTATCAAATTATAATCGATATATTCCTTAAAAAGAGGTATAACTATTAAAGTTATATAAATTCATTTACCCTGCCAAGAGCAATATGTCCATTATTCTTCTTAATTATAGCATCTAGTTTTTGCAGCATCCAAGGATACACATTCTTGATGTAGTCTGCGTGTTTCTTCTCCTTTACTTCTTCATCAGGCTCGTACATAACTATTGCCGCTTCTGTAAAATCATATAAAAATATTATATTACATAAAGGTTTCTTTTTTTAATTTTAAATTGAACTGTTTAACGGGATCTCAGATATCTGTTCAATATATTACGTGAAAAATTACGTGATTGGCCAAAGCTACAACATAAATTCCTTCAAAAATACAATTAATTAGAATAAAAAATTATAATTACCTATTATTTATCTTGACTTGCAATTTTTTTAGGGAAAACGGAGCGGCAGACGCTAAGATTTCTACATACCTCTTTCGCCTCGTCCACTGCTATCAACGTCTTCATACATGCTATTTTTCTCATATCTTATTATATCATATCAACAATTTCAATATATTAGTTGGTACTTACTAATACGAATATCGTTAACAAATTCCACGTTCTGGTCGATTTCGAAGTCTTCTTCGACGTCTTTACCGCCGAGGCCGTACTTGCGGCCGAGGTAGCGGGCGAGGGACGTGCTCTGCGCGTACTGCTTGCCATCTATCTCAAGAACTGGCATTTGTCCGAAGGGAGTTGCTGTAAGAAATTAAAGATTAATTATAAATAAAAATATATTATTTAGTGCCATTAAGAAATTAAAAAAATAAATTATAAATATTTATTTACTGTTGGTCATAGTTTTATAATTTTTAGATCTTTTCGCGTCATAGTAACTCAAGTTGAAATCTATTCCATTTAAAAAACAATTATATTTTTTTTTCTCGCATATAGCAAGGAACACTGAGGGGAGAAAGTGACAAAATATTTTATTATTTCGCTGTTATTTGCAGTATTTATTATCCCCATAGGTCTAGACAAATTGACGTTGCTCTTTAGAGACAATTAATAAATTTAATTGATTATGTACTACATTAAAAACAACAAAAATATCGATATGATATCGATATTAAGTAGGCATAATCTACATATTTGATAAACTCGTATAGCAATAGCAGCATGACCTAGATACCAACTGCTTACATCGATGACAAAGCGTATTTTATACCATACAGGATTATATATATTTATATTATTAAGATATATTCACATAGGATTGAAAGTTGATTTGAATCTTAATTGCCTGTTGTATTTGCGCATTTGATGCAGTGATCATTGCATCATCAGAATACGAGCTGCAAGCATTAGGCACCATTCTGAAAGAAGAGTAATGATCTAAGCCTGAACGCGAGCACATTTGGGAAGTACGTTCAGTAGAGATGGAAGATACGAGGTGGATGTGGAAAGGCGTATTGCTGCCGGTAATAGGCTTAACGGAGCTTTAGCTGTATTGATGAGACGGCGAGACGTCAGCACAGCTGCGCTTTTGGCCGTACATAATGCAGTTTCCATACCAACGCTGTTATACGGCACCGAAACGTGGGTATTACAGAAGAAGATTAAAAGAAAGATGAATGTCGTGGAGATGCGATCTCTTTGTAGGATATACGGAGTCAGCTTAGCTGATCGAGGTACTAGCGAGGATGTCACGATGAGAATGAAGAAGAACGTGCTCAGTTGCTTTGGGCACGTCGAAAGAATGGCAAAAACATTTATAATGGAAAAGTGAGTGGTAAGAGTGGCAGGCGGAGACCTCGATTGAGTTTCGAAAACACAGTATTAAAGCTACTGGAGGAAAGTCACGTAAAAAGCATGAGGACCCCCCGGAGGGCATGTATGAAGAGGTTGATTACAGTCGACAAGGCGAAAGAGGTATGAAGAGACACTACCTCACCCATTCGAATTGATTTTTTTTATGCCCGTTCTGCGTTTATGTAGCGTTTATGCTATATAGGGTCCTCGGGTCAAAAAGCTAGTTTAGATATATTCACAAAATATTTATTTTACTTACATGGCCTAAAAGCTGGCCAGTCTTCTTTAGGGATGCGATGGTCTTCAAATTCTTGGTTGCCATACCACATCAAGTACCTTGGAGCTTCACCCAAGGACTTCACTGGGAAGTAGTGATACACGTATTTTGGCATTTTGCTGTAACATAGAATATTTTATAAATCATTAATTAGAATTATAAATTTTACATTAATGAAAACATTCTTCTAACGCCTTAGTTACTCTACTCTACTACTCTATCTTAGTCCACTAAAACTGTTGATATTTTAAGGGTAGACTGGACGTCACAATTTATCTCTAGGAATATGGAAATTAAAAATATAAAAAAGAATAAACACCTCTTAAAGATCCTGAATATAATAATGTTAGTAAATATTGCAAGTTTTAAATTGTATTATATAAATGCTTATTAATAGTTAATATAATAATAACATTTTTTTTGCGTTACGAGGACTTACAGTTTTAGACGTGGGACCCCACCGAGTGTCAAACACAAACTGAGACTGGTCTTTACCGAGATCCCATAAATTATTCAAGCATTTTTAACAACCTATATTATTTATAGAAAAGATAAGATAAAATCATGACAGCTTAAAAATAGCACATTGAAAATATTGAGGAAAATTATTTGTTACTAGCGACTCGCTGGCGGCTTCGCCCGCTCAAACTACACAATTATTTGCTGACTTATCTGAATTACTTTCGTGTTCTAATAAAAATATTATTTTAAAGACAATATCTATATATTGGAAACTTAAGTACCGCCCAATTTTATAAAATAATTATTTTGTTACAATGTTGTCGACAAAATATTTGATATTCATATATGTTTTTTTTAATTTATAAACTGATTTAAATACATTAATTACTCAATGGTAACAAAATCTGCCAAAAGGCAATAGTGAAAACTACATTTTAATGAGTTAAACCGTTTTTGAGATAAGCGTGTGCAAACGGACAGACGAATAAACAAAAAAAAATAATAATCATTCGTTTCGTTTCTATTACATTACAATAAATAAAAAAAACCCAATCCAATGAATAGATTTACTTATATATATTTAATGTATAGACATTTGATTTCAATTATATGTATAGAATGTCGGTATTTATTTCCTTATTGTAAATCTGTTGTGGAAAGGGGGGGCTGACTCAACAATGTGGATCCACTGATTTAGCTATGCCATGACTGGCAGTTTCCAGTGCATTTACTTACATAAACTATGAGAGATACATACAAATATAAACACAGGTTCCTTTTGTTTAAATATCTAAAGATGACATAAATATTTCACATTTTCAAAGACAGTTTTCTGCGCAGACATTTATTGTTCCACATCTCTACTGTAAGCTCATACTCATGAATTAACTACGATCAATAAATTTCATAAAGGTAAAAAATCTGGTTACATTAAAAAAAAAATGTTTTTTTAATTAAATTTCATAAGAATAAAGTTCATTTCAGCTCGTTTCACAAAGTAAGCAAACTGTATTCTTTGCTTTAGTTTATCATCTCCTAGTATATACTGTCTACCCCAGAATGTGCTTGTGCCCACCCTAAATTTTAAAAAAACCTTTACACGAATATATCTGTACAAATCTATCATCCAGAGCCGAGGAACCCCCTCGAAAATATCTCTCGATACGCCCGCCGCGCGAATATCTTTTTTTCTCTAGATAGTTACTACAAAATGAAAACGACAAAGGATGCGTGACGTATTGATTTTTTTTCCAATATAGAATGATTATAATAGCAGATGTCAATGTATGTTAATTTTATATGATTAGCGAAACGATCTATCTTATCGACATAAATTTTAATATTTGCTTTGTAATATAAGATTAAAGACGATGATATAAATAATTTCCTTTTAAATTATGTAATTTAGCTGTAAAGTTTTTAATACGAGTAGAAACCCTAATGGGTCAGTTTTCAGCATTATTTTGCTTTTTCAAACGAAACTATTTAAAAAAAATCACCTTCACGCTGTATCCCGCACACAGCAGGGTAAGCCAACGAAACTACGAGTTTATAGAGCGGATAAACCGCTGATATGGTATTAGAAAATTATCGTGGCTATTCCGGTTAAAATAGTTCATTTTGAATACTCGGGATGGGTGTAATTCATTAGCAAGATATATTTATTTATAGGATAGGCTACTAGAAAAATGGTCACTACCAGGGGTCATTGATTGACGTACATGCATATGCGTAAAGGCTGGCTAGCATAAATGAAGTGCGCACGAGTGTGTTCAGTATGAACATGGAGGCCAGTAGAGGCAAGTGTGCGACTGTAAACGCGACAGGCTATGGCTATGGGTTCAATACTCACTGGAGTAAATTAAATATTTTTATTTCCTCGCTCCGGTAACGAGGCAAAGAACGACGATGAATTCTGCCTACTAATACACAATGCCTCTGATACAAAAACAATTTCACACTTGTCGATTGATTTCTCAAACGTCCATAAGCACTGTTAGTTAAAATTCAACTTCATTCTGCATCCCGTATACACCACGGTCAACAGAAGGAACTCAGTGCTAAGACACTCAGTCCTCCATTTTTCGAATTCTGGAGGCATAGCGTCTTGAGTGGCGGAACTCAACGCTGTTCTTTGCCTCAACATCAGAGCGAAGAAATGTGTAATTATATATAGACACTTACTATTTTCCGATTTTAGTTTTGATTTATATTGCATTTTCTATAGGTATTTAATATATTTGGTACAGAATAATTAAACGGTAAATTGTATAACATTTTTGTAAAGTAATAGTTATACCAACGAGCGCCATTTATTTCAGAATTAAGTAATGATAAAAAAAAATTAAGAAGAAAGAAAATAACAACGATGACCGGAACAAGTATCAGAGTACACGGTTCTTGTATTTATGTTTGTGTTATCTAAAAGTTTATAAATACAAATATGCTAAATTGAATTCAAAATTTTCTTGTAGGTGCATTATTGCTATATTTAGAATTGACTGTTAAATGTAATCAAAGTTTTTTCTAATTTATATCATATAAAATTATAATTTATATAAAATTGTGCTCGCTATCCAAATTTTGTGTTTTTTTTCAAGCAAAGGACGAAGGTGTTAAAGAAACGCTTCTGCTAAAATAAAATATTTATTTATAATATGTCACTTACTCGCTTGTATATTATATACGTGAGATCATTACGAAAGAAGCAGTACACTGAGGTTAAATAACTCTGTCATTTTTATTATATATAAAAGGGGATTACCTCGTAACCTATATTGATACTATGATTAGATAACCTTCAAAAATTCGCGTAATGTCATACGTTCGTGAATAGAGAGCCTTATTTTATTCCCAACGAGCCTCTCTTTCTTTTCTAAATGGTCAAAGGTCTGTAATTTTTATTAACTTCACGCTTTCTACTGCCCATAACAAGGTAGGCAGAGAAAATATGGAAACTTAGTGTTGAAACACTCTGTTTAACATTAAGACCCTTCCGTTTTCCATTTTACGCTAAAGTCTCGAGGTTTCGTTGAGTGGCGAAACTGAACGTCTCGTTACTAAAGCAAGACAATTAATTTGAAGGTGACAACTGTCGCGTTTACAGTCACAGGCTTGTACCCCTGCGCCAGGACTTAATTTATCAATTTTTGTTAAACATATTGAGAATAAAATCAGCAATTTGAATCGTGTAGTGCTCCTCTGCATGGCTGTCGATTTCTTTCTCTTTATTCCAAGGGCCTTAAAGGTTAAATTATCCTATCCTATATCTTATAAAACAAAGTCGCTTTTCGTGTCTGTCTGTTGTTTCTAACTCTTCTTCTTCTAAACCACCCAACGGATTTTAATGCGGTTTTCACCATTAGGTCGNTAATAACTCTAGATTATTCTATGTAAGTATATAAATTATTTATTGAGGCAAGCAGTTTAAGCAACTTTGCCTACAGAACACAAGCGATTGGTGCGAGTGCAAGCCTCAAAAACAATATGTTAATATTGGTTTTCATTTAATAATGATAATGGCAGGGAATCTACTTAAAGACTTAAGTTCCCCCCGTTGATGTTACCTAGGTGCTGGGTGGCAGACAAGGAAATTGATTAAATTAATTTTAGATATGCAGAGCCCCAATATCTATCTAACTAAATAGAATACAAGCAATAAAATAATTAACAGCTAGTGTTTTTATACAAAACATATAAATAAGTACCTGGCGCAGTAGCACGAAGCGTGACTGTAAACGCGACTGACAACCAGTCAAAACCAGAGTTCCATACCCATTCGAGGAAATGAAATATTTATTTAAGTTTATATTTCCATTCCCGCGTCGTGGTGTCTAGGTAAAGCGTGGAGTTCCGACACTCAATACACAATACCTCCAGAATTCGGTGAAAAATGAGGAGCAGAGTGTTTTAACACTAGGTTCTCTCGGCCTACTCTGCTATTTGCGGGATACAGCGTGAAGCTGATTTAATTTTTTACACAAAGTAGTTAGTAATATAAAACAAAAGAACATGGTGGTAATCTAAACACATTCCCTTTTATACAAATTTTCGTTAATCACACAAATAGGATGAAAAAGTTTTCTGTTTTACACAGTCACTAAAAAATGGGTACCTATTAGTGAAAAAAAAACACGGCTAGTTTAATTACTTGTAAGGCTAGCATAATTACTTGTATATGTGAGGGGTTGTGCCTGATATCCCCGTTATGCCCTCCCTTCCCTTACGTAGAAGGAATTAAATTATCATGACATATCCGAAATATATCTATTTAATTAGAAAATTATGCAAACAATAAATTAAATTTAAAAAAATATAAATAACATAACTACCTATATTAAATTGATCTATAATATAATATAACATAATAATCTAGATAGCTATTTTTATTATCAAATGCTTACTAAATTTTAAAATATTAATAACAATATTGTGTTATCATTATTCATTATTCTCTACAAATATGATCGAGCATGACTTGCAGTTAGTTTCCCGTCAGCGTCGCTATACGTCATTATCATATGACTCAAACGCCTTGGGTGATGTTTAAAAATAATACAAGTATTTCTTATTAATTTATTCCGCATTCCTAGTGTTAATACGCTCTATTCTCCACTTCTCTACTTTCATAAGATCCTATGGTCCAGCACCCAGTACAGTATATTTTGCGATGTAGTTGTGGGTTCGATTGCCACTAAGAGCAAATGAGGTATTTAAATAATTTTCATTTCCCGCTTGGTGAAACATAATGCAACGTTGAGATCCGCCATTTAACATCCAATTTGAATGGAAGGAAAAAATGAAGAACAGTGTCTTAACAATTTATTCGTACGTACAAACGTAACCTGGAACCCTAGATTTAATAAACCCCTTATTTTTGAGTTATTGCATGTTGAGTAGCGGAACGCCGCACTTTGCCTCGTTACTCAGAGATTCCATTTTCAAAATTTGAATGTCTGTCAACTTACCGGCTGTTTTACTTGTTCCTGTTTTGGCGCGTCTTCGTTTTTTACTTATTAAAAACAATGGATCAAAGAGCCTGTATTAAATTTTGTGTGAAAAACGAAATTAAGTGCACGGATGCATTCCGAATGTTGACTGTGTCATACGGAGAAGCTACCTTGGACCGAAGCAACTTTTATCGGTGGTACAAAATATTCTCAGAAGGCCGACAAGATGTGAACGAATCACCGTTACAGAAGTTGCTGAGTACTAAGACATATCGATTGGCTCGTGCCATTTCATTTTATTAAAAATCATATATAAACTTTATTTTTCCTTTTAAGTATTTCTTTTTTATCTCCAAACATGTTTTTTACATGCCTATTTTATTTATAGAAGCGGCGTCCGTCCACTACGAAGGAGACCAGACCATTAAAAACCAAAAACATAAGGAATACAGTCAAACCATTTACCCGATATGGTTAGTCAAATTAGATGAGATCATCAAGAAGAACAACGGACACGTTGCTAATGGAAAAGTAAGTATTTTTTAACTTCTCTATCCCGCACATAGCAGAATAGACATAGGGAACCTTATAACCAGTTCCCGCTAAATTCTGGAGGCATTGCGTGTTGAGTGACGGCACTCAACGCCGCGCTTTTTATATACTCCTTTCTCTATTATATACAATGGTGTCCAGAGAGCCTGTTGTCAAAACACGTTAAACCGTTGTGTTACACATTTCGTCAAATTGAACTTAGCTACTTTAATATTTATTTATGTATTTGGCTTCATGCTGTATCCCGTATACAGCAAGGTAGACAGAGGGAACCTAGTGTTAAGACACTCCTTTCCCTCCTTTCCGCCGAATTTTTAGAGGTTATTACGTGTTGAGTGGCGAACTCAATGCCAGGCTTTTTGCTTTGTTGCCAGAGCGATGAATTCAAAATACTCGTATTAAGAAATAATAATTCATTTCCTCGAGTGGGGATCGAACCTACAACTGTCATGTTAGTCACAGCCTTGTGCTGCTAACCCACGACGGCCTCTATGTTTTGACGTTGTTAATGTAATTTTTCATATTACAGCTCACGTGGGCCGACTTAATCTTAGCTGGAAAGTTTTCCCATCTCAAGACCATGCTTCAGATGCCCGACTTAGAGGAGCAGTACCCAAGTATTAAGCAAGTCGCCGACGCTATGTACTCAATCCCCAACGTTAAAGGCTACATTGACAAAACTTACAATTAGACAGCCAAAATAACGTATTTAAGTTTAGTTAAAAATAGTTTTTAAATTAATTTCCATAATTTCATCATCTTGTTGTATAGTAAATAACATTTAAATATTTTTAAAATTTTATTTATATGATAATACAAATATATTTGTATTATGTTATATGTATCAAATTATTATATTACTTTACCCACTAGTTTTATATAGGCCTAATACTTGTATAAGAAATAGTTCCTTTTGTAAATAAAACTAAAAACCAATAAGGATACTTTCATTTATTTATAAAAACTTATAAAAAAATTACCCTTGTTAAAATCATATCCATCATATATTTTTTTATGAATAATATTAACATGTTTTCAAATAAATTATTGTTATTCTAAGGGCGCCACGTATCAAATATCAGCTTACGTAATAAAAAACAAATGAAGCACAGGTTCGATAAACATCTATTATCCTTCCCTGTATTGGAAACCACTTTCATTACCAACCAATTTATCACCACTAAGCCATAAGTGGAAAAATATATTAAACAGTTCTCTGTGCATTTTGTTGGGAAGTAGCCGCTTCGTACTGAATCCGCCAAAAATCTGGTGCGTGTTCTAATGCCTGAAATAAAATAAATACAAAATAGTTTAGATTTTATATTGACATTTGGGGGCTTTGATGCTTTTTTTAAATCATTCAGTGTCCACAGCTCATTGATCATACTATACTCACTTCAGACATCTTGTTAAGAAGCAACATCTTTGGTATTTCATGCTCGGCTCTCTTGCCCCATTGGAAAATGTTAATACTTTCATCGTCTTGTGTTTTCTGTTAACAAAATTATTTTATTATTTATATTTTATTATCTTTTATTGCTAAATATATTAAATTTGAAATCTATTTTTTCTTTCCCTTCACGCTGTAGTCTGCATATAGCTGGGTAGGTAGAGGGTAACCTAGTGTTAGGACACTCTATTTGCCACGCTTTATCGTGTTAAAAAAACAGAGAAATTAAAACAATCATATCCTCGTATTGGAATGGAATCCACTATGCCACGGCATTTTAGATTTTTTTTATTTCTTACTATCTAATGTTATCAATTATCATGATGATAATAATATCAGTTGTGGTTGAAATACAAAAAATGAAAAAGTTAATAAAAAAAATAAGTTAATTTTAAATTAAGGACTATCTCAACACAAAAATCTCTAAAACATAAATAAACAGCTAGAAAAGAACTGATAATTTTGAAACGGCTGATTATATTTTCTTGAATAATGTTTAAGACCACTTTTTCAAATTAAAAAAACTTAATCTAATCGAAATCATTTCACCCTTTTGGGAGTTACTATGGCACAGACAGACATACATAAACACTGTGTGTGTTTATGTATGTCTGTCACACAGACGGACACGTCAACCTTATAACAACCCTGTTTTCATCAGGGGTTTATAACATACCTTAGTGTGCTCTAAATATAGCTGTTTAGTGAAAACTTTAGTCAATAAAAGTATTTTTTTTTTATCATCCCCTTCTTCAATTAGTCGAGCCTGTTTCAGGAACAATAACATATTGTCTGGAAAGAAAATAATAAAGTTATTATAACAGCCCAACGAAATAATTATTGGGTTACATTGTTGTGCGCAAGGGCACAGGCGTGTGATTGCACAGGTTATGAATTGAATATGAATATGGTGGAAAGTGGAGAACAGTTACGGCCGGTTAGCACCGGAGTGTCTTAACATCAGGTTGCCAGATTCCTTCTCCCTGCTCTGCTTTGTGCAGGATACTGTGTAAAGTTAAAAAATAAACAAAAAATAAGTATTTCTCTTCACATCTTCAAAATATATCTTGAATATCTTCAAAATATAATTTCAAACTTAGGAAAGAAAAATACTTTAAAAATAATTACATCTTTGTAAAAAGATTTTTAAATAATGTGTTTTTTTTGCCTTACCTTCAGTAACAGTGCCACCAGACATAAATATATGAGTGAGTGTAACTATCAAGAGTCTTCTTACATCTTCGTCATAAAAATCTTTATGTTTCTCACACGGCTCATTCAAAATTACTATGTAAGTATCGTCTGTAATCGAAACCAATTTGTAGCCATATACCTGAAATTATATAGTTACTTTTTTTTTAGATACATGCTGTATCCCGCACAGAGCAGAGCAGGCAGAGGGAACCTCATTAAGACACAGAATTCAATGTAGCAATGTAACTAAATAACAAAATTAAACAGATAGAGCAAAAACTACTGAATGGATTGAGATGAAACTTTGCAGTATATGTAGCTTATACATAAGAATAACACATAGGTTACAATTTATTTAGATATTGTATAAATTGGCTATAATATAATAATAAGTAAATGAAGGTATATTTGGTTTACTAGCTACTTATATAAGCATAAAATGTTATGTATGACATGGAAGGTCCCCACATAATATTAATTATAAAGTTTATTTCCTATAAGTATATACTAATACAACTATACTAATAAAATTTAAATATTTTAGGAGAAAAAAATTAAGACACAAGTTATTATATCCTTGAAAATTTGGGATATTGCTACTACCAGAGAAAGGAAACAAAATTTATTTCATAACCCCAATTGGGAATTGAATCCTCAAATGTTGTATTTACAATGAGTTGCTGTAACACAACAGACTTTATACAATAATTACATATACACTAAATAGTTTCATTTAAATAACTTTAGCCCATCACCCAGTCAATGTAGGCCTCAACACAAGGAATTAAATATCCAGGTATTTGCTCAGATCACAGGATGACATGGAAACACAATGTGAAAATCAAGCTGGCTGATAATAACCTATTTAAAAACTGACTGTCTCCTTGATGGACTGTATGCCCTATCTCTATTTAGCAAATTGAGCATATGCTCATATTATATAATAAAACCCATTATTCCAATTCTTAACTTACATTTCGAATGTTGTTAGCAGTGTTATTAGTACTACTGATATATAATAATTAGTAATAGATCAAACATACTCTTGTTAATATTTCTTCAGTTTTTTGAATTGCTTGTTTATAGAAACTTCTGGGCATATTTTGTGTTGACTCAAGGTGTTTAATTATTTCCGTTTTTCTTATAGAACTTTTGCTACCTTCGCAACAAACAATAAACCTTGCACATTCTAATGCAATTTTGTCAATATCAATATTAGGATTTTGTTTTTTAGGAGTTTTATGCATTTTCAATGGAATTTATGCAGAACAAATTCTGAAAATAAAATCATACATTAAATACAAAGATAAACGTTTTATGACAATATGTGAATATGTGTGCTTACAGCACAGCCGTTGTGGGTTCGATTCTACTTGGGGAAACTGAATATTTTCATTTTCTCGCTCTAGTAACAAAGCTTGGCGTTGAGTTCAACACTCAACAAGCAATGACTCTTTTAAATTAAGTGATATCTGGGGAACGAAGTGTCTTAACACTAGTTTTCTCTATAAACAAAAACAAAAAATATATATTGGAAAAAACAAGCGGAATTAAAAATGTTAATAATATATTTACATTAAGTTATTAGGTAGGCAAGTTGAAAGTTAGTTTAAAAAGTTAAATAAATATTTACACTGCAAACTGTAAATTTTACAGTTTACAGAAACATATGGCAAATTGTCATTGCCTATAAAAACCACAGAACACAAAACAATTGACAATCAGTAATTTATTTATAAGCATAGATAACACACACACATATAGACAATATATAATTATTATACCTAAAGAATCAGTTCACTTCATAGTTCATACAAAGAAATGGGGGGGGGGACAAAACTATGCTGCTGCCATCGTATGGCCATCATAAACAACATTTAAAATTTACTGCACTGAGATGGGCGGAAAAATTAAAAATTTGGCTTTAAATAGATTTTTACTAAAAAGCCAAAATAATTCACTCTATCATTCAATTCAACTCAATCATTTGGAAGTATAATTAATTAATTTAAACAATAATACTTCCAAATGATTTTGAAAGAGTTTGAAATATTAATGTTATAATAATAATAAAATAAAATGAATAAATGCAGAAATAAAATGATTAAACACTTTATACTTTTATATTGCTTAAAAACTTTATAGTTTTCCTGCAAATAAATTGAAATCAACTGCTGAAGACTACAAAAATGCACACAAGACAACTTGGCCTTTTATGTCAATAGGAACATTATATAAATTATTAATAAATAACGAATATTATAAAAAAAATGAAATTTTGAATTGAAATTAATAAAAAAATGGAAGTATTGCCATCTATGCAAGTATTTTTTAGGTAATGATTTATTAAATAAAATAACATATTATAAACATTATTAATCCTACTTACAGTTTAATCAAATAGTATTTATAAATAACATTTAATTAAATTTAATAGTCATATACAGCTTATATATAAAATATAGACGACAGCTGTCAAAATGAAATGTTTTGAAGTTTTGAACCTTCAAATTTAAGTACAAAATTACAAATTCAGTTCTATTTAACTTTTAGCGTAGTGTCAGTGGTCTTTTAAGAACTGAACGAAGCTAGGTTTACTGAAAAAAGTGATTAAACATCATCATAATATCGAATAAATATAAAAGTTACCACCTCAAAGATGAGCCAACAGGCCGATGCGGCTCCAAAAGAGCGATATATTCCTAATGGACTTAAATTTGCTTTCGGAGGTCTATCCGGGTACAATTTTTATTTATGTAACCTTGTCTTTTTGAGATCAATGTCACCATGTCAAGCCTAAATATTTTAGGATGAGAGACCATAGGTTATAGGATTTAAACATTTTAGTTCTTATTATCTATATAATAAATTTATATACGCGCAGCTGTTACGTATTTTATTGTTAAATAGTTTGGAAACTTGTTAGCAAATTGTTGACTTTGAAAAATACTGCTTATATTAGAGTTTAATAATTATTATACTCAAATCCTAGCACCGTTATATTAAAATATATGCTAAGATTACTCAATATGGATCAAAGTCCATATTGTGCTATATACATTGTCCTAGTCCTAGTCATAGTCCAGAAACTTAGTGGTTAGCTCTTCTAAAACAATTTCCTTAGTTTTCATGACAAAATTGTTTAAAAACTATGAATAATAATAATTACAAATAAAAATAATCATAAAATAGCTTTATTTGTTAAACTTATTTTACTTAACATACTGCATTTATGTTATTTATTTAATATAAATAAAAAAACTTGATTAATCAGATATTTATAAACATGTCTATTTTTTTTATAAAATTTTATATTTTCTCTTTAACAGTATGGCAGCAACATGTGTAGTACAACCATTAGATTTAATCAAAACTCGAATGCAGTTGAGTGGAGGTGGAAGAACCTCCTTTGCTGTAGCTGGTGAAATTGTTGCAAGAGAAGGCTTCTTCTCTTTATATACAGGACTATCAGCAGGGCTTCTGCGACAAGCAACATACACAACAACACGTCTTGGAATATATAATTTGTTATTTGATGCTTACAAAGAGTAAGTACTAAATTATTATAATTCTTGATAATCAATACCAATGTTATATGAGGCGAAGAGTGGTGTTGCAACATGTAATGCCCCCAGAATTCGGCAGAAAGTGGAGAACGGAGTGTCTTAAAACTAGGTTCCATCTGCATACCCTGCTGCAAGCGGAATACAGCATGAAGCTAATTAAATTTTTAAATTTTTAATTTTTAACTGTTAACTAATTTTGTAAATTATATCATTGACACTAGATACAGCTTATAGATAATCTATCTTTGAATATAAACTTTTTTATTCATAAACTTGCTTTATCATTTTATTTTATTATATTAGATAGAGAAAAAGATAACTTATATGTTATATCTACACTACATTAATAATAGTCATTCAAAAAATATTAGATATCTCTAATTATAAATGATATATAAAAAATGTAAAATAATCATTGATTCAGTGTTTATATAAATGTAACCCCAAGGAGGAAAATGAACTTTTATAATTGCAAAGATGTGTGTGCTTAACACATATTTAAAGAAAAAAAATCCAAATCTACACTACTCTAAGGAATTACTGATTCAAACTCTAATACCTATATTTTTTAATTATAAATAATAAAAAAATATATGTATTAGAGTTTGAATTTGATATTTTCATATTACAGTGTACTTTTATATACATCTAAATCTATGTTAATATTAGATAGAGCTATAAAGCTTTTTTTGTTGAATATGCTAATTTCAGGAACAAATGGTTTAAATGACAAAAAAAAGGTTTTGAGTCCATTTATTAAGTAGATTATAGGTTATAATTACATCTAGTTAGTTACTTAGCAACACACTTTTCCTATATCCAGAGATACTTGTGGCACTTAGAATGTACGACACTTCTATAAATATTAAAAAATCAATCAGCTTCACGCTATATACACTGCAGGGTAGGCAGGCAGAGGGAACCTAGTAAAATAAATAAAATAAAAACAATATTTTTTAGATTAATTTGGCAACACAAACATTTGCTTGTAAGTTAGAATCATATGACATTGCAGATACTATAAGTGATAGTTAAATATTGTGCAATTCTACCAGCCTTGAGTATTTAAGGTTCTAACAAAATAAGGGCAGCCTTTACTTTATTGAATGTGAACATAATTTCAAACTTTGGACAGCAGTTTGATAAAATAATTTAGTAGTTTAAAATATTTAAATTATTTTTATATACAGCGGGCTCTAGTACACAAATCACGGCGCCGAGTTCCGCTAGTCAACATGTAATGTCGCGAAAATAGGCCGAAAATGGAGATCTCTTACCACTATACATACGAGAGATATAAAGCTAAAAAATAATGAAATAAATAATCTTTATTTAATTCTTGCTATATTAAAAGGATAAATGTAATTGTTTGCTCTCGACCTTCACAGTTTAGCAGCCTCTGTGGGAATGGCCACTAGAGTATTTATTGGTCTTTATTTCTAGCTCAAGGTGAAATGTGATTAAATAATAAATTATGAAACAATATAATAACGCAGGTCGGCGTAGCGCAGCGGCTTAGCGTCTAACTGTAAAAGCGACGGTGGTGGGTTCGATTCCCAATCGGCAGATTGACTTATTTTCTCGCCCTGGTGACTGTGTTTACACTAGGCTCCCTCTGTCTACACTGCTACATGCGGGATACAGAGAGAAGCTGAAAATAATAATTCAGTACTGTTCAGTATTCGTACTGTACAAAGAAGACTTAAAGATATCTTTATTACTTTTTATAATTTTCATTTGTTTATGTTAGTTACGTTGTTTTGTTGGTATTTGCGTCACGAGAGTTTCGTGATTTATTTTTAGGACTATTATATTGTAGGTCATCATTTTTCTATCGTATCAATTATATAAACTTATTTTAGAAATATGTATTTAAAAGTCACCGTAGCGTAACAGAATGGCAAGTACTAGAGAGGATGTAACGGTGAGAATGAAGAAGAACGTGCTCAGCTGGCTTGGGCACGTCGAACGAATGAGTGATGAAAGAATGGCAAAAAAGATCTATGATGGAAAAGTGGGTGGTAAGAGAGGCAGCGGGAGACGTCGGTTGACCTTCGAAAACACAGCATCTAAAATACTGGAGGAAGTTTACGTAAAAAGCATGAGAATCCCCCGGAGGGCATGTATGAAGAGGTTGATGACACTGTACGAGGCGCAAGAGGTATTTAGAGACCGTAGGGTTTGGCGCTCTGTTCTCTCTGACTACCTCGCTAGGGATAAAGCGTGTAGTTAAATAAGTAACTAAGTAAGCCATTCGGTCTTGACGTAAAAATGACAGTATTACACCATACTATTATAACATTATGACCTTTTTAGTCGTCTTTAATAATGCTATTGTGTGATAATAATATTTTTTACTGATAACGCTTGTGACTTGACTTTAGAGAGATACGTAATATGTAAAGTAAATTAGTTAGATTCGTCCATATGTATATTATGTTTTTAGTATAATACAAGCAAGGTTATTCGGTCGTTAACTTGTAAAAGTGTAAGTTTTAATGATTATCATTTATATTAAAATTGTATTTGTTTTCATGTAAAAGTCGATTAAATAAGGGCAATAGAAATCTTAATGTAATTGATATCTATACATATAATAAAATTATAATTAATCGCTGTCACAAGAACACGGCTTAACCTTTTTAAATGCAGTTTTTTATTATAGAATTTTGGCAAACTCTCCTTAACATTTGGAGTTTGGCTCGTTTAGAGGCGAAGAGATCTTAAGGGTAGTTATTAAGATACTCAGTTATGCGATTTATGTTCACGTCGCTCACATTGTACTTTAAAAGCGGAATCGAATACGGCTCTTCATTTTATCATATAGATAGTTTAGATATTAACATTTTGCCGAGTGGGTATCGACCCTATGAATTCAGCGATGAAAGTCAGACTTTCCAAATTAAACACAACGACTAAATCTTTATCAACCTTAATTAACAAGCATTTATTAGGTCGAGATGTAACTGTGTAATAAATCTAAGAATTTCAATTACACGCACTTCTAATTGTTGTACTATCATCATGAAACTTGGTAATTATATGTAGATAAGATGACAGTGCAATATAATGGTACTATCGAGCTGGTCTGATGATGGAATTGGAGTATGGCTGATGGAATGTTGGACTTCCAACTAGTAAACATATAGAGTTTGTGCTCGTCTTGTTAATATAAAAAAAAAAACAAGTTTTTGGTTTTATAAACTACTTATACTATAATAATTGACTATACTATTTTCATATAAAACGTAAGGTCCTGCGTTCGTCGTTACCAGTGGAATGAAAACATTAAATATTTCATTTCTTCGAATGAGAGTCGAACCTACAACCTGTCGCGTTCACAATCGCACGCTTATGCCCCTGTCCACCACGGCTGTCCTCTAGCATATATAGATATACTACATGTATAGAAACAACATACATTCTTATTCCAAAATATAGTTCACAAATATGTTGGAACCACTCCAGTTTTTTGTAATTTCAGGCGTAATGCAGGTGCAGCACCTGGTTTTGCCACGAAGACGTGCCTCGGCATAATTGCGGGGTCGATCGGGGCTTTTGTTGGCACTCCAGCTGAGGTAATGTTGTTTATAGCAGTGTGCAGTACGGCCTATATGTAGGTGTGGGTTAATTTCGAATACTGACAAAATGAAATATTTAATATTTTCATTTCCTCGCTTTGGCAACGAAGCGGCGTTGAGCCCCGCCAGTTAACACAATGATTGCAATTGGATGGAAAGTGGGGAACAGAAGTATCTTAATACTAGGTTCCATCTACCTACCCTATGTTGGTATGTTGTCGGATTAGGTAATAAGGCAATAAGGGGTACCTACAGTTTGAACATAAAAAAACATGAATTAGAGGTTTTAATACCGATGATTATTGTTATAATTTATTCTAAAATAATTATGAAAAATTTACGAATGCAATTTTCTATGGCTATATTTTCTTATCCTATATGGCTGTCGCTACAGCTTGGATTACTTTTTGCGATAAATTTTGTATGAAAAACTGTTTGATTAAACATTGTTTTATATTATGGTCCTCAAACTTTTATTTTTTTAGCATCACGTTGTATTACGTACAGAGCAGGGTCGGTAAAGGGAACATGGGAACCTAGTGTTAAAACACTCCGTTCTCATTATGACACTTTCGTTTCTTAATGAGAACTGAGCCGAAGGTTCGAACTCTCAAGAAATCCCTAGATATGTTACATGGCGGACCTCAATGTATACTTCTAATAGTTAATGTTTTCTTTCTATTTAACATTTTGGATAGATTAGGTTTTGGAAATTCATAAACTAACAAGTGCCCTTCACCCGGAACATGCAATACAATGAAGTTTCTATAAATTAACAGTAAATGACATTGTTTTATTATAAACCCAAATGAATTAATAAATAAAACTCCAATGAAAAAAGAATATACATGGTATATCAGCGTTTTTCTGCTCGACTTTAAATGAATGTTCAGCTTAGAATGCTCCGTGTCACGCTGACCTCCCGGTTTTTCCGAGTTGAATGGTTCAACGCCGCTCTTTGTCTTCAAAGACCGAAGAATTGAAAATAGTTTATTCCCCAATGTTTTGATTCGCCCAATTGAACACAACCGTCACGTTTACAGACAAACACTGGGACGCTCCGCCAAGACGGTCAGTTTATGCTATGATGAAAATATTTTTATCGTCGGATCTGGGGGGATCAGATCGTAAAAATAGCATTTCATTTATCTATCTATCTATCTTAATTTGTATGTTTTTTATTTTCTAGGTAGCTCTCATCCGTATGACCGCTGATGGGAGACTACCAAAGGAACAACGGAGAAATTATAAGAATGTTCTAGATGCACTTCTCAGGTATTATGCCATAATACTAAATAATTTTGTTTATACTCTACACACAATACTATCCTGGGATGGGCATGGACACGTGGCACACGGACCCCCCTCCCCCCATATTTGTTCAGCCACGATTATCTCGAATTCAGGATGGACTCCCAAGTTCTCTTTGCCTGCGTTATGCTGGAAAAAGATATAATTATTACCATTTAATAACTTAATACGGCCAGTCGTAGTGCAGGAGCACAGTGTTCTTGTAAACCGACTGGATGTGCCTTCGACCCCCACTCGAAAAATGAAATATTTATTTAGGGAAAATAAAATGATATATTTTCCCTCTGCAAACCCTGCCGCGGGATATAGCGTGAAGAAAATATATTAAAAAAATTGTTTCTTTTGTATTTTTAGGATAATACGAGAAGAAGGTGCGTTGAAGTTGTGGCGCGGGGCCACGCCCACGGTGGCGCGCGCCATGGTCGTCAACGCGGCACAGCTCGGTACTTACTCACAGGTATAAATATTTTGAGATTAATAAAAATCCTTTTTAGTACTATTCTATAATAATATAAAAATTAAAAAATCAAATTGAAAGCTTCTTTTATGACAGAAGTATGTTACACTAACTAAGAAGAGTGTAAGAGGAAGAGTTTCAAATTTATCAAATTTATTTATTTATACATTTAAAAAATACATATTTACTTGTTTATGTTGTTGTTTAAAATCTTAAATCATAAATCTCTTTCGTACAAATTAAACATTTCGAAACGAATAAGACTAGAAATTGCAATCGACCTAGCACACAGCAACTTACCCAAATATACGTAGAGGCGATACTTTTTTGACTTCACCTGTATCCCGCTTACAGCAGGGTAGGCAGAGGAAATCTAGTGTTAAGACACGTCTTACCCCAATTTACTGGCGAAATGAAGACTGCATTTAGCATTGTAACCAGATATGAAAATATTAAATATTTCTTTCCCACTGGTGGGAATCGAATTCACAACATATATTATAAGATTAATTAATTTATACTTTTTACAGGCTAGAGAAATATTCGGGACGTACGTGCCAGATGGTATTTTCCTACATTTCTGCGCTTCAATGGTCTCCGGTCTTGTTACTACCATCGCTTCTATGCCCGTTGACATTATAAAGACTAGGTAAGATTTGGGAGATTTTGGAAGATATTTGGATTTATTTATTGAGCGTGATGGTTGTTGGTTTGATTTCAGTTTTTAATTTTTTATATAGGTTTTGGGTTATAAGCATATTTAGTATGGAAATTTAATTGCATTTATAATATAAACTTATTTGGCTTTAAAAATTCTGTATTTGCTTACTTTTTTTATAATATTATGACTACTGGTAAATTGTTTGCTATAAAAATTAAAATAAGCTTCACGCTGTATCCCGCATACAGCAGCTTAGGCAGAGGGAACTTAGTGTTTAATTTCAGTTTGGCCACGACTCGTCAAACCTACTAAATAAAACTAAATAAATAATATTATTTCAGAATCCAAAACGCAGCCAAAGGCCAATCTCAACTAAACGTAGTAACAAGTTTAATAAAGAACGAAGGTGTTTTCTCACTATGGAAAGGTTTCTTACCATATTATGCGAGATTGGGACCCCATACTGTGTTGACGTTTATATTTTTGGAGCAAATGAATGCTGCTTATTTTAAATATATGTAAATGGTGAGATTTTTTGTTATTATTGTTGTTATTTTATATTTTTTTAGAGTTGCTTAATCAAGAACAGCAATTATTATAGGTTCCCCAATGTCCATTGGCAATCGTACTAGAAAGTTGTTATTAGGCATGAGTATGTTAATTAAACCTATATAAAGTGGAAAGAAAATTTAAAAAATCTTAGGACCTCCTTTACATGTACAATGGGGATGATATTTATTTTCGCCTTCCCCATTCACAAATCCAGAATTTCGTAACATTTTAATCTGTCTTTAATAAGTGTACAATATAAAAATCTTTTTTGTATTTCAGATGTACGACTACAGAAACGTAAAAGAATTCGAATAAAGATTATTACAACGAGCTTATAACACAGGGATTGTTGAAAATGTTTCTCATTCGACTATATTTTCCTTATTATTTATTATCTATTTATTTGTACTCTGCTATTTTTGTCTGCATTTTTTGACAGTAGACATTTGGTCACCATTTCGTTTTTTATGCTGTTTTGTTTTTTAGAGAATATTATTGAACTATGAGATTAACGATCGTCTCTCTCGTATCATTTTGAATAATATATACTCTTTTATATTTTTTTTTCTTATGAAAAAATGAAAATATGACAATAAAAATAATAAACATCTCTATTTAAATATAACGACCATTAGTTATCCATGTTTATAATTTTATACTAGTTTATGTATATTTAACTGCTAATTTTGTTTTTATAGTTAAACTTAAAAAAAAATTTATATGTTTTATTTATTACTTTTTTTATAAAAATGCACAAATTTATTTATAACTTCATTAATATTAGTATTTTGTCAGTGCCAAATATACGCCCGCTCGCATTATTAATTTTATATAATGTACAAATTATTTAAAGACATTTTTATATGTAATGTCTTTTTACTTTATTTGCTATCTAATTATAATATGTATGCTGTATTTATCTGTATAATTTATAATTTCCGACTTTATTAAAACGAAGGTTGGCATTGAGTTACGCCACTCCATGCGCAAGGACTCGAATTTAGGAGATTGGTGGAAATTAGCGAACGCATTCCTAACCTGCTATATGCGAAATAAAACTTGAGGCTGAAATAAAAGAAACAGACTTAGTTACTTAAAAACATCTATTTATAAATTCAATTATTTTGATCGATATGCAACACATTTTTATGAAATGCATTATGTCATGGGGTTTTCCCCGTTTACAAAAAAGGTGTAAAAAAACGTGAAATTAGTCGGTGCGTTGAGAACCGAGCGTCTTCTGAATAGGTTCCCTCTTACTACGCGGGGTCCCTAAAGGTAAAAAAATGTAAAACAAACTAATAGAATGTATTTATGACGTATGACTATTATGTTAAATGCTTTTAGTGTTCAAAGATTTATTTTTACAAATATTTTTATTCTGAATGTTTATTTTTTTGATTTATAAACAATTCTATGGTCCCTATGCTAAGTTGGACATATAAAAAAGAGAGAACGGATTAAAGGTTCTACTTTATCTTTAAAAAATAAATAAACAGTATATGTATATCTTTAATTATATTTTATTTTGTTAAGATCGAGATAAACGTATTTTCTGTTTTCCCGTAAACCTTTTTTTTAAATGTCCACTTATACGTGGAATCGTGGAAGTTTGTAGATTTTGCTGGTAGCTGCATGTATCTCATTAGCGGGCATTTTTATAGATATGTGTCTAGACATAGGTGAAAATGTATTTACAGTATATTGTTTAAAAGAGGTTTTTTTTAAATAATATTGAATTTGTAAAAAAACTATTATTTTATTGTCATGATGTGCTGAGATTATAACATAGCTATTATAAAGAATAGAAAATCGTTATATCTATATCGATTTCTTTTTTTTTATTGAATTATTTAATTAACATGATCATTTTTTATCATTGTGTAATCTAACGCTATGATTAAATAATAAAATAAAATTGGAAATCGATATTGCATTATCGATTTTGAATATCAAATTCATTCATTGTAAGTTGAAAATGATAGTAATTATAAAAGTGAATAATTTACCAAGAATTTTATAAATCACAAAAAAAAGTTTTGTAAATAAACTGTATACTGTAAATGTATTTTTGGAAGTGAAGCATAATTTATGCAAATGTAATTCCACACATATTTTTAGAGGCAATTTTGTGACTAACATAAATTGTTGTTGCTATTAAACTTTGTTATTAAAAATGTGTTTTATTTGCACTTTTGAGTAACCTAACGAAAACAATATCATTTTCATCATCTAAATAAAATAAATTTAGAATGTCCTATTAAAATAACCAAATGTGCAAAAACAACAACGAATGTGTAGAATTCGGGCGGGAAGTAAAGAACAGTACTGAACAATAGGTTCCCTCTGTCTATCCTGTATTAAAAAGGATAACATGTAAAACTGTTAAAAATTATAGAAAATAATAATCATATGCTCTATTTCTCTGATATGCCATAACAAAAGAAAAAGAAGAATTCATCGTCCATTTTGACAACAGTTTGACATAAACAACAAACATGTCCGCAAATTATGAGTTAAATATATTTTAAGACACAGATTTAAATACACAGATTTTATTAATAAAGTAACGTAAAATACTTTAATCATGATCAAACGATGTCACAAAATCAAGATAAAAATGCATTGCAGAAAAAAGCTCCATGGTACGTTGCTATGGCCTTAGGTGGAGTTTCAGGGTGTGTATTTATAATAATAATTCTTATATAGGTACTATTTTATAATTTTAAAAGAATTTAAAATAACTAAACGTGTAAATATACTTTCAGTTTCCCCGGTCTGCTTATAGAAAAATTGACGATTGATTGACTAGGTTTTACCACCAACACTAAATATGTAATATTTTTTAAATTGGAAAAGCAACTATTATATCTATATTATATAATATGACATATCATGTAAAAAATCCAAAAAAAAAAAAAGAATCGTGAAACATACCAACGCGATGGATGTAGGTTCGATTCCCACTCAATTTATTATTTCCATTATCCGAATCTGTTAAGACAAGTGCGTCGTTGGGTACCTACCGCCACTGAGCACATGTGCCTTGAATTTGGGTAGAATGTGAAAAGTCTCTAGGAGAGTATCCTATAATATTTGTGAAGCTAAAAAGAAAATAATATTGTATCTTAATTAATAATGATTAAATAAATAAAAAATATGTGTAGATACGTAATTAATTATACAAGTAAACAAAATTGCAGCATGGTCGCAACGACAATAGTGCACCCGCTAGACGTAATCAAAGTGCGTCTACAACTGTTGTCCCGCTACTGCACCACGCGCGATATGGCGCAGCAGATAATCCGATGTAGAGGCTTCAGGGCTCTATATGCGGGATTGACTGCGGGATTGATGAGGCAGACCACGTACACTACGGCAAGGGTTGGAGCTTATCACGCCATGTATAATATTTATCAACGGTATGCTTGTTTTTAGTTATAACAAGTATTTATTGGTTGTCCAGAATAGCATAGATGAGACTAGGCTATGGGCAAGTGGGAATTACCTAAACATGCCTGTCTATTATATTGTGATATTGTACCGTCATAGTTCAGTAAGTCTGTGTTTGCCTGTGAACGCAATGGCGGTTCGATTCCATTCGGGTCATCGGGTCAATGAATTATTTACATTTTTACGCTCTCGAGATATGATAAAGCGCGGCGTTGTATTTTAACACCAAACACACAATGTCTTGAAAATTGGCGGACGGTGGGGAACGGAGTCTCTTAAAATTACTAGGTTCCCTCTGCCTAGCGAAACTAAATATTAAATAAAATCTCACAGTAAAGTGGAGAGACGTCCAATCCTAATAGAGAAACTGGTCTTCGGTGTAACAGCTGGTATAGCTGGAGCCCTAGCGGGGACTCCCTCGGATGTCCTGCTGGTTAGACTGATGGCTGACGGGCCCCTGGAACCGTGTATTACTTGCAGCTGCGACCAAAAATATAGGGGGACCGTTCATGCGATTACAAAGTGATATTTTTGTTATATATTATGACTTTTGCCTTTTTTTTCCTTTTTATGAAAATATAATATGAAAGAGAATAATGCTTAGTGCACTTAATGTAATTATTATTTTTAACTTTCACTCTGAATACCGCATATAGCAGGCTAGACAGAGTTAACCTAGTATTAAGTTCCCGCTAACCGCCGAATCCTTGTCGCGCTTTGCCTAGTTACCAGAGCGAAGAAATGAAAATCTAAATTATTTCATTTCCTCGACTAGTATCGGAAGCTGAATATTCCTAGTATTCGAAGCTTAGATCAGCCCTTTAATTAAAATTTTATTTTAATATTTCTATTGAAAAAAAATCGGGGGTGGTGCTGGGAGATGAAACCTCACTTCATGATGGATGCAATTTGGACCTAGAAATATTTGTTAATTAATAATTATAAGAGAATTGGTTATAGAATCTTTAGTTACTGGCAACATCTACTGCCACAACTTTCGTATTTTTTATTTAGGCTTCTTCATTGATAATTACCTAAGTATGATTATTTTCACATGGGAATGATATCACTATCATTGTATGTGAATGATTATCACTATCATTAGGATTTGTCAAGAGGAAGGTGTGAAAGCTCTCTGGCGCGGCGGCACATTAACCGTAGGACGGTCGGTGTTGGTCAGCATTGGTCAAATACAAAGTTATTCGCAGGTAAATGCGTAGCTAATGCTCAGTTAATGTAACTATAAAGCAAAATTATTCATTGTGTAAGAAACAATGGTAAAAACAGAAAATAAATAATATCTATTGATGATAAAATAAAATCAGCTTCACGCTGTATCCCGCACACAAAAGGGTAGGCAGAAGGAATTCTAGTGGCAAGAACTCCGTTCCCCGCTTCCCGCCGAATTCTGAAGGCATTGCCTTATGAGTAGCGGAACTCAACGCCGCGCTATGCCCCGACACCAGAGCGGTAATCGTACCCACAATCACGTTTATGGTCACACATGGTCCCCCTGCGCCACGACTGGCCTCTGACTGTATACTGATGGTTTGATTAATATATTTTACTTTGCATAATAAAATAGCTTCATCGTCAGGTTAGAGAGATCTTTCGCGAAAGAGACATGGGTAAAGGACTAACGCTGCATATATCGACTTCCTTGATTTCCAGCTTCTTTACGGCATTTGTCTCCTTGCCTATAGACTTGGTGAAAACAAGGTATAATAACATATTTTTGAGGTTATATTGACCTACGCTTGTTCCCGCTTATCCCGGAAATCGAACCCGCAACCTGTTGCGCTTCCAGTCACAACCTTGTGCCACTGTCTTAGCACTAGGTCCCCAGGTACCTTTTGTCCATTCTACTATATCGTAGTCTGCTGTGCATTTATTTATTTTGTGAATATATATGCGAGAAGTAACTACAAATCTACGAGTATTTTACATAAACAAAGCAGCTCTTGATTCTGTAAACAGGATCCAGAGGACAGTATTCTATTATGTATATTTTTTGCATTAAGTGAAAATATAATATAATCAGAATAATATCTATTTGGAAAACCGTTAATATCTATTTGGAAAACCGTCCCACCGCTCGGACCGGCTAAGCCATACGTTCACATCAAAGCACCATTAGTCTAGTCTTAAGTAATGTCTAAAGAAATATAAGTAGCCTTTACTACTAGTAGTATCTCCTATTCCAAGAAAAGGTACATACGATGTGTCTTAGATAAAACCTCGAATTTATCTTGCAGGTACCAAGTGAAAGAAAGAGGGGTGAGTCATAGAGACATAATCGAAGATATCCTCCATCGTAAGGGTTTTTCGTACTTTTGGAAAGGTTTCGTCCCGTACTATGTGAGGATGGCCATACATACAGTAGTATCGCTTGTGGTGATCGACCGGCTATATTTACTATACTTGCACAGTGAAAATGGTGAAGTTAAATATGATTAAATTGTTTTTTTAAACGTTTTAAGTATTTTTTTAGTATTAAAATGGTCGTTTGTTGTTGTTTTTGAGTGTTGGTTATTTTTGTTATTATTGTAAAGAAAATAATAGAATATTTTTCGAACTTTAAAACTCAATAATATTGTCATGTTTTGAAGAGTGTAGGTAGGTTCGATTCCCACTCGGGTCTCGAGGGAGTGAGAATTATTATTCATTAATATTTTCCGTCTTTAGCTCTCTTGAAAAGACAAAGCACAACGTTGAGTTTCACCACTGAGCACGCAATGTTTCGAAAATTCGGTAGAAAGTGGGGAACGGAGTGACTTACCACTAGGTTGCCTCTGTCGACCCCGCTATATGTGGGATACAGCGTGAAATAAAAAAAATGTTTGAAAATGTGTAATAAAATATAGGTACACATAGAATAGGTGCCTATGTTTGTGAAATGTCAGGTGTAAATTGTAAGGTCCACAAACGAAAGGTGAAGGTGGAAGTGGAACATATATGAGTAAATACATTAAAAAATGACTGTAATTTACTTGTGAAGAAAATTTTCGTTTAATCTATGTTATTAATCAATTCCAGAGTCAACGCTGTTCATAATATTTATCGCCATTTAATGTAAATAATCATTTATTTAGAAAAAGAAATCTTTATTTTACCATAAGCTACCTTGTATAACATATAATACGACATGACAAATTAATTTCTCCACATCGTCGGCTTAAAATATGAAACATAATGAACTCAAATGGAGCACGCTGTATAAAACGACGCGCAGTCCGGCTTAGCACTAGTATGACTTCAATTACATGGAGATCCGTTAGAACGTCGACGTCCTTCCCATATAATATGTATTTCGACTATTGTTCATATAAAAGTTAATACGATTATTTAAATTAGCTAAAAATTAGGGAAATTAGGGTGTTAGGGTACGGACGATAATGGGAAGTAGCTAAATGCTCGACGAGTTGTTTGTATTTCGGGCGTACGTGCTTAGGAATACTGTGAAAATGTTCAATTTGTACCAACATATGAAATCTGGTGATACCAAAGAGCAAAAAGAACCAGCTACTACTGGCCACGACAGGTTTTACCAAGAACGTTCTAGATCCAGTTATAGGAAGAAGAAGCGTCGCGGTTCCTGCAAGAGGGCTCAGTCTGCTGCGGAGTTGAACCCCGAGTCTGTTGCTGCAGCTAATAAGAGAAATGCATTCCGTTTACGATCCGTGTCCACTGATAAAGAGGAGAGTGAGGGTATGTTGAGTGTTTATTGTTGTTTAATTTTTTCTTAATGTACCGTATTTGCTTAATTGTTTTCTAACAATAATTAATTGATCGTTGAATAGTTTAAATATTAATAATATCAAAGTTTTATTAGGTTTAAAAGTGCATTTTGTGTTATATGAAGACGTCTTTTCGTTTAGTTTAATTTCTATTTATATGAGCCAAATTTTATAGTGTACCTTTATAGTGAGTGTGTAGTGTATGTTATGGCTTTTATTTAAAATTATTCAACATTTATTTTATATCCCTGTAGGTAAATATAATTTATTGTCATTTTATTCAAATCAATATAATTAATAGCATTATATTTATTACTATATATTAAAAAAAATTAAAAGATGTCGCTTTTATTTAAATTTTACATTTTTTGTATCACAAAGTTCATATGTAAAAAGTATACTTAATACTTCTGTTAGTAGCTCTATCACCTGTATCAACTTGTAACTTTACTTTTAAAGAATTCAGTCGTGCAAAATTAAAATATACCTATACAATACAAAATTACATTAAATATTCATAATAACTATAATTGACAAACATAAGCATTGTGCTTTAAAACTGATAAAAAAGTGATTATTTTCAAAATTCTAGAGGAAAGTACCGAGCGGACTCCACTCGTGGCGCAAAAAATTGACTCCATAGCAAAGTTGTTGTTCAACAAGTCTTTCATGGGCTCCAGCTCTGGCAAATCATCTCCATCAGAACCTACTGCCTCTCCAAGGTACCAGTTCAAATACAATAATATTTATATCTGCTTAATTAAATGTGGGTAGTGTGACTGTAAATGCGACTGGTTACTGGCGAAAGAGCGGCGTTGAATTTCGCCACTCAACTCGCAATGCGTCCAGAATTCGTGCGTGGGGAACGGAGTGTCTTCAGACTAGGTTCCCTCTGCCTACTCTGCTGTGCGTGGGAGTTAATATTTTGATTTCGCATTCTAGATGTCCTTTTAAATTTTCTATTTGTATTAGGATGGTCTTTGGATAAAAAAGAAAAATGTTTTAATTTTTATACAAAATATTGCAGACTTGCAGAAAGATCAATGGAGAGTGCTGTCTCTTTGGCAATATGCAATGAATACCTGTCGCGCACACCAAGGTTCGTTCTTTCACTCTATTTCTTATAGAATCAGCAAAATTTTGTTAAATCACAAAAAAATGTAATATATATATTTTTGAAATATATTATATATTATATTGCAAAAACATTTTAATAATACTGGCATATTCCGACAGTTCTCGTAAGGGTATAAGGTCAAGGTTATGAACAGATTATATTAACATCGGACCAGAAACACTTTTCAAAGAGGGTTACAATAGCTTTACAAGTTTTTATTATTTTGATTCATAGATGGATAAAATATAGAAGCATTTAAAACTTATGCTATACGGCACTAGCTAAATGGATGTAGGACCCTTTAAGGGTATAAATTGTAACGCCCTAAGCTAGGTCCCTACCCCAGTACACTAGAGTGCACTAGTAGTGTGATATAATTTCCAGGTACAACTTGCTCTCAGCCCTGGGCGCGATAGGCTCGCGCGCCAGCAAGCATTGGTTCGCCGTATATGATAATTCCATTAAAGCGGACCGCCTACTAATCCTGGTAATTTATTTATATTTATACGTTAGTTTATTTACCTTGTCTTTTTATATAACGAGATTTGTTCAGATTATTAAGTACCTACGTGCGTGGCTCGTGGGTGTGATGCACCCTTGTTGTTGTTAGAATAGTTTTTCATTTTTGGTACATTTTATTCTGCAATAATAAATATATTTTAAGGATATTGTGAGAGTTTTTGTACAATTATATTAGTATGTTGAATGATTTGGAATTCATGAAGAAGCTCAATTAAAACTCAAGTTTATCCATTTCTCGGACGGATTCGTTAAAATTGACTGATATCCTATCTGTATAACCATTGTATATTTCTTATAAAAATATAAGAAATATATAAAATCGAAAATGAAAGGCACAAAAATCAACATTTCACTATCAGCTTCACGCTGCATCCCGCACAGAGCAGAGTAGGGAGAAGGAACCTAGTGTTTTAGGACACTCCCTTCTCCACTTTCTGCCGAACTCATACGCTCCACATTTCACTATATTATACAAAAACATTACAAATTATTTCCCCCTAGATGCCTCTCTCAAGCAAATGTCCGATAGAACCGAACGAGCGTTCTCGCGGACTCATCTTGGAGCTGTTCCGCGCTCTGCATCATCCTTACATATATCCTGTGTTAGATATCGAATTGTGTAACGGCCACGCTTTGGCCGTTTTACCGTATAACTCGCAAGGAAGTTTGAAGGATTTGATATATAAGGTTGGTGGTGACTTCTTTTTTATTTTGATAGTAAGAAGTGATTCAGTATTTAGTCTTTTTGGGGGTTTTCGGAGACGTTGCGCGATAGCATCTAGCGAAGCAGCTAAAGAAGTATAATATATGTAATAATTTNTAGATGCCTCTCTCAAGCAAATGTCCGATAGAACCGAACGAGCGTTCTCGCGGACTCATCTTGGAGCTGTTCCGCGCTCTGCATCATCCTTACATATATCCTGTGTTAGATATCGAATTGTGTAACGGCCACGCTTTGGCCGTTTTACCGTATAACTCACAAGGAAGTTTGAAGGATTTGATATATAAGGTTGGTGGTGACTTCTTTTTTATTTTGATAGTAAGAAGTAATTCAGTATTTAGTCTTTTTGGGGGTTTTCGGAGACGTTGCGCGATAGCATCTAGCGAAGCAGCTAAAGAAGTATAATATATGTAATAATTTGGACATGTTAATAATTATTAGGTCGAGCTGTAACTAACTAACTGTAGAGATGGTCTGATGGTAGAGTTGAGCTGATGAAACTTTGGATTGCCTACTATAATATATCGAGTTTGCATTATATTCGTTGTTAATGTGGTCTGTAGAAAAAGCAAGTTTTAAGTTTCTGAAAGTATTCATTTATATGAATGTTTTTTAATGAAATGTAGCATTAGGAGTTAGAGATGTTCTGGCTCTCCCTTATAATAGTGCGACTGGTGCTTAAGACATAAACGATATGAATCTTTCAGAGCACTTGGAATGAAGAATATAATCGAAAGTACAATGGTTCTCGAGGAACCGGATTGCCTCCCACGCAAGTAGCCAGGTTTGGAAGGCAACTACTGGAAGGCCTCCTCTTTCTTAAGGAGAAAGGTTTCCCGGCCTTTTGCCATTTGCATACTGGAAATGTTGTTGTGCAGAATGGTGTAGCTAGGTAGGTATATATTTATTTATCCCCACTCACTTCCAATTTCCAAGGCTTTATGTGTTGAGTATCGGAGCTGATATATCTTATAGATCGCGCTATATCTTATGAAATATTTTACCCTATATGCAGTTTCAGTAAAAGAAGCGCTGCCTCTTCCACCCTATATATAACAAATCGGCGCAAATGACCATGAAATAAACTCATAATCATCACATTTACAGTCAGATGTACCACATAGCCGGCCGAACAGATATTTAAATGTACATTTCTACGCTCTGGTATCAAGGCAAAGAGCGGCGTTTACCAGCTACGAGAATTCGGCGGAAAGTGGAGAACGGAGTCTCTGAGCACTATGTTTTAACCTGCTGTGTGCAGGATACAGCGTGAAGCTGGTTTTTTTATTTAATATTATTAAATGAGTTTTGATACGTAATCATTTTTAGAATTTTAAAGTGTTATTTCACGTTATAGCACAAGTTGAATTCACGGACGCGCGTCTTTGGATAAAGGCCGTACAAGGCCGTAAGGCCGTAAATTACTTAAGTAACGTCTTGGACTGTTTTAATAGGTGCCGATTCGACTCCCGTTATGCCCAAAATAATTAAACGTTTACATAAAGCTAAATAATGTTTCTAAATATCCAGAATGTGCGGTCTGGAGAACACTCTAATCGGTGCTCTCCCGAAATCCCCCAACCGCTCTATCCCGGTGTCGCGCGCGGAGACCCTCGCGCTGGGACACGTGCTGTTCGAGATGTGCGCCGCTGCCGACACAGATCTCACGCTGCTGCCCGCACTACCCCACGACTACACGCAGGTACTACCTACTACCTCACTAGCGACACACGGCCCGCAGGTACTCTACTTCATATATATATACATATATAGCGCTATCTCCATGGACGTAGGTAGGAAGAGGTACAGCTGGATGGGCCGTGCCCACTCAAGAATAGTCAAGGTGTCCTCAGAATTTTTTCTTAAATAAAAGTGGCCCCAAAAACTTTAACTTAAGAAAACTTAACTTAACTGAACTTTTAAGAAACAACATTTACCTACACGAATATATCTGGTCAAAGCTAAAGTCCAAGGTAACTCACCAGCGATACACGTGGCCCGCCCGTTGTTATATTGTACTTGAGGTATGGATATAGTTAGGTGCTTCATTATCAAATATAAGGAAAACGAGCGTATAAAGCTAGACATAGATGGTAAGCACTGCCGCCCACGACTCCGTGCAACATCAGATGAGCTACGTTGCTAGCTACTAGCGTTGCCAACCGACCGATGTGTAATATTTATATTAATATCTTTAAAAATATTATTCAGCACTTAGGAAAGTTATTTATATTTAAAAGAAGTATGTAAAATATTCATTTTTCAGGTGGTAGAAATTATAGAAATCATTTTTGGTCCTCGACCTCCGAGTTTGCATGAATTAGTTCTTTGTGAACTGTTTAGAAAGATCGATTTACGGGAGATGAAGGGCTCGTGTTTACCGGTAAGTATTTCTTAGCTTCATGCTATATCCTGCACATACCAGGGTAGGCAGGAACATGGTGTTAAAACACTACCTTACTATTAAGACAATTTCGTTTCTCATTTTCCGTTGAAATCTGACGACATCAACGCCACCCTTTATCTCTGTACCAGAGCGAGGAAATGGAGGTATTTGACATTTGTTTCACCGAGTGGGAATGGAACTCACAATTGCGTCTACAGTCAAATGCTTGTGCCTCTAAGCCACGTCTGGCCTCCGTGTTATGTAAGTATGTACAGAGTGTTTATATTTTTCCCTATATGCTTCTGCTTTAAAAAGAGCGCAGACGCTTCCATCTGTATATATTTTTTATGTATGTATTCAGAACTTCAACCAGCGCCTGTCGCACTCGTGCCTGTCGCTGCTGGGGGAGGTGGCGCGAGCGGCGCGCGACCCCGCCACGCCGCCGCAGAGAAGGTGCTTTTATATATTTTTTTGCTCACCGCTAAACTCTTTTTAGAGGCCTTCGTGGTGAAGGGGCACAAGCGTGCTACTGTTAGCGCGACGGTTTTGGATTCGATTCTCACTCAGGATAATTAATTATTCAATATTATTCGTTTTGTCAAGAGAACTGTCTTAACACTAGGTTTCCAGGTTTTCTCTGTCTAACTTGCTCCTTGCGGAATACAGCTTAACACAGCATAGTAAAGCAGCGTAGTACACCTAAAGAAAAATAAAATACATATAATAATTGTTCCTTTCACAGACGATACCTCCTGGATCAAGACTACACTGAAGAATGGCAATGGCAATAAGAAATTAGATATAAGTGTAATTTTGTAGAAATTAATAAATATTTTATATCTTGACCTAATCTACATCATAATGTAGAAAAAAAAATAAACTAGATTATTATAAAATATTAGTTTTTTAACACTTTCTGCTTACTGCTACTGAATGGTTCATTCAGATATTTAATTGAGCTAAAAGAAATATATGTAATAGAAACCCTATATATTAGATATGTATAGATTAAATACAAAATACATTTGTATATAAAAATAAAATCTGCCAAAACAAGTTATCTATAAAACCTGTGAAATTAAATTTATTATACGATTTTACCTATTTCTTACGTTTTTACTACTAGTCTTTTAGCAATAAGCATTTGGGTAGAGTGCACTAGTAGTGTGATCAGTGATGAGTGTGATCAAAAATTTAAGAACATTAAATATTATTATTTACAATTGTTAACTTTTAGACGTTTAAATATTTCAGCCACATAGATAAATATTTATTTTGAAATGGCATGGCAATGGCAAATTTGGCATATATGAAAAATGGAAAGGTTTGTTTTACTACGATAACATAGAAGTCGGAGAAAAATAACAATAACAACATTTACCGAATATGAGCGAACAGAGAGTTCGAAAACCTATGCCTGGATGGCTGAATTTTGTGTTTGGTGGAATGAGCGGGTACTTGATAGTAATTAAATTCTTTTCCAATTTTTCCAGGAAGGAAGAATCAGGAAAAAAATTCCAAAATTCCAAAAATCTTGTGTGAAAAGTCAATTATTATTTAATACTGCCTTACAATTCGTAAGAAAAACACCGACATACCGTTTATTATATTTATAGTAGATACTAACATATAAAAATGTTGATAAAATTTTTTGTGACGTTCAGCTCCGCCCCACCCTACACAATGCCTTAAAAATCAGCGGAAAGTGGAGAACGGAATTGTCTTACACTAGATTCCCAGGTTCCCTACCCTGCTATAAGCGGGATACAGCGTGGAATTAAAAAAAAATACTATTAATATTTAACTAGTTCAATTTAAAACTCTAACTCTAGCATGATGGGTATATGTGTCGTACAACCAGCTGACCTGGTCAAGACTAGGATGCAGCTATCTGGACCAGGTGTTAAAACCGGTCTTTTTGGAGTCATGGGTAATATTCTGAGGAAAGAAGGAATCACAGGGTTCTACAGAGGACTATCTGCAGCTCTGTTCCGACAAGCGACGTACACCACCGGTCGGTTAGGCTGTTATAATGGGTTGAGCAATTATTATACAAGGTTAGAATTTGTTTAATTTTTTATATTTTTATTGAGACCATTCGTAGCGCAAGGGTACAAAGTGTAACTGCAAGAGCAACCTATCATTGTGAGTTCGATCCCCATTCGAGGAAATTAATTATTCATTTAAAATTACATTTTCATTTCTTCGTTCTGGTATCGAAATTAAGCGCGTCGTAAAGTTCTGCCACTCAACACGCAATCTGTCCAGAAATCGGTGGAAAATGAGAAACTCCCTCGGCCTTCCCTCTTACAAGGAGTGAAATTGAAAAATCTAATATCTAATTGGTAAATTTCCAAAGACATTGGCAAATCATAACGTTGCCATTATATCTATATAAATTAATTTTTAAGTATCTACGGAGTACCCAGCTTCCCTATAAAGCTGGTGTTAGGTATGATCGCTGGGGGTATCGGCGCCTTCATCGGGACCCCCGCGGAGGTAGCCCTGATCAGGATGACAGCTGATGGCAGACTTCCTCCTGAACAGCGTAGAAATTATAGAAATGTCTTTAATGCACTCTCGAGGTTATTATATTCTAATATGGTATGTTTTATAATTTTCATGTAGTATTTTCATTTCCTTGTTTTACGAAAGAGACGAACAATAAGAAGAAAAACAAAACAATTAAAGCTGATAAAATTAAAAGAAAAACCAAAATATATCATTCTTACTTACCTATAACTTTAAAATAAAAGTTGTTTTGTAAGAAACTATAAATAATGAACAGATAGATACAATATTCTAGAATAACTCGCGAAGAGGGTCCTTTAATGTTACTCCGGGGCACGACAGCCACCGTCACGAGGGCGATGGTGGTGAATGGCGCTCAGCTAGGCAGTTATGCACAGGTAGATTTGAATTTTTGAATGCGTGTAGGTACCGTAATGTATGTATGCTTAAGCTTGTTCAGCTTCAAGCTATATTCCGCATGTAGCAGGGTAGGCAGAGGGAAGTGTAGTGTCCTAGTGTTAAGACACTCCGTTCCCCAATTTCCGCCGAATTCTGGCCGCATTGTGGCTTGTGTGGCGAAACATAAGAAATGACAATTTTAATTTGAATAAATTATACATTTCTTCGAGTGACGATCGAACTCACAACCCGTCACTTTTACAATCACACTTGCACATTGTGCCCCCCGTACTAAGACTGGACTTAGTTTACTAAGCTTTATTTTTACTTAAGTATGGTTATACCAACTTCCCAGGCCAGAGAAGTGCTGTTGCCTCAATTGGGTGACGGTATCGTACTCCACTTTGCTGCGTCGTTCATATCGGGACTCGTCACTACCGCTGCTTCACTTCCCGTGGACATCGTCAAGACACGGTAGTAACCTAAAAAGTATTTTTTTTATTTTATAGTGATTTATAATAGTTACTAGCGACCCAAACGCTTAATCTTGTTTTTATATTATAAAAATAAAACTACATATTTTCATAGAAATTGTAGTCTATATGTTATTATGATACAATAAAATTTCAGGCTGTGTTAATTTCATAAAAATTTATTCAGTAGTCTTTGCAAAATAGTTTGGTCCCCACTCCAGAAATGTGACTTGTGGAAAATAATTTTAGCTGTATGTCATCGTGTCCAGGATTACCTTACAAGCTTTCTGTTCTACAAAATTTTTATAAGAAACATTTTGTAAATACTCACATTAGTTTTAAAATTTCAGAGTACAAAATTCAGCAAAAGGAACAAGTCAAATTGTAGTTCTGAAAAATATAATACAAAACGAAGGCATCTTCACACTGTGGAGCGGCTTTATACCGACTTACGCGAAAATAGGTCCTCTTACTGTTCTCATGTTTATATTCTTAGAGCAACTCAACGGTATGTATTACAGATGGGCTGACAAGCAAGATTGAAATTTATAGTACCTACTTCAAATTATGTTAATTAAATAAAATATATTTTGAATATGATGATGCTTGCATCATCGTCATGTAAATATATATTGCGCATTTTTCATGAATTTCTTCGCAATATATGATTTTCTTTTATAAAATCAAACGCTTATTATTTTAATGCTCATTTTCGTTGGTCTTTAAAGCAGTTGCTGTACGGTCAAAAAGTCGTGGCCGCCCTGAAGTTAGCTGACGGCTGCGCAGATTTGATTTTAGGCTTTTTCTTACTTTTAAATATTTTCTTCCGAAGTGAACTATGTGAGTAAGTTCAGAAAAGTTAACTTCAGAAGATTCGCGGTCACGCACCATCCGATGAATTTCGTTGGTTGCTAAGCCACGTGCGGGGATTGCCCGCGTGCCGTATATAGATAGCCTACTTTTATTAGTCGACAGCCCATATGGACTCCCTAAAAGCTGTTTAACGGCTGAGTTAACGACCAATGTACATGTATAAAATAATTATATATAAGACAGCTATATAGGTAATGTACGATAATAATATATGTTAAAAAAAAAAAAAGGAGAAAAAAAAAAGATTGTCGGTAGGGGTCTCATCCAACCCCTCTAGTATCTAGATATAAGTACAGTTTAAATTGTCTCAAAATGAAGTACGCCACATTAAAAGATTTTGATAAAATAAAAAAGGCACGGGCTACTATGCGTCCGTGGATGTAGCGTTAAAAATTTTAAAAAAAACGACCAATGTAAATGAGCCCTTAGTTAGAGTACAAGATTATGATATGAAAAGAAATAAATGTGTATATATAGACCTGATTGGTTATCTTTCTTACACATTCAGATTCAATTCTTTTAGCCTATACATTTCATATTTCACTATTATTATTTGTATACGCTACCTACTTGTTTGAAGTCGTTGCCTCCACCTTTATGAAATCGGTTAAATAAATATCTAATTATGAGTTAATTTTGCTAGTACTGAAAAGTCTTTCTATGTCAGGAAAATAAAAGATCAAGAAGGTTGATATTATATTTAATATCACAAATAACTAAATATATTAAGTGCAGTCATCAAATACTATATGTACATGCTAGAAATATTAAAAAGAGAAATACAATAAGTAACCAAAAAAATGAGATGATAATACAGCCAACGTTTATTTTGTAATTTAAACATAATATTAATTATTATGCAAACAGAAAACTAAATATAATGTATTTAACATTTATAAAATTATTTATTATATAAGTTTTTGTTACACCATATAATGCAAAAACCCAAACCCACCATATAATGAAGCCAAATGTAGCGCAAGGGCACAAATGTGTGACGTTGTGGGTTCGATTTCCACCCGAGGAAATGAAGTATATTACGCAATGCCGCCAAAAGTAGATCGTAAATGGGGAGCGGAGTGTCTTAACACTAGTCTCCCTCTACTCTACATTCTCCTTTTTACAGAAAGTAAAAAGGAGAAATACCTTTAAACTTAAAAATGAAATAATTATGTGTGTGTTTAATCTAACAACAAATAAAATATAAAATTAAACAATTTCTATTTCTAAATAGAAAATATAAATTATAAGTTTGAGAAAGTTTTTATCATATTCACAATAATGAAATAACTATTAATATTGAATTTTCTCTAGTAAAACATTATAATAATATAAACTATCATCTGAATTCAAAATAATTACTCTACAATTACGTTAATAAATGTAAACTAAGCAGCATAATATACTAATATATCACGTATTTATTAAGATATTAATTTGTTGCATTGTTCAAGCAAAATATATACATATATTACCTCCACTTTCCCCCCATTTTTCGAGATATTGCGCGTTGAGTAGCGGAACTCACCGCGTCATATACAAGAGCATTGAAATTAATTTATTTTCCAAGTGGGAATGGAACCCGCAATTGTTGCATCTCGTAAGTCCTTATAATTACAAATATTCCCACGACAAAAAAATTGTAATAAGGAAACTTATGTTCTCCATTTTCTATTTATTTACCAAACTTATACACACGATGTCAGTCAGTAATCTAACTTAGCACATTGTCTATCCATAAGTAAGTATCTAATATATTTCAAACATTTAGAATCCCGAAGAAAAACTCTAAAATAACGGCCATGAAGTTAAATTCTTTTTTATTTATTGTTAAATTAACTTCAAAATTTTATGTAGACATGCAAATTGGCAAAGTTACAATTTTCACAGAAATATTACTAAATATTCTAAGGGAGTTTGTTACCAGTGGTGTATTGCAGCGTTCAAGTAGCTTCAAGCTAAATTAGCGCTCATATTTTTTGATGAAAAATAAAATACTAAATGTATAATATTTACAATACACTAAAAATAACCTTGTCTTTATTGTATTTTGAAGCTTTTTTATAATTATAAGAAAAAAATTCTAAGCATTTCACTCTATATGGTAGAAGGTATCTATCACTTAATTTATTTAATACACAAGATTTTTTTTATGTTTGATAAGTTCATCATTATCGTCAACAACATCATTTTCATCAAAATAAAATAGTAATACTTCACTTTTGTTGTAATGGTTTGCAGAAACGAAAAATAGCATTCATAACAAATAAGAAGTATTTAAAAAACCCATAAATGGGAAATAAACGAATCTAATTATCAAAAAACAAAATATTAAAATTACGGACACATTTTTAGAATGACCTAGAGGCACAGCTCTTGTATAGCTCTTCACTGAATAAAGTTGTATGTGAATATACAGTAACCTGTACACACATAAAAACACATTACCGAAAAAACATCAATTGTTAACCAGTTAAGTTTCACATTTACTAAAATAATGGTTAATAAAATAAAAAATATTAAATACCATATTATGCTGTGATTTAATTTAAAAAAAAAACAATAAAAAACTAAGAATGCAGAACTTAGTGACAAGCAGCACAATACCAGCAGCAGTATAACAAATTTACTTAATAAAAAAACATTATACTGATTTTATATAACAATAATAAATATATTAAAAAATATATCTTAAAAGGATAAACAAAACTCACATACAACTATAGTCAATGTATGAGTAAATTCACTCAAAATGTCACATGTTCCTTACAAATAGTATATCAAACGTGTGTATTTGTCATCTATTGTTCTCCTCCTCGACACTCTCCCAAGACCCTGAGGATTCTGTCTCCCAAGTCTCATCATCATCATCGTCGGCTTCATCATCTGATGTTGACATCTCAATGTCGTCATCATCGTTTTCATATTCTTCATCGATGAATTGCTGTTCGTGCATAAGGGCCAACTGAAATACGTAAATATATATTTGAGTTATTTTTTGCAAAGAAACCATATACAATATATACAGGATGGAATTGTCAGCACCACTTTAAATGAAACCACAGTTTTAACTAAGTACTCTATAAAAGCCTAATATAATTCAGAAAAAAAATAATTCCCAAAAATGAAAAAGTTATTTTTTCAAACAGTATAAGTAATAAAATTATCGTTTTAAAATAAAACGCCATTTGTAAAGTACGAGTATAACATAAACACGCACACACTTACCTGTTAAAGCGGCAACGTCGCACTCGTGTGCGTCACAAGAAATACATGTATCGATAAAAATCGTGAAATTAAAAATAAATCCTACGTCGAAACTGTTGAGGTACCTTGATTAATTTCTTTAGTTCTGGATTTGAAATATTCTACCCAATATGCAGTTTCAGTAAAAGAAGCCTCTTCCACCCTGTATGTTCTCATCTGTCAGTCTCGTCTCATTTTCTTTTAATGCAGAAATTTATCTTATATTGTTTTTATCATTAGCTAGATAAGAAAAAATAGAAGCAAATATCTGTTTTATGGGATATTGGAATATAGGATTTAATGTGATATATTTGATGTGATAGTTACATCGTTTATATTGTTTTCAGATCTCCATAGTAATTATAAAAACTTTATAAGTTTGAAATCAGATATGTCTTTGTGAATTATTCGACGACATAATAATAAGCATTACAAACCATACTTATTACTTTTGAAATATTTCAATGGAAGTTTTTCCAAAAAAAGAACAAAATGTGTTAACTCTTAACACGATATTCTTTCTATATATGAAGAACAAGCCTGAGGCTAAAAAAGGTCTATAATCTTACCTCGCTTTCCCTCAACCTGTGCACAGTATGGACTCGTATCTGAAACATCCACGCTCGTCCGACCAGCGCCACTGTGCCACTGAGTAGTAAGGGCATACTGTATCGACATCGCCACGCGAGGTTCATTAGAAAGAGGAACAGGCTTTTACGTCCTGTCATTGTTAACCTGAAATTGTTTAATTATTCTTAAAATATATTTCTTATTTAGGCTAAAAAATAATTAAGTGCAAATGAAAATAATTTCAATTACTTTGAAACTTCAAAAGGTAAAAATGGAAGGCGACAAGATGTACCCTACAGGTTGTGGGTTCGATTCTCACTCAAGGAAATAAAATATTTAATATTTTAATTTCACTTCACCCGGTTGTGCTCCTCAACTCGGCGAAAAATTAACAACAAAGTGTTCTAACCATTCGAAATCATTTAATTAATATGTAAAATGATTTTATATAGAAGTTTTTTTTGTGATTGATATCTCCATTCCAAGTTATGTGATTTTCTAATTTCGTTAAACACATGAAACAATAAATCGTAGAATCTTTTAATTTTAACTCCACTCTGTTTGCATTGTATATTGCAATTATTATACAATAATATATAGATAATTTAGAGCAATATTTGTATATGATTTAGTAGCTTGAATTACACTAAGAGACTTTATGAAACTAATAGATTTTCATTTTATTTAATAAATCTATATATAATCACTCATACAATTTGTTAAGATGGATTTGTACTGGAATGGATTTATTTGATGGATGGAACTGCCCTTGACACTATGAACAATATCGGGTTATTGTGATATGTGTAAAGTACCTACTATATTAATTTTGAAACTTGGGAGCCTAGTGTTAAGTCCATTCTCATTAAGATACTTCCGTTCCACACCTTCCGCCGAATTTTGGAGACATTGCGTGTTGAGTGTCGGATCGAAAATAAGGATTTGCTCGAGTGGGAGTTGAACCCATAGCCTGACGCGTTTACAGCCGCTTGCTTGTTACCTTCCGCCATCACTGGCCTCACTTATTCAACTTTCTTTGTAAAAAAAACAGATGAAAAATGCTTTTCTTAGTTAATAATGAAAATCATTCATCAATGTAAGTTTAAAATTCAAATTTTCTTATTTCATTGCACTAATTTTATCATTAAATGATATATATTTTTATATATTGAAATGTAAAAGATATGTATGTATATTTAGATATTTTCAGTATTTATATAACAGTTTAGAGATAAAAGAATATGTTTATGTAAATAGCTTCACTGTAATAATAACCATTTTATAACCTTTGTACATCTTGTAGAAAAAAAAATTAGACAGATTAGAAAAGAAAAATATAATGTTAATATTTTGTAGCATATTTAAATTGGTGGACCAATTTTTATCCTTTTTCATTTTAAATATATGATTTTATTAAAACTGTTTTTGCAAAAAATAGAATAAAAGATATAACTCAATTTTGCACTTTGTCTATCAGAGCAAGAAAATAAAAATAATTAAAATATAATAGTATCAACGACCCACAACCACTTTGCCGTACCAACATACAGCCTCAATAAACAAGAAACTGAAATGTTTTAAAAGACTTATGAATGTAACTCATAACAATGAAGGGTTAACTAAAAGACAAATTAGGTTCAACATATATATTTTATTATGAATTGCATTCATAAATAGTTGAGATACACAAAATGGAATGTTAAATTTTATAACAACACATCTACTAGCCATAAAAAGCTAAGATTACAAGGAGTATTTAAATATATCAGATCATATAGAGTCTGCATGACAAGCTGTGGCCATCTTGAAGATAGTCTATAGATATGATTTTAGGATTTTTTCTTACTTCCGATTATATTCTTCTTTAGTACAATAGTTGAGCAAAATATTTTAGCAAAATTCAGAAAACCTCACTTCAAAAAGGCCACAACATATCAGCCATACTCAATCTATTCAAAAAGCACAACACCTATAGAGCCACTACATTAATTGATAAATTTAATAACTATTCATCAAAGAAATCCACATGGTCTCCAGATGAGAACTTTCCGGAAAGCAGAATGTTCATGCATTTCTTTGCTGTCACTTCCGACTTTAATAGAGCTCCTTGTTCACGAAAAGATGTAAAAACATTTCTCAAGTTTTCATTAACTGCTTCTTCTAAAACATAATCAATCATGGCTGTCTCGACCGGGCCCGGGGAATAATTCAAGACTTTAATATCTTTTTTTTCTTCAGCTAAAACTTTAAAGTACATTTCTCTTGCAGCCTTGCCACTGCAATAGTAGGCCATGCCACTCATTGGCTTAATAGCACACAGAGATGTTATATTCACAATAATAATTCTGTTTTCTATCTCCTCAAATATTTTCAAGAACTGAGTGTTCAGGGAAATCACTTTAAAAACATTCAGATCGTAATAATCTCTGAGCTCTTGTATATTTTCCATGCGGTGTGTTTCAATCGACAAGTTACCCAGTGATCCAACATTATGGAATATTATACATTTAGAGAAATCTTGCACTTGTCTTCCTTTCAAAGCATTGAAAACAACATCATGCATCTCCTTTTCCGATGCAGTTGACAGATCAATAGAAACATATTGAACATCATCTGCTTTGCAAAGACTAGCAGTGATGGCCAGTTCAGACTTATTGCGAGCCAACAAAAGCATGACAGACTTGGGGCCTAGATGTTGGGATACTTCTACAGCTATGGATCTACCAATACCTTGAGATGCACCGCTTACCACACAGAATGATGGTCCGGACAAATCTATGCTAGATGATGATGACGCCATGATTTAGGGATCTTTGTTACTTACAGGAAACAAACTAGTCCTGGAGTAGCTTTTCCGATTCAGTATCTCCAATAACAGGATCTAAGTCGCAGCCTTCTCTCAATAATCGATCTATGCAGTCAGCTCTATATGCTGCTAAGTTATCAACAACTTTATTCTTATTTCGCAGTGTTCGTAATTTTCTTTCTGAAAATAGAAATTTTAATGTAATAACTCACAATAAGTTAATTAAATTTAGCAAAAGCATTTTATTTGAAGTGACACCTTCGATCGGTAACAGCTAACTGGCACTTTACCACATAAAATGATTAGTTGTGAAATATGACCTCAGATAACCTGATACCTACGCGATAGTTATTAGATATTTTGTTTCATAATTATTTAATTATATTTTTATAATATTATTACCTAGAGCAGCGATATATTCAGCGGAGTCGGCTAATTTATCGTCTTTCTCAGGTTTGAAATTATCTTCAAATTCACTGGGAACAGGTGAACTTTTACTTTCGTTGCCCCAAGGATCCATCAAAATCTGAAAAAAATGCTATAATATGATTAAGAATAAAAAAAGAGACTTACTTTTAATATTCAAAACTTATTTGTATTGTATGTATAAATATACTCCAATCTCATTAGCCTGAATCTAATGACAATGTATTTCAAGGTCATCCAGATTGTTTTATAAATAAAAAAGTAATTGTTTCTGCACTTACTTGAAGGCTAAAAGCCGAATGATATTAATTTTAATAGGTGAAGGGAATTAGAAATAATATCGACATTAGACAATAAATAGACAAATATGAATTGACAACCAAAAAAATTAATATTTCCTTTATCTGTACCTTTGGCTGTTGTCTATGCATTCTCAATAAATACATCTATTCACGATATAAATTATTATGAAAATATAATATCACAGCAATGTGTAAAAATAGAAAATAATTAATTTAAAATTATTCGTTAAAAAAATAATAGTATTTAAGCATTTTTTTAAAGACTATTTTACCTGGTTAAATCTTCGTAGTGTAGTGAAACAGTTTCTGACTGCAAATAAGGTGGTTTAGGGTTTGACCTCAAATCGGAGAGTGACTATATAAATACTTAAATGGTTTTATATTTTCTAGTATCTACAATGCTAAAATAAAGTAAGCGAGCTGTGTGTATTTTCATTGCCGCGGCTGCTATGAACGGAAAAACATTAATTTAATTTTATTTTTATTGTATTAATATTTTAGTTATGTGAGAATTAATTTATTATGATACTGTGTTAAGCATGCGTTTTATTATAGTGATAATGATTTTGTTGTAAAATCGACAATTTCGCGGCGTGAATAGGCGTCTTTAATTTCTTATCCCAAAGATTCTATACATATTATTTTTAATATTTTAAATATGCGATACCCAAAAGTTACAATAGATAAAATAAAAACAATAAGTCTTATTACTTGTACTTTTTATTATCACTCATTGCAATCTAAAAGAAAGAAAATGTATTTACAGACACTTGACATTTCATTCTCAAAGATACACCTATTCTTGATTTCAAACTTCCTGTTCCTAAGTAGATATCATTCATGGGTTTTATGTTATAAAATAGAAAGATATATTAAGTAAGATAAGTGAGGCGTAGAGTAATAAAAAAACTAGTTGTCTGTAAAGTCTGTTTACGGACGGTAATTTTACGTGATAACGTCGTAAGAGATATTGATGGAAAATTGCATACTCTTATGAATAGGTATTTTATCACTGAATTAACATTCTTTGGTATACAAAAGTATTTTTGTATTATAATACAAACATTCTGAAGCATTTATTTGAAAATTACAATGTTTTCGATAAATTAACATTAATTTGCATTCGTTAACACAAAGATTTTTTTACTTAAATTATGCACATTAATTGCAAGTAACAATGTGGTATTTAGTTACAAGTAACCATGAATGGATAGATGCGTCACAAGCAGAGCGTTTAGGCCGATCGTGTCTCTTAATAAAATTCTTTAATTTTTTTCAACGACAATTTTTCTTACCATTAATAATTTAATAGTAATTAATAAAATAGGACAATTTAACTTTATAACGCTGCCTTGAATCTTCTCTCAAAGCCAGATAGATAATTTTATATGAAGAGAAAAAACTTCTTCATATAAGTTTATCAAATGTAAAGGCATATTATATTTATTTTATTTTTTTTCTAATACTGGCCAATTAGAAAACAAATGTTTAATAATTCCTGGCGTCGATTAAGTACTTATGGAATGAAATAACTTTCTAGAAAAATATTTATTCTGGAACAAAAGATTATTATAAAATAAAATATAAATAATACAGACGATAAATGTGTAGATAATATTTTTTTAAAGTCTTTGTGGAATTCTTACATACAAAACCATTGGAATAGTAAGTATAACAAATGAGTAGTAAGCTACATTTATACATTTATATGGTTTTACTTTTTTTGCTTCACTAGGCAGAGGGAACCTAGAAATCTACTTCTAAGACACTTCATTCCCATTAAAGCTCTACCGTTCCCAATTTTCCACCGATACCGAAGGCATTGTGTTCATATCGTCGAGTGGGAATCGAACCCCCAATCTGTCGCGTTTATTGTCCGACGCTTGTGTTTCTGAGCTACGACTGGCATGACATTATACATATATTTACATTTATTTTACTGTAGCATTTATAATTTTACTGTATAATTATTTTATACAAATTCAGTATTATTACTTTATTGTTCGTAAAATTCCCAAATACTGTAAAGTAAAGTACATCGATGCGCAATCCTAGCTGAAAACATCCATATCGAAGATCATTAACCTCCTTTCTGCGAGTACCTACGTACTTCACTAAAATTCGGCGATACGCGGTGATTAAACTCAATTTGAATGACACAAAAGCTTTATGAAGCTTCTGATGTACGATTCAATTGTTTTATTTACCTTTCTTAATGAGAAATTAAATTATTATTTAAGAAAATCTCATCAGATCGTAATTCATATTTGTTTTTAGCAAAACACAGCACGTAAAGCACAGGCAATCTGAGCGGTACAATTATAAAATACTTTATCACCCACGGCGTTTCAAAACAGACCTTAACACAGTTCTGGTGAGTTTTTTATACAATAATCTAGTTCTCTCGCGGCCGCGTCTGACTTCTGAGGTAATATTTTTATCTAACGCCATTGCTATAGAGTTGCGTTCTCTATGTGTGTTTGCAAGTGATAAAAACAGTTTTCACGGAGAGCCGCGAGCGATCGCACTAGACGCAGCCGCCCTCCTCCCGCTGCCGCCGCCGCCGACCCGCCGCGCGCCCACCCGCCCCCGCCTCGCGAGCCCCCCGCGCCTGTCGCGCTCTCATAGATCGGTCGGACAGATGTACAATTTTGATGTTTACTGTAATGCCACGTTACATTTGTCTCAGAAGTTTTAGTTTTTTTTTTTGGCAGATTATAAAGATATGTATAATGTATGTATTTTTATATAAATTAATAAATAATAGAAGTAATGTGCAAAGGGTATTCTTATTTTTTTCTATTGCCTAATAATATACGGTTAGCGTACTCATGTAAAAGCGGGTAGACGTAGATGAAAAAGACCATAAAAGCAGTGGAATTGTGTCAAACACGGACAGTTGCTTGTAGGTAACGGCCCTTATCGGAGGGAGGCTCGGGTGACGTGGAATCTCTTTCCGAATACGGTAGAAACATACACACAATATGTGTTATTATCGTGATTTTTTAAAACATTAACCGCTGCATATTTCTAACAAGATTCATATATTATATGACATTTTTTTCTTGTTATCATCTAAGCTTCACAACCCAAGAGGTCTCTATGACGCTCGAGTAAATCCCAAATTAGCATCGTCGGCTATTATAGAAAACTAATGTTTTTGTAAAAAAATATTTATTGTTTCTTCTTTGGTTGAAAATGAATTACTTATCGGTATAGTATATTCTTAATAGATATACTTATACGAAAAAATCTTACTGCATAAAATATCTTATTAGCAAAATAATAATATTTATATATGAGTTTCGCGCATTTAATCTTTGGCCAAGGCGGAGCGCCGCCATTCTGGATATTTTGACGGGAAGGTCGGTCACGTGACGCGCGGGGTTCGGGCGCGGCGCGCGGGCGGGGCGGCGAGAGGCGCGCGGGGCGGCGGGCGCGGCGCCGGCTAGACTCCCCAGTAGCCGAGCCGGCCGTCTGCGCGCCGACACGCCGCACCTCGCACGCCGCAGGACATGGCCGGCCGCTAGGCGCGCCATGGACGCGGTCGCGCCGCACATCTCCTCCGTGCTGAGGACGTACCAGGCCAGCGCGCCGCGCAGCCTGCAGGGGCCGGGCGCGCCCGCGCCGCCGCCCGCACCCGCGCCGCCACCCGCGCGCACCCCTCGGGCGCCGCCGCTGCTGCTGGCCGCCGATCCGCTGGGCGAGCGCGGCGAGACGGCGCTGGAGGGCGAGCGCATCTCGTGCTTCAGCGTGGGCGGCGAGCGGCGCCTGTGCCTGCCGCAGATCCTCACCTCGGTGCTGACGGACTTCAGCCTGGAGCAGATCAACCGCGTGTGCGACGAGCTCCAGATCTACTGCTCGCGCTGCACGCCCGAGCAGCTTCACGAACTGAAGGCCACGGGCGTGCTGCCGCGCTCGGCGCCCTCGTGCGGGCTCATCACACAGACGGACGCGGAGCGCCTGTGCGCGGCGCTGCTGCACGCGGGCGCGGGCACTGGCTCACGACGGGCCGTGGGCGGGTTCCGCGTGTACCACGAGTGCTTCGGGGGCGCGCGTGGCGTGTGCGCGCCCGAGCTGGCGCTGGTGCAGTGCGCGGAGTGCCGCGCCGTGTTCGCGCCACGCCGCTTCGTGAGCCACTCGCACGGCACGGAGCACCGCACGTGCCACTGGGGCTTCGACTCGGCGCGCTGGCGGCGCTTCTTGCTCGTGGCCGACGATGAGCGCGACCGCGACAAGTGCGCTGCGCTGCTGGACGAGCTGGCCGCACCGGCCGCGCCCGCAGCACCCGCCTCGCTCGCCAAGCACCACGCGCCGCTCAAGAGAAAACAGGTAGGTACTGTGCATTGTACCCTCATTCCTCCTATTATTACCAATTCTAATATTCCGCAGAAATCAAGACCACATAAAACATATATTTTCGTAATTGTACAGACGAGTGTCTTGTTTTGGTACATCGTACTTAGTAGGTACTAACCTTTAAAGTGACCTTTAGTTACCGCTATTTAACTAGACCTATAATTATTTATTGCGTGACAGCGCTCACTAAACTATTACGGAATAAACAATACTACGTAACATTCCAGTTTGTCAATTTTCATTGAAAAATAACACTCAACAGTACTTAAAACGTGTATTTGTAAGTAATCTAAAGAGTAAGAAGATGTGCTATAAAATGTATGTTTATCAGACCTTTGGCTGAAGTTGAACTGAGGTCTTAAAACATGAATTTATTAGTATATAGGTTATAAATAAACACACTAGCTTCAAATTAAGTCACCAGAGTCACTGATATCCGCTATGCATTTGATGTACGATTTCTATAAAAATTCTTATTGCATTCCAATTGGACCCAACTATGTAATATAATGGTTTCTACTTTCTTAATCCTTGTATGATTTGAGTGACTTCTGTTATTATGACGCTTACTTGAACGGGTACGCTTTAAAAAAAACTATGTTATCAAAATCTATACATAAAACGTTTATTAACTCACTGAGCGCGGTGTTAAGCTCCGCCACTTTTCGCGAATTCGGGTTGAAAAAAAAAATATCTTAAATTTTTATCCCACATGTAAATAAAGGGACCTATTGGATAAAGAAAATTTTTACACCCTTTTTTTCCAATTGTACAAAAATTTAAATAATGTATAAAAATTAACTGAATTGAGTATTTATAAATATTTTGTATGACATCACGTTAGTTACTGTTTAAAGTTTCATAAGAAAAATTGAAAACTAAAATAGTAATTTTAGTTTAGGTCTATTGTAGAACAATTGAGACGTGTTCGATAAATACAGCTTATATAAACAAAAATATTTGTTATTAAGATCCTTGTGAGATCACATTGTAATATAGAGATTCTTAAACATAACAAATGTTTATATACAAAAATATAATTATAATTATCTATTTCTGTAAATTCCATGTTAACCACAGTCGAAGATTTTTTAAGGAAATCTTTTTATACTTTTTATGTGGTTCTGGTTCGCTGTATCAAGATAGCGTCGGAAATCTCGCCTAGAGTGAAGATACCATCGTCAGTTTCTTTTAAATGGGAGAAAGAAATTGATGCTATATACTTAATTAATTTCTTATTTGATTCAATATAATTCACACCCGACGGGTTCTGTAATGATTTACTTTACAATCTTCATCCAATGAAACATGTTTTATCAAAGAAATCTTTTGAAGTTTAAAATTCCCACTAATTATGTTGGCAAGTTTATTTTATTTTGCTTTATTATGGAGAATTCGTGATTTTAAAATAAATAATTTATTTCATATTTTCATATTATTTAGTGGTCTTATAATGGACGGTATAATTTTAAAATAAGAAAAATGTGCAAAAGTAAATCAAAAGTAGTCAGTATGAGTAGATAAATAAAAACAAAAAAATAACAATAATTATTCTTGATAAAAACAAAAAACATACTCGTTCGTAACGACGTTCTACAGAAATACGTAAACTTAGCAGAAACCGGAACGTCCTGACACTAGATTCTCTGATGTCTCTTCCTCCCTTTGATCAGTAAAGAGCGCGACATTGAAAAAAACGTTTTTGAACATGCTTAAGGAACATGCTTAAATAAGTTATATATGTTAATAACATTTAAAAAAAAAAAAAAATGTCGGTAGGGGTCTCATCCAACCCCTCTAGATATAAGTACAGTTTAAATTGTCCCAAAATTAAGTACGCCACATTAAAATAACTTTCATTTAATAAAAAAAGGCACGGGCAACTATGCGCCCGTGGATGTAGCTGTTAAAATAAAAAAAAAAAAAGAACATGCTTGAGGCACTGTATAATAAATCCCAAATGCGTTACAAGCAATTGTAATATCTCAATTAAACCAAATGTGTTCATAACTCCATCAAATATGTAGTTGATAAGGACATGCACGCACAGACCGGCGCGGCGCACGCAGCGGCCGCTACACGTGGCCGTCTATCGATCTGCGTAATTGTACGTCTGACGGTCTGAGCCTACGTCTACTTACGAGCACCTATCTGCTGCACGATATGCGATACGGAACGGAACGGAACACGGATGTTGTGTTGGAACTTAGCTTCACCCGCGACTGTGCTCGCGTTGAACGATTGTTTCTTTTTTTTTTATGTTTAGATGTTATGTTTTGTGTTATCTGTAGTGGTTGAATGAATGATCTGAATGGTAATTAAAAAAAATGCTTAAAACATTTTTATTAATACTTTTATAATCTGCAATCGTTAAAATCAAAGGTTTTTTTTTATTACTTTGCTACTATTGGGTGCAATCAGTTATCAGATATATCCCAATAACGCCATTTCGTTTTATTTATTATTTTATTGTTACATTTATAACTGTACAAACTCTGCAGTATTTAAATTGATATTTTTATATGAACACGAACGCTGTTAGGTTGTTTGTTTTTTGAGCGGCGTTTTTAGTTACATTGTTTTAATATATACAGTTCATTTGACATTCAATTTTGTTTCCCAGCAGTGTCTACTTGACTACGACGGTTGATTTAACCGATAAATTAAAAAATCAAGAATATAAAACAGCCGATACACGTGTACATTTTTGTTACATAAATTGAACATTTAAATTTTCAAACTAATCGACGCTAAGTGATTGTAATGCTCGTTAATATACTTATTTACATAAAAAATAAAACAAAAGTGAGATACATATACGATTAGGCTGTATAATTTATGACAGTGACGGAATTGATGGTAAAATTTAAAGTCTTTTTATTTTGTCTATGGATAAACATCGATTACCAGCATTTTTAAAGCTTGTAATCGATGTTTTAGAAGTTAAGCAATGAAAAAGTGTCTGGAATATCTCATAATTCCATTAATTCTTTTTTGCCTGCTCGGGATATGAATATTGACTATCTTTTACCTGTGATATGGCACATTCATAACTCTATCTCTATCTCTCTAACTCTATCCGAAGTAATGGCATAATTAATGCAATGTAATATAGCCCTATAGAATAGATTCTCAAGAAATTGATGATTTACTACAAATATATTTTTTCAATTCGAACCATTTTTTTCTGAAATTCCGGAGATTAGCAGGTTCAAAACAAACTTTTAAGCTTTAAATAGTTGTGAGTATAGAGTAGGCATTAGTATAGACAGTGTAGATAATAATTAATTCTGCATTCAATTTTTTTACATGTTTCAGCCATATCGAAGCTTTTTGCTTAAGCAGAGAATAAATAATCTTTTCTATAAATGCAAATATTTTTCTTTACATAATTTATTACGATATATACGTTGTATAATATAATAGCGGGATTTATAGATTTATTTAGGAGCTCTCATAGAATCTTCCTATATCTCATACACTAACCAAGCCGTTCGCGTTTTGCTTATCATAAGATATCAACTACTTGTAGTTGTAATATTTGTACATTTGAATAAACAATGTATTACCATCACGAGTGGTCAAGGCTTTATATATTTTGGCAACCATTTTAGTATTCAAATATACTAAATAATCATGTATGTCGATATGACGTCGTAAAATAACTTATTAAGTTCAAGAACTTTTCTTATTTGTGTACGTTGTAAGTATATTTTTTTATGTAGGCAAAAGCATTTTATGTTTAATGAATAAAATTAGCTGCCATATCTTCTCTTTATAGTTATAACGGGAATTTAATTTATCATAGAAAAGCGGGTAAATCATAAAATAAAATGCACATACATAGGTATATGTGTCAGATATTTATTAAATAATAATTTTGTACCTTGAAAAAAGAATAAAACTCAAGAAGCAGAAGAAAATGGCTAAACAAACTAACAAGAAAAGTTAAATAAAGGCGTTTAATGAGGAATGTTTGAAACTTTGTTATTTCAAAGTAATGTCGCCGCTTAACTGGTTTCTACTTATGTCACAATTATCTAGACTGTACCTGAGTTAATATTAGAACAAATCAAAATAGGGCTAATGACCTACACTTTCTAAGCTTTGGATGGTGAAACTGCATCTACGTTTTTTTAGCTTCACCGCTGTATCTGTATAGGCTGACAAAACTTAGTGTTAAAATATTCTCGAGTCATTGCCTATTGATTGGCGGAACTCAGCACCGCGCTTTGCTTCGTTACCAGAGCGAAAGAATGAAAATATTAAATATTTAATTTCCTGAGTGGAAATCGATCCCAGAGTCGTCCCGCTTACATTCGCACGCTGTTCCTTCTTGTTACCCTGCTATATGTGGGATACAGCATAAAGCATAAACAACTTTACATTCATCATAAAACATATCCATTAGCTACTTTAATTACGCAAAAACAATGGAATAGACAGAAATGTCTATACCAACTCATACCATACGAGTATAGCGCCAGATTCAAACATACGCCGCTCGTTCCTCGAGAACAATAAGAACCATACAATAAAACCGCTCTGCACTTCTGTTATGCGACATATACTCTATTTTCAAGGTGTAGAGTCCTAATTTGAAGGGCAGAATGGAGTTATAGCCCACCATGCCGGCACATTAATATGCAATTATAATAATGCGATTGCATATCCCAGGGCGTACGGAATGTTTCAATAACTCTCCTGCATAATAAACATTCACTTCTAAGAATATAGTTGGTCGTACGATGTTAAAATTTCGATTTATTAGTCTAAATCTAAAATGACATAATAAACGCGAACTTCTTCAAATTATGCCGGTTTGGACGTTACCAGTCATTACTAATTAAAATAATTCTTCACGTAACTTACCTTATGTGGTAGGCAATGAGAATCTGTACAAGTTTTGTTTTAGATTTACTCTGTGTCCTTCACATAGCAGGATATGCAGAGTGAACCTGAAAACCTAGTGTTAAGACACTTCATTGCCGTAGAGAGCGAAAAAAGAGGAGAGAGAAAATGTGAATATATCGTTTTCTCGAGTGGAAATCAAGGCACAACTGTGCTTCGTTTTTGGCCCATTTAGACATAGTCGCCTGATTCTGTTGAATGCAACCAGATAATGATTTATTTTATTCATTGTTATTTAGGTTTTGGAATTACGAAATCGAATTCAAAATAAACACCTTCCTCCTTTTACAAAAGTCGGTTAAAAATGTAAACAATTGTCACGTAATAAAATAAAAATAATGTTAATTCAGATATTCCTATTAAAATTACAAACGGTTTACATTGTTTTCCTCAAAAAAACATCTAATAATTTTTTTATATGTTAATATTAAAAATGTAATATTTAAATAAATATATTTCTCTTGTCCTTTAAAAGAAACTTTAAATAAAATAAATATCCATTCTATCAGTAGGTAGCTTTAATACTAAAATCAGATACGAGTAGTACATACTCGTACAACGCCGTTAACATTTAAAATTATGTTCTCTATAATAATATGGTTATCTTATTCCCGATCGGAATTGACAAACAGAATATCGTATTTAAGTTTGCATCGTAAAACTAGAAGTTATATGTTATTAAATAATTCAAAAATATTTTTCTTACTATATTATATATATATATAGAGCTCGTCGTGGCGTAGGGGCTCAAAGTGTAACTATAATGCGTTGGTTATGGGTTCGATCCCAACTCAAGAAAATGAATTATTATTTATTTTCTTCGCCTTGGTGTCAACCAAGGCAAAAGCACGGTGTTGAGCTACACAACTCGTTAATACCTATAAAATTTGGTAGAAAATGGGGAATGAAGTATCTTAATCTATATATGTATATAAAATCGAAAGGTCACTCACTCACTCATCACGAAATCTCAAAAACTATCAGAGCTAGGAGTTTAAAATTTTGCACGGAGATTATTTATAGGGCGTAGGTGCTCGCTATGACGGGAATTTGCAATATTCGACTCCTAAGGGGTTGTTTTCGGGATTGATAGTTTGTATGAAACTTTGTTACCACAAATGCTAGGAGTTTGAAATTTTGCATGGACGTCACTTATAGGACGTTGGTACTCATGGAAACAGAAGTTAATAATAACGTAGTTCACGCAGGCGAAGCCGCGGGCGGGCCGCTAGTTGGATTTATAAAATTGTATAATCTATCGGATAACATACGTGTGTATGTATATAATTTTTTTATTAAATATTATTGGTCTCCTGAAAATTTTCTAATCTGTTGTAAAGTTTCGTTTATAAAGAATTATCGTTTATAAAATTCATATAATCACATATTATATTACTAACGACTATATATAATACATTCTATAAGTAAATCTACTCGTTTTTGTCATTTTTCAACCGCTAGAGAGTTCGCGTGTTGGAAAGCGGAAACCAACGCAGCGCTTTGACCTGTTACTAAGTAGTTTATTCGATTAAAATTAGTTCGGACGAATAAGCAGATAGGTAATATACTTAAATGATTTGTAAGAAAACATTACCTACATGTAAACTCACATGGTCAATTAAATTATTTTATATTTTAATAAATTATATAAATGTTGCCATGTACAAGATCGTAATAAAAATATATACATAAATTAAAGTTTTATATCCCACTGCATTTGTGTAGATGCGTTCTGAGGTCAACGGAACAATTGCCAACGAGAAAAATAAAGCTAATTTTATAAATAGTCTCTATTTAGTATGCTGACAATGGCCTCGTGGATGCAAATTGTATGCGAAATACATACGCCTCCACTTGAATTGCATCAGCCGGCCGTTTAAAATTTACATTTCGTGATTGGCAATTGTTCAGATTAACGGTGTATTCAATTTTGCCGGTTAGTTTTTGCACTTATTACTCTACCGGGTGTGGGAGTGCTCTATGTGCGAATAGAGTGCTAGGTGCCGTACATTTTTTACTTGGCCGGGTTACATTCGCTTGGTAACAGCGATTCGCTGGAACACTTAAGTGTAGGTTTTATGGCATTATAGGCTTTATGGACTTAGCTATAAATGTGAGAATGGCCTGATATTTAATACGTGCAGCGGTGGGTACAGTTGTTTATAGACGAGAGGGCGACACGCTGCCCAGGGCGCTTTTAATTTTAGTACTTAACGTTTATACTAATGTTTGTATGTGGCAATATATAGATAGTAATATTATATGCAGGTACTATAAAAGGATATTCCTTTTATTTTATCTTACGTAACTTAGAAAAAGTCAATAATAATATTTTTATATTGACTTTTTTTAAGTTACTTATTAGATTTCACATCGTGCCTACTGGGGGTATAACAATATTAAAATGAGAAATGTAAATCACATCCGTAATAAAATTTAATAAATTTACAAAATAATAATACATTATAAAAAGGTAAAGGCCGAGAGGAAGTGAAATATTTGTTTACGTTTATATTTCTATTTCTTCTGCTCTGCCACTCAACACGCAATGCCTGCAGGATTTGGCAGAAAGTGGAGAATGGAGTTTCTTAACATTGGTTTCCCTCTTCCTACCCTGCTGTGTGCGGGATACAGCGTGAAGCTAATAATAATATAAAATATCTCTTTCAGTTCAATGATGTAGAGTTAAATGTTATTTCACTACATTTATTTAATTTTCTTTAAGGAAAATAAATTCGTGAAACAGATTTTTTTTGAAATTTAAATATTTCAAATATATGCACTACGAACAACATGTAAACACGGTTTCTAAACTAATAAATACATAGAAATACCCGTCAAACTGGTTATATTAAGCTCGATATTCTATCATTAAAAAGAACAACTGATTTGTATCGTATTTTAATCAATTTTAGCTGTTTGTGAGTCTTTGTTTAGTTTTGTAGATGTGAAATATAATCTTTATGCAGCGAAAATTGGGAAATGGAAGTCTCTTAATGAGTACGTAGACTACTACTTCAGACTAGGTTCCCAGTTTCCCTCTGCCTACCCTGTGCAGGATACACACACTGTACTGATAAATATAATTTTCTATTTTTCTATCTTTATGTATATGTGATACTAATTAATACAAAGTATATAGAGATAAACAAGGTTCTGCATTTCGGCCTTTTAAAAATTTAGTGTGACAGCGAAATCTAACCTAGCTTAGGATTCCTCTGCCTTTGATGTAGGTAGTATTTTGTCCAATCTTGCGTACCTACCAAGTTAGATAAGGGTGAATGAACTTTACATTTCGCTTTAAAAGGACAAGTGTGGCGTTAAGATCTATCTCCCTTTCGTTAAAAAAATCTGCATTTATCCGGAAACTGAGTATTTTCTCACTAATTTGATACAGCGTGAAGCTGAAAAAAAAAAACAATTCAACAAACAAACAAAAAAAACATTCCTGTGGTATTCGCACCCATACCATGCCATACCTTGGCGTACAATATTCCATGCCATAATTAATTGTCAGACTAATAAATACTAGTGACCTAGTGTGGCAGGACGTAGCCAAGGGCGGGTCGGGCAAATTCAAACGTTTAAAGCGATGTAGTGATTTTTTTCTACAAATCTGATTTGTATGGTAATTAATTTACACTATATATATATATACTAGTGGGCCCGGACGCGGCTACTCTCGCTTGAACTATACGATTATTTATTAAATATATTTATGAAATTATTTTCGGTTTTCAATAGAATTTGTAAGAAAATAAAAGCCGAAATAATTAAAATAAGTTAAAAAAGAATAATAAGTGGAGATTTATTATTAGATAAAATATCTGAGTAACCGAAATGAACAAACAAAAGAAGTAAAAGTAACTAAAGGAAATTCTTAATATTAGAAAAAGTACCTAAAGTTTGCCGTGCGCGCGTACTAAACATTTTTCTATATTAAATAATTAATAATTTTTGCGAACAATATTAAATAAAATCCCAAATGATTAAAATTACGATATTTTAAGTGTATAACATCGGTATAGATAACCGAACTGAGATAAATTAATAAGTAGTAGTAGTAATAAGCAGCAAATAATTAAATAAAAATTAACAGTAATTCGAAAATATATAAAAATTTACAAAACCATCAAAGTCATCTGCCCGTTCGCGTCGGTCATACTATACCTACCACTCGTAGGCTAGGTCATTCCGAATCACTGACATCTCCTTAATTATTTATTAAATTGTTATACAGTAAACCATCTTACGTATAATTTCCATCTAGATGAAATGCTAAAAGTGACTATTATATTTATTTTCATAAGGATGAATATCAAATTATAGAAATCATCTAATTTTTGTTAATGTATACAAATCTATATCTATAGTATATATCAACGCGGACTTTTTTAAACAATATTTAAGGGACAATATTTTTGGAGAATATTGTTTTTGTGTCTCATAAGGTTGAGTCGGCGCGCGCCATGTATGCGTTAAGCAAACTTATTTTGGGTGACGTTTTCTAACAACAAACTTTGCAAATCGTTGCTTAGCAACGGCGGTTGTTATAAACATGGCGGAATAAATTGCATGTCAAATTAATAAGTATTTTAATATATTGGTATATATCGAAAATATTACAAATATGAGAAAAAAAAGTATCCTATGTTCATCCCGAGACCCTCAAGTATCTCTATATGAGTATTTTATCACAATTAAATTAGCGGTTTGGCCCTGATTGCGTAAAAGACAGACAGACAGAGTTACTTTCGAATTTATAATATAGGTATGGATATTGGCCGTAGTGGCGCAGATTAACTTATGACGGAATGTCTTAACACTAGTTTCCTACCGCCTACCCTGCTGTGTGCGGGATGAAGATGTGTGTGATTTAATTTTTTATAATTTAGGATATTTTTTATATGAAATCTGTCTGTCAAAGGTGTCAGATTTATTCTAAGAAACTTTTTTTAATTTATCGCTTTGTGCAAAATAAAATAATATTATCAAAAATCTTGTAGCTTTTAATTAAATTGTACCACAGATTTACGTTGCATATTCCAAAAATAGTTTTCCTCTTTAATTAGAGAACACTATAATTACGAATTCGTTTTATATTAAATTAAAAAAACAAATGTAACTTTCGTCTAATTTAACAAATTAATTGTAGTTAAACTAACTCGAAGATAAAAACATTTTAAAATGAATAATTACATAAAATTTAATACGAAATATATATCAAATTCACGGACAGTAGTTTTACGGCGATCGTAAAAGCCTACTCGTACTTAATAAGTTAGCAACTATGACACTCATTTGAAACACAAGTGGTTTTTTTTATTAAAAACTTACCATAAAACTCGTCTGTAATGGCCTGATAGTAATTTGTTATATGAAATTTGCATCAATTAACATTGTTTTCGAAAATTATGATGTAAGTTACTTCGTTCACTAATAATACTTTTAGGTAAATGTGGTTAATATTTAAATATAGTATTTTTTACCTAACGTGCGGGCTGCACTTACCTGGGTAGTCAGAGGGAACTTAGGCACTCTTAGGGAATTAAGGCACTCCTGTTCCCCACTTTTCGATGTATACCAATGGCATAGCATGTTGAGTGAAGGAACTCAATGCTGAGTTTTGCCCTCGGTGTAATCGTCCAGAGTGAGGAGAGAAAATATAAATGTAAATAAATATTTGATTTCCTCAAGTGGGGATCGAATCCGCACCTAGTCGCATTTACAGTCACACTTTTGTGCCCCATCGTCACGACTGGCCTGAGTAGCTTCATGTTTGTAAAAATCACGTTCGAGCTCCATTAGAATTCTGTTATTTATTTATTTATTTTTTTAAGAAAAAATTTCAAAGCATAATCTATAGTAGGTGGTAGTATAAGTAATATAGACACCCACCACAGACATAAATAATGTAATATGTAAAGTAATATATATCTGTGTTCTGCAACAATGTGAGAACGAGAAGCCATAAGCGACACGTGCCCCAAGTTCGTTGATCTGAGCTTAGCCTTTAGCCTTATATGCTAAGCCTATTAATGCCTTAAATCAATTGTGGATGAATATATTATATACTAGTGGACCCGAACGCGCAAACTCTACGAATATTTATTAAATATACTTATTTATGAAATTATTTTCAGTTTTCAATAGAGAGATGCGTTAAGCAAGCGCATTTTGGGTGACATTTTATAACAACAAACTTTGCATCCGTTGCTTATCAACGATCGCGTGTGGACGTTATTAATATGGCGGAATAAATTGCATGTCAAATTAATAAATATTTTAACATATTGGTATATATCGACAATATTACAAATATGAGAAAAAAAAGTATCCTATGTTCATCCCGAGACCCTCAAGTATCTCTATATGAGTATTTTATCACAATTAAAATAGCGGTTTGGCCCTGATTGCTTAAAAGACAGACAGACAGAGTTACTTTCGAATTTATAATATAGGTATGGATTTAAGTTTATACTACGTGGTTTCCAAATGTTAGAAATTTCTTTTAAATTCGCAATACATGGAATACGTACGGAATGTGAAAAATTTAGTGTTTTGTCACTAGGTTATTTCTGCCTTCATTGCTTTATGCGGGATATACATGAAGCTGAAGATAATGCATGAACACCTATATAATAAAAGTGATTTTGTATAAGTCCTTGTGTTTGCAAAACCTATATTATGCATGGCAGGCATATAACTTTTTTTTTGGATGAGAGATAGATGGAGGGATCCTGCCCGGGTGACGGTCTAGTGCGGCTACGGTACGGTACGGCTCCGATCCCATTAGGACACGTTCCACACTTCTTGCCACATTCTGGAAACTTCCTATGTTGAGTGCAGAACTTAATACAGCGCTTTACCTCGTCACCAGAACACAAAAAAACTATTTCCCTGAGTGGAAATCGAATCCACAATCACCATAAAAGTTATAAGTATAGCTCTAATGATGAACTATGATGCATCTCAAATCACAACATGATAAACAGGATTTTTACATATTTTAGCCATGAGACAAGTAATAGAACAAGTTTCTGTTTACGACGCCAATAAAATCATGAACATAAAAGCTTAAAATGTACTCATAAATTTGACTATATGATTTTATTTTAAGTATTCTATTTATTCCTCAAACGATATATTGCCATTTTTTTTTGTAATTCCACTTATTTTAATAGATTATTTTGATTTTGACATAATAATTATAGTAAGTTGAGTTATTTTGGTAATGCGGATTATTATTATTTGGTATTTTGTTTGTTTTAGTGACCTTGCGAGTGGGGTAGGGGGAACCTAAATTTACATTACATAATTAACTATTTTAGAAGAAAATAGCATTATTAGATTATATATATTGTTTGTTTTTAGTTTTACGTTGTCCCGCATATAGTAGACCTGATGTTCAGACACTCCGTTCCCAATAAGATACTTCTGTTCCCCAAATTCCGACGAATTTTGGATAAATTACGTTTTAATTAATTAGTGGATTATCATATCTTTATATCTATATAAAACTCCCTTATGCGTGGTCGGCCACGCATATTAAACGCAAACTATTAGCATTATGCATTCTATACTTCGCAATAATTTGAGATAATTCGCAATAATTTGAGATTTGTAAGAAACATTTAAAAGAATATATTATAAATTCATAATCTATGAAAACCAAATTTAAATATTCTTCATTCTATGTTAATTTCTGACGACAGCTTGTCTTTTTTATAGAAATGGAAATCTCTCCTTTATTGTTTTATAGCAAAATCTTAATAACTTTTGTTTTGTAATATAACATGAAGTGAGGCGCAGTAGGTTTTTTATTATCAAACATTTATATTAGTAAGGTAGGTAGTAAGGTACACTAAATACATCAATATTTATCTTCAAGTTTACAAGTTAATTTCTGTTATTTTAAAGCATTATAGTTATCATTTTCATCTAAGAGACCTAATGCTAGACAGTGGATACCCTTGCGCATTTTTAAATAGATATCATGAATATAATGAATATTTGCAGTACTTATATACAAAGAAAAAAACCGTGGGAAATCGAACCCCTTTTCATTACATTATACATTTCTAAAACATCAAGACTGCTTTAAATAATAACATTATTTATACTTAGATATTGTAAGTAGCCTTAGTAATTCAAGTCCGTGCACGTGTTTCATTGTAACACAAGCGTTTAGCATCAAACTGGATTCGAACACGCGACCGCCGGCGCGGAGATAGATAAGATCGCTATAAAAATATCTCATTTTGGATCTAGCATTCCCTCAGGTGTAAACGTTGTTCGCTGAAGCTTATGATATTTTTCATTTCCACCCCACCGCGCTAATTACTGCCCGGACGACGTCACACCGGCTCACCCTTTGAAAGGGTAGCTGTATACAACTATATTAATAAATACATCTTGTTTTGTATATTAAGCCGCTTTGGTGAGTTGGGAAGTCGGTAGAGGTAGTGTGGGTTCAAATCCATTCTTGGGATGTGGGCGACGTAATAAATAAGGAGACGACGATTGAAACATAATGCTCTTAATGTAGCCAACGCAAATCGAGTAACGCAATCCAATAAGAAACCTAAACTCGAATGGTTCAGTGGTACCGTCTTAAGAGTTCCACTATTCATATCCTGGCTCCATCATCAGACCAGTTCTATCTACCACCTAAGCTGAATAAAACAAGTTTTATGATGATTCAATTATCACAAGTCAAATTCATTATAATATACTTCCAAGTCGACCTATAGTAAAAACGTGTAAAAAAATACAAAATTTCTTATATAAAGTCTTGTAATGTGGTTAAAAGTAATTTGTTTAACATGACACTATGTTTCAAACTGTACCAGATTATAAATGACACGAGATGTCCATTTTCCTGGTTAAAATGAACGTAGAGGCTGTCGTAGCGTAGCGGCACACACGAGGAAGTGAAATATTTATTTACGTTTATACTTCCATTTCTTCTCTCTGGTGTCAAGGCAAAGTGCGGCGTTGAGTTCAGCCCCTTAACGCGCAGCCTCCAGATTTCAGCAGTGGGGAACGGAGTGTCTTAACACAGGTTCCCTCTGCCTACCCTGCTCTGTGCGGGATACAGCGTGAAGCTGATTTGATTTTAAAGTGAATGTAACTGAACAAAACACTATTTAGGTCACCCAAGTCGGTTTTTGCCACTCAAAAATAATTTATTAATGCTATATGACGTCGCGTGAATTAATTTGGTCGAGGACATTTCGTAATGGCACTTTAGAATTTTTTTTCTAATCTTTATTATTTAAGATATACGCTTTTTTTAATCTTAACATGACATTTCGAAGCGGGTTGTAGTAAATTTACATGCAAATTTCTCTATTTAGATAGATGGTAAAAAATGTTTCATAGAAACATACATGAGATACGGCTAATGTAGGCAGACTCTTAAGCCATGAAACATATATTTTATTCAAATATTTGTGATGTTATGTGATATAAATTGTATAATATATTATTCTTAATTATATAAATGCACGCGATCAGCATTTTTAGTCATTTTAATTAGAAGAATTTTCCAGTGAGAGCTATTTAGCATACAAATTTTAAGGTTTATATATTAGTTATCATTAGATACAGAGAGTTATTTCTCGTTTTCTAATTAAGCATTGGATTTATATACAAAATCTATAATTTTAGAATATATTAAGATATACTATTACTTGTAAATTACAGTTATATTTTGTCTATTTTACTTAACTTTTATTAGTTCATTAGTATTACACAAAAGTTAGGGAGTTATTCTTTCCTATTCCCCTAAAAAATAGTAGGACAGTGCTAAAACACTCCGTTCCCGACTTATGTATGAATTTGGTGCAATTATGAATATAAACATATGAAAAACACAAGATACTCGTATGTGCATATTGCTCGCTTACAGTCCTGAACTATATTCACAACTGATAAAGACAGTAAGTGTTTACTAATGACCATAGAGAACGTTGTTTTTACTTGCATATATTTCCTTTAATAAATACTATGCAAACGTATAACTTCGGTTGATATATTACTGAATTTATATTTAAGATTAAGTCTTGAATACATAGCGGTTAAAAAATTTCGGGTTTCGGAAACAGGAACCTTTTTTAACTTCCGAGGAATTTCCTGAAATCATATCAACAATATATTAGAAAATTAATGAAAAAAAAAAAAACTGATAATAAATTTAGTTTTAAAATACATTACGCAATATTTTAAAGTATTTGTTAGAGGAGAACGAGAATAACGCTAATTTTAAATGAAATTTTGGCGCTGGGACAACTGCCCCCGCGCAAGTGTGCGCGTTATAGTTGTAATGAATAGATTAATTATTAGTCTGTTTTTACATCGCTAATATGTTGCGCGTGCGCTTAATTAGGGACTGGGCGACTTGGGGGACGATTGTTGTACGTGCTGTGCATGTCACGCTGTATGACGCACGTGTCAGTATAGCAGCGGGGACCTAGTGTTAAGACACTCTGCCCCCACTCTTCTTACGTCGGATTCTAGAGCTATTGCGTGTTGAGTGGTGGAGCTTAAAGCTACGCTTTGCCTGTAAACCAGACCAGAGATATGCAAATATTAAATATTTCATTTCTTCGAGTAGAAATAGAACCCACGACCTGTCGCATTTACAATCTCACGCTTATGTATGGAATATCATATGAAGTTATCATTTGAAATCTAAATAACCTATACTCATATATTGCAATTTGATTTATTAAATGTATGTAAATTATAGGTGTAAGGTAAAGCAGATGGTTAAACCAGCTGCTTTTTTTTTTTAATAAAATTGATTATATAAGAGTTTGGGATGTAAAATTATAAAAGAGAATATAATATTTCGTCATCTCTATCTATAAATACATAGTTCTCTATTTTTGCTTCACGGAAATATTAAACATACAACAATTTACAATAGAATAGATAAAAGTATTGAAATTTAGTAAATAATTTTATTCCCTTTAATATATTACACAAGTCTTGTTTCTTATAAAGGCGAAGTTGTAAATTTTAAAATAAATATTTAAATAGTAAGACATGTCAAAAATAAAAAGTATATATTCAGTAACATTTATTCGTCTCTTACTCTCTTCTAAGTTTTATTTTTCATTTTGTAAAGTCTTACACCACAAGATTTAACAAGTCAAAGCCCCGACACATAAACAGTAACTGTTATTAAACTATTGAGTATATTTTTAAACTTGTGCAATAAAAACGTCCTTGCGCCATGTTTCCGCGGAGCCACGCGGCCATATACACACTCGCACACAATAGATATTAGCAATTTACATTTTAAATATTACTAATTTGAATTTAAATCAGTTGACGACATTAATTAATAATATGTTCTACAAAAATTCCTCACAATATTATAACTAGATTCAGATTTAAATACGATAGTAATAAAAAAAATCGATTTATTACAACGTCCGAATAAACTACGAGTAGGTGCATCGAGTTTTCTTACGCGTAGTGACGTCACGTCGCCGCCATGCCACCATGTCGAGCCGTCTGCGCCGCCGTCCCGCGCCGCCCCTCGCCCCGCGCCCGCCCTGCCGTCTGAGAGAATGGTTGACCAGTGACCTTGTATCAAACACGCGAGTAGAAATAAGTTTTTATGCGTGAAAAGTTTACTTGTTATTTATTTAAATGTTTGATTTCGGCGTTATATGCGGTCTCGTCTGGTCTTTGTTGTAGGCTTTGGGCCTGTGGGTCCGTGGGGTAACGACCTTGAGGCCGCCTAGCAACGCTATCGAGATAATTGTTGTATCAACACACCTATAAGAAATATTGTATATTTAATTTTTTTGGTATCTCTGTGTGTAGAGATAGTTTGAGTTGTTGCTAGGTTGGTTGGTCTTAGGAGCTGAGTGGTATAAGTTGCCATAAGGTGTGTATGAGATTCAAAGATGGAAGTAGGGAAGTCGTATTGTCATTTGCCTTTGTAAACAATAAAGGCTTAAGCTTAAGGCTTATTTTTTTATTAAAAAAATACCCGGTAAAAATACTTCACGATCTTCATCACTTCACGATCTCTCTAAAAAACGCCATGTTCACGTAAAATGCAGAAAACTAACTAAGGTATAAATTTTCTGTGAAACGTTGGTGAGATAACTAGAAGTCAAGATGGGTTCATTGGCCGGGGGAGTCAGCTGTTTACGGGACGTCAACCTCCGGGAGCGAGGCTTCGTTATAGCCGCTCGGGACTCGGGAGGGGTGACTGCGAGTTAGTATATCGGCTATATCTTTATTGCTCTCGTTTGTACCGAACTAGACTGTTTGCGCCAATTTAGCTGGTATTTATTATGGTGGAGAATTATTTAGGAAATGTTACGACTTTTATAAGGCTTTTCGTTCATTTTGGGATGACTAATAGTAACTGAGTTAAGTACAGTATATTTTTAAAAGTTAAGGGCTATATAACACTTAAAACTTAATCTGAATTTTAAGATATTCATATAAATTGGTAAACAAAAAACATTCAATCGTACAACATTTTATAACTGTATAGGCTGACATCTCTATGCACACGGAAGTCATTAAAATTGAGATATTTTAAGCTTTAAACCAACAAAAATACCTCTTGTTTATATCCATACTCGTAGAATTCACAGATCACCCCGTGCAAGTACGCTCCAAGCGAACCGGTTTAAACAGTGAGGTATTGTTCGTTCCGGTTGAACTTGCTTTGGCGTGACTGTGGATGACATTCAAATGCGATCCAAATACTCCCTACACCTGAATATTTCCGGTATTAAATAATGAAAGTGGGAATTCTGAATAGCTCCTGTTTTCTGAATGCCAGACAATTTTGGACGTTGCTTAAATAAGTTGGGAAAATGTATTGGTTGAATGTCTTCTCAGACTTGTGGTTTTTTTATCGTCCTCTGGTCGTCCGTAACTTGAAAATATTTGGTTATCTAACGTTGGTTTTGTTGCAGGATGATGTTATTATTTTTCCGAATTTTAGAAGCATTGCGTGTTGAGTGGTTGAACTCGAAGCCGTGCTTTGCCTCAACACCAGACCGCCATTATCATAATTTGTGCCACTCCGTTACGTTTGGCCTCAGAGTTATAATACGGCATTCTAAGTCCTAATTCACACTAATTGATATCCTCGCTCTCAAAACCTCATCTCATCCCCCAAAAAACCGAACAGGTGCTGCTGATTTGATGAATGAAGTAACATTAAACTTTTTGCAACACCACAATGGGAGGAAAGGAAATATCCGGACAATACACTTGGCTAATAAAGCTAAGGTCACTGCTCCATGCAGAGTTGCATGAACACCGGACAAATGAATTAGTCCCGAAGACGACCTTCGCACGCCTTTGTAAAAATTATTTGTGGTTTTGGCTTGTTATACACGTGTTGGGTTTTGGGTGGTTATATTTTTGTGGTTGTTTGACATTTTTTTTTAAATTTTATAAATAATGGTTATACCTATTCCTTTTTTAATTTTTGTAAAAAAATATATTTGTGCGTCTTAGCTTATTTTGATTTCAATAATCAGACATAGATTTGAACCTTTAATTAATTACAATAACTTAACAAAGTTTTAAGTGAAAAAATAAGCAATGTGACAATTAACGTTTTATAAAAATTACTAAAACAACTAAAAACAAGTGCATTTTTAACTTGTGGAATGTCCCTAGTTAGGTTTTGTTTTTTAATTTAATATTAATATCATACTGTCATTATGTTAAACGCGTCTTTCATTCATCTATTGTATTGGCACAGTACCAGTTTTTAAATGATCGTCATGCGACCTCCAGAGACCACAACTCAAGGGTACACCCACCCGTAACTATAGGTTATACGTCAGTATTATTGCTTCAAAAGATTTTTATATTGTATCATGTATTTGTATTTTAATAATTTGTTAATGAAGAAGTTTGATAAAGTATCCACTTACATATTTATAAAATAGATGATGATTAGTGGAATTAAGGTCACGGAAACGCGACAGGTTTGGGGCTTCGATTCCCACTCGCGGATATGTAATAATTTATATTTTCATTTCCTCGCTCTGATAACGAGGCAAAGCTTTCTGTCCCTCAACGCCGCGCTTTGCGTCCAGACTTCTTTGGAAAATGGGGAACGGCGGAGGGTGACTGCACATTAGGTTCCCAGGTGTACTCTGCCGGTAGGCAGAGCGTACGTCTATCACGCACATAGCAGGGTACTGCTATGTGCGTGATAGACGTAAAAAAATTGAATGGAGACTGATTTTGATTTCATCTCTATAAGATAGTCGAATATAAAATACCGTACATTTTGGGGCAAACTTTTGTGTATAATATGTAAATGTACAACAAAAAGCATGAGAGACGGAGATCTATTCCATTTCACTAATAATAAACATAAGTCAACAATTTAATTCTATATTTCTTTCGTTTCCTAAAAACGACTTAATGTGACTTTAAATGATTTTCAAGAAATTTATGATGACCACAGTCTTGAATAATATAAAAGGAAATTTATAATCTGCTAAGAAGAAGGCACGGTGCTGGCTTTGAACCCGAGCCTCATTATTTTTAAGTGCGATCTTAACCACCCTCCGATGAGTACTTTCCACTATCAACGTTAATTGCACCCTTCTAAAGGTGCAGTCACACTACAACGTCTTTCAAGTATTTAATCGATTGTTGCATTTTGTATATATTAAATTATTTTGTATATTATTATGGATGGAAAGTTAGAGTGTCTTAACACTAATTCTGAATTAAAGAATAATGTGAATGCAATAAAAAAACTCTATTGATTAATAAAATGTTTTCTCGCGGTCTAAAAATGAGTATGACACACCCTCTTTTGGCTCGAATCACATACAATCGATTATTGCATTTAATTACACCCACGCGCTTGCAACAAATATTACAACACTTATTCGTTTTAACATCCATTGTATAAATCTATATATTTATTTTTTCAGTGTCATGCTGTATATTACACATAACAGAGTAGACAGAGGGATACCTGGTAACCTCCTGGTACCTTCCGCCGAACTCAACGCTGCGCTGAGCCTCGTTACCGGAACGAGAAAATAGAAATAATAAATATATCATTTAAAGACGCATGCTTCCCCTGCGCCTCGACTTGCCTCAGTACATAAATGTAAATGCAATGTGAATTCTACTTTGCTGAAACTTTACAAGTATTTCCACATACACATATGTGTGGGTGCACAGAATTGCCCCATATGATAATAGCAGCATATGTGTATATCCGTTTGAATGCAGCCTAACTCATAAAACGCACAGGGGTTGAGTTTGAAGCACTCTGGAATAGTACATACTTTACTTTTACCCCTTCCAAAGGGGTAGCTATATAAAAGCTAAGTTTTATAGTGAAAAATCCGTTCTCAAACGCTTTCGAGCTAAATGGTGTAACTATGTATACCTGGTCTTATACTGTAGTGTTTTGTTGACAGTACAAAGTAACGTTAGCACAAAAGTGATGTTGTTTGATTACTTCAATATGGACGCCGTCGAGGTTGTGTAGTTATTTTGTTTTATATTCAGAATATGAGGAATGCAGGTTCAAAATATATTTAGGGGATTTTTTATGTGAACTATGTGTAGATGTTACGATAGATGTAGTGTTTAATTCTCTCCTTTAGGGCAATGTTGAAATAAACTATTTTTTTAATATATAAATCAAATATCTAATTCTAAAACAATTGAATTTGAACATATAAATGTGAAATAAATGAGCATTATTACTTTAATGGCCTGCCAAAATTGCTTGTGACTATAAATGCCAAAAGTGGGATAGAGTCTTTATAGGAACGGGGAGTGTTCTAACTGAAACTAAGCTAGATGTACTTACCACAGATTATAAATTCCCAAAAACAACATTTTGACTGTTTATACTGTGCATGTGCTGTCATAAATAAAGTAAAATCTCTAAATAAAGTAAAATAAATAAAATAAAAAAGAACATGGAAATTACTTTCCTTCTAATAAATGAATGTGAAACCTGGACCAATAAATCTTATATTTGTTGATTGTGAACAGACGCAAACGATAATTCCGCGGCGATATTTCTTCATAACCCGAGCCAGTGATATTTGCGCTCCACCAAAAATAAACCGCCATTATTTCCAAGTCCCGTTTGACATATCTGGACCGTGCGGCTTTGGCAGCGCCATTTTTTTTCTTTTTCATACTTTTCTTGTTTACAAATTAGCTTACGAAATGGTTGGAATGTAATTTTATAGAATTTGTTTTTTAACATGTTATTTTGTATAGATGATATTTTTATTTATGATAGTTTTTAATCTAATCTAATTTTTCTTATATTGAGAATGACTGCTCAGATTTTTTAAAATTTGTTTTTTTGTAAATATATACAAATGCAAAATGCTTGAATATTGCCAATTGTAGAGAACAAAATACTATTTACATTTTAAAATATAAGTTTCCCGCTTATCACCCTACCCTAGTATCAAGACACTACGTCCTCAACTTTCCGCCCGAATAAGCGCATGTTGAGTGGCGGAACTTAACGCCGTTCCATTGTACAGATAGAACAATGCGTGTTATACCTGAACAATTGGAGTATTATCATTTAATCTTAAAATAGGCAATATTATTTATTTTAGTATAATAATAATCTCATGACATGTTTTTACAATAAACTCCTTGCTCTATATCAGGTAAATATCTATAATAACAAGTTGCGTATTTGACAGAAGGTTCTGTAACCTTCTGTCAAATACGAATCTACACTATTCTCTATATTAATTGATTTTGTAATTAACTAAAGTTTCACGCCACTAATGGCTTCCAATTCTTTACTGCTTAAATTATGAAAATTATAAAATTTTATGTGTGCAATTATATATTTTTTTGTATTTCTTCGTATGCAAAATTTAACGATTCTTTAATTGACTATCGTTTTTTTGCAGGTAAACCTTGTGCATCATTTTAATCTTCTTATACGTAAGTTCGATAACCTCTTGTTTTAAGGTTTCGTATAAAAAGTTAAATAAAGTAGACTTAACTTGATATTTTAAATTTAAAAAACTATTATAATTATTATTCATAATAAATTAATCTTGTCTATTTATTAATAATTTATGGACAAGATTAATAATAGAAAAGTCTAGACGGTAGATTTGCTTTAAGTAGGTATATAGGAGACTTAAGTATAATAATTTTTAAACGCTTGAAATAACATTAATGAAATAAAGTAATGTTATAGAAATTTAAATAAATTTCACATAACTAAGATCTTGCCAGCTCTAAGAGTAATTCTGAGGCTAATAAAAATTTTACGACCTACTGCCGCTAAATTAGTCACTCCACTGACCAGAAAACTTAATTTTCTGCTAGAAAAGATGTTTTAGATTCAATTAAATATAAATTCTTTGATATAACTTGTTGCTGGTTCGAAAATGTACAGCATATATTATATTATGATGATATATCTTAATTATATAATTAAGTCAAAACTCCTTTGGACTTGTCTCTAAATCGGTCTGCATATGTGATTTTAAAATCTGACCACCAATTTTTGTCTATTTCCTGTTGTTTTTTTTATTTTATCTTAGAAACTTATGGTTATACGTGTATTATAACAATTTTTACATATTTGTGCAGTCATATTGGGTAGTGTCATTTACTAGAGAAAACGTACGCGTAGAGCAGAACAGAAAGAAAATCCTTGAATCTACAACTGAAATAATAATATATTATATCCATGCTAATATTGTAAAATTAAAGAGTTTATTTGGTTAATCGCTAAATAAATCAGCTTCACGGAATATCTCGTACAGCATGGTACGCAGAGGAAACCTAGTGTTAAGAAACTCCGTTCCCCAATTTCCCCAAATGGAGGCAATGCATGCAATGCAAAGGCACGTTAAGTGGCGGAACTCAACGCCACACTTTGCCGCGACATTAGAGCAAAGAAATGAAAATATCAATTTTAATAAATGTTTAATTTCCTCGATTAGGAATCGAATCTACAACCACACGCGTCTACAGTCACACGACTGCCTTCTAATAATTATATCCATACATATTTGCTTAGTGACATTCACACTATATTAAGAATCCACACCTACGCGGAGCACCGGTGCAGTCACAAGTGCAAAGAAGCACCATGGTCCACGACACGTGAGTTGAGCCGTCAGTGTCTATTTCATGTTTATAGTGCTGTAAAGTTCAATGCAGGTATAGGTTTAACAATATTTACGATAGTGTTGTATTGCGTTGGAAATATCTAAGATTTAGTACGATATGTATATATATAACTATTGCTATTTTGTTAAATCGTGTAATTTATGAGAGGCTTGTGTGATAGCGACGGGTTTTAGGTTGGATTCCAACTTGAGGAAATGAAGTATTTAATATTTTCATTTCTTCGCTCTGGTGTTACAAAAAGCGCGGAATTGAGTTCCGCCACTCAGTACGCAATGCTTCCAGAATTCAGTTTAAAGTGGGGAGAGGAGTGTCTTAACACTAGGCTCCCTCTGCCTACCCTGCTACATGCGATATACAGCGTAAAGCTGAAAAAAATGAATGGGAGAAAGCTCTAATTTTAAAACTAGCGGTTGAAGATTTGATTCCCGCTCGTTGGAATGGATTATTTTCAATTCCTCGGCTCTGGTAACGAACCAGCGCGGCGTTGAGTTTTGCCGTCAACACGCAATGCTTCGAAAATATTTGTGTTAATTATACCCTTGGGTTATCACAAATTCAACCCCTCATAACTTCAAAAGGGGTGTTGGAATGAAAATGTTAATGATCAAATGTAAGAAGCCGCAGGCGAAAAGCTAGCAAATTAAGAGTGCTTATATATTTTTTTTACCATCACGTATCCCTCGCGTTGTATCCGACAGCACCAGGCAGAAGTATTCTACAAATATAGTACGATATTAAAAAATGATATAAATACTTATTAATATTACACAGAAAAGCGCCGAACACGAAATAAATAGGGAACGGAAATGTCTTAATAGAACTGAGTGTCCTTACACTACATTCCTATTAAGATTCCTATGAAATAAAAGCGGGATACAAAATAAAAAAAACTATAGTGTATAAACACTTTACTAATGTGCCTCAACTACGTTAATATAATACAGACATATTACAAGAATAAAAGATATAAAAAGTAAATGATAACGTTACGCTGCGTTTCTTTATGCAGTATTTTATACGCAATATATTAATTACATAAATGTAAACTGTTCATTTTTATGTTAAAATTCTGTTACTTGTACAAACATTTTTGTATTCATATTTCATATTTACAACTTTGGCGCACTACTGTTGGTTATTTATAGGATAAAATAAATATAAAGAGAATATATCTTTAAAAATTAAACGAACTAGCTGTAACTAGAGCTTTAGAAGTAAATAATGGAAATAATCATTCAAAACTACAAAAATCCATTTATTTTTAATTATTTTTCTCACACTTAATAGTCTCAGGCTCCATAGACAAGTTAAAATAAAAAAAGCTGCTCTACAATTTTAAATGATTCTGAGAGTGGTGCGTGGTATCTTCCATTTATTATTTGAAATATATTTAATTTTAACAAAAAATACAATAAAAGCCACAAACAATAAGTCAAATTCAAATAAGCGATGTAAGTTGAGGATGTATGTGGCTATCAGAGCATGGCTGGCTATAGAAGTTTTGTCGGCAGTTGCGTCATGGAGAAATCAATGGCGGTCAGTTGTAAATACGACCTTGCACGCTCTATTCGGTCGTTAGACTTGCTTCTTCTTTGTAGTATAATGTTAGTTGGTCTGGGTGGTCATCTCTAGGTTGGGAGTTAGCGGTTCGATTCTGCATTGGTGTATCTCTGAGTGATACGTAAGCAAATATGAAAAGATAATTTTAAATTACAACATCACTCTTAAAATATAGAGATTATTATATATATATAGAAATTATTATATGTATACACATATGTTTATTAGAAAAACAAGTCGCTTTATATTTTTATGGTTTTAGAGTCAAATAAAAAAAATATTAATTTGACATTTATTTAAATAAACAAACATTATATACGGTCAATTTATTTTTATTAGTTTTTAGTTTTTCTTTACATACGCATTCTAATGATAATTTTATGTTTATTTTAGACTTTATCCTGTCGTTAAAATTACATACTATACTATGTATTATGAAAATAACACTATATTTTTATGATGATTTTTTTTGTGATGTATCAAGTAAACTTAATAGCTTCGCCGAGAGTGTAAATTAAATTGCCAATTTTATTACTAAATATTCTTTTTATATTCAAATATAGCGTTAAGTAAAGTAAAAATCGAGAAATGAACATAAACTATTAATTATATTAATCAATCTGTTCTGAAATTCGAGAAAATTCTCAAGAAATAAATGACTTAATGTCCATTTTTTGCAATAACTAATTTAGTATTTTCGAATTAGGAGTCAGTATAAACAAACTATAAAACCGCTATCAAAAGTTCCACGCCATATTACTGTGGACTTGATAGATTATACAAAGAACAAGAAAATGGCTGCTACACACGAATTCATTATGAGAAGTTCGAAGTAAACGAAGTAAGCGTAACTAGATATATTAACACACTATTTATTTCAGTTTTTTAATACCTTCACGCTAAGCGGGGTAGGCAGAGGGAACCTGAGAACTTAGTTAATTCCGATCCGCACTTACGTATTCTTTGTTTGAATTGCGTTTGGAAATATATATATTTTAGAAATATCATATTTTCCAGGTACATATTGAAAAGCTAAAGAGTTTGTTCGTTTGAGCGCTCTAACCTGACGAACTACTGGCATGAATTGAAAATTTCTTTTTTTGTATATGATAGTCCATTTATCTAGGAAGGCTAGTTATAAACCACGACCAGAATCAGTCAAGAGTTAGTGTGTTTCAATTTATAAAAATGAGAGAAGAAAAAAGCAGTTTCTTTTACCATTATATGAGATAATTTTTGTTATAAAGACAGGACGTAAAAAAATCAATCAGTTTCAAAAGTTTTAAAGAGCTTTAATTCCTCACTGATCTTCCAATTGCAAGACATTACTTGTGGAGTGGCGGAACTTAACGCTGAGGAAATCAAACAGTAAAAGTAAATAAAATGGAGAATAAAGACATCTCGTTCTGAGTCACTAGCAAAACAAAACCAACTATCTTTAAAATAGGAAGCCATGCGCCATGACACACAATATTTATTTATACTTCTAAATTAACTCAATTACACGACGACGGCTTGGTGCGATTCTCAATGTCCTATTAATAGATCGACACTAATAAATTATGATATCTTTCTGTCGCCTTAGAACCTGATTAATTAACTGATTTCAACGAACTGTTTGTTTGATTGTGTTTGAATCTTATTTAGTGACTATTCTCTATCTATTTCTTTGTATTTGTGATTTTGGCATGAAGTGAACGTGCTATTGGTGACAATGGCCAAATGTGTTCGTTGAAAAACTCAAATTACGTACTTGTTGTTAAATTTAGTTATTGTTATTTTATTATATTTTTGGCTGTGGTGAAGTCTAATTCAAGATTTTTCTTAAGTAATTGCAACTTAAATTTGTTGGTAGAGCAAATTACTGCTGCAACTGTCATTATCTCTTAATTATAACGCATTCAAGCAGCATACAAATGAAAATGTCTAATATTCCTACCAATACCAACTAGTCGACAAATCGTCACCGAGTCAACCAATCGTCTTACAAACTAAATTGAAGCTTCATACAAAATTTTGTTTTCTACCATTTCGAATTGAACCCACACAAACCTAAGCCGAAGTATCGCACCAGGAGCGTTCCACTTGTCACCATTTCGTTCCGCCATATCCACAATAGTTATTTAAAACGGATGCCACACGATCTCGTATCGATCGTAAACATGAAAAAAAAAAGTGGAAATGGAAAACAATAAACGCGTCTGTCGAGAGAGTCTGGCTGTGTATTACGCGGCCGCGTTCAAAAGTGCTTTTATTACGCTATACATTTATATGATTGCGGTGTAAATAAAGTCGGTCGGGTTATACGTGGCCGTGGGCGGTCATCATTAATATGTGCGCGCGGTCACGGGGTCGCCGCACCGTACCCCCCGCGTATCTCAAAATGGCGACGGTTGTACTGAATTTTCGGTATCTGTGGTGAACTGTCAAATTGTTTTTTGGTGACTTTTTAATATTTTTTTAAGTGATTTTTTATGTTTTGTAATATGTATGTTTTTAATTTTTTTATTATTTAAAAATATTTAAGAGACGACATTATATAAGGATCATTGAGGAAGTGAACAGCCGCCAAGATATTTCCAACATATCAAATGAATATCATTACTTTACTGTATTGTTGTTACGTTTACAAAGAGATAGAAAAGAAAATAGTATCTGAATACATAATAGACATAATCAAAATGCAACGCCTAACCGCAAGCAGCTAGTACAAGTAGGTATGCTATAATTTCGTATAATTTATATTCGTTGCGCCGGCGGCTCCTATAGCACGCCGCGTGGCTGTGCTATTGATGTAGCGACAGTGTCCGGGTGTCCGCGTATCGGCGGCCAGGATACGAGTGCATTTGTGCATAATGCATTTATCTCATTTATATTCAAACTTTAATCTTTTGACTTCCGAGAGCGGTGTTGCTTATGTCGTTCTCTTATGTATGTAGGTATCTATCGCTTGGGTATGTGAGACAAGTTTTATAAAAATAATTGTATAAAATTGTCTTATTATTATTTTTTAATTTTTTAATCTATATGTATAAAATGACTTGTCCTCACTGACTGAGGTGAGGCGCACGCACAGCCGTAACCGCTGTGCGTAGAAACGTGAAATTTGGACAGATGTTTACTTTCGTAATCTGGACATCCACTAAGAAGGGATTTTGAAAAATTATAACCCTAAAAGGGTGAAATAGGGGTTGAAAGTTTGTATGGAAAAAAAATTAAATCGGCACCGATTTTTATAAAATTTGAAATTTAGATTTTTAAAAGTATTTAATTGAACACGTGTTTCATCGTTTTCTAGAATTCTTTCCCTAAGGACGCAAATAAGGGGTTGAAAGTTTGTATGAAAAAATCTTTAAATGGCCACCGATTTTTATATAATTTGAGACTTAGACTCTTAAAAATATTTCATTGAACACATATTTCATGGTTTATTAGAAATCACCCCTAAGGGTCCAAATAAGCAGGCGAAGCTGCGCGCGCCCACTAGTTTGATTATAAATGTTCAGCGTCGATTGAAATTTAAATCTTGACAAATGACCTTGCTCATTAGATTATATTTTACTTATAGTCTTCTATTATTTCATGTCCTTGCGGATGTTGTCGAACAAAAAAGGATTATAAATTTAAATTGATACATATAAAAATACCAGAATCTTTAAAAAAAATATGTATTATTTTCAAAATACTAAAAATAAATGTTTAATTACCAGAATTATGAATTTCAAAAAATTTATTATTCTAGGCAAAAAAATTGCATATTTTACGCAGTATAAAATGCAACTTAACCGCTATACCTGCCTCCGCTTATCATTTATCGTACGAGAATACATAAATATGCATAGATTATCCATCGTCCGTCAGTTCGTTTAATTTCATATACCTGCAGGCATTAGCCATTTGAAATCGATAGCTAACCGATGTTATCTATACTTCGAATCTCCGTATGGAATATTAACTTTTACCGCTTGCTTTGTCCGTATGGTCGAATGGAGATAATTTAGAAATACTATCCAAGACAAAAATACATTTTCATTTCGAACTAACAGTTCCTAAGAAAAGTACGTTCAACCAAACAAACACTTTAGTTTTATAACGTTATCTATAATAGTAGTATAGATTCCACGATACGATGTTTACTATGCGAGATCATAAAAGTGTGAATGTTAAGAATGCGCATGAATTTCTGATAAACGTTTGTTTTACTTTTACGATGTTTGCTATAGTATAGGTAGTAGGTACGTCTCTATATTGTGGGAAAGCGGTGCGTTGGCTCTAACGTAATCAAAACTTGGTGATCGACGCGTGAATACTTGATTCCAGAATGAAGTATGTACTAGATAGATACTTGCTGTGTAAATGTTTGAAATGTATTGTAAAGCTAAGATAATTGTCGCTAAGTTTGAGATCTTTTGATGTTTGTAATGCGTTGCTTGTGGGTTCTAGGGAATGAAGTTTTATTTATTATTATTTACATTTCTTCGCTTTTGTACCAAGGCAAAAGCGGCGTTGAGTTTCGCCACTCAACACACAATGCTTTGAAAATTCGATGAAAACCTTGCAATATGTGAGATGTTTTTTTTTGTAATTATTGTGATTTTTATATGAGGTCTTATCTATTTAAGGCGTTGTTTATAAATAAAAATTCTCATAATTATTGCCATGAAGGTCTTATGTAGAATAAAAATTGACATGTGGAATAATAGTTGGTTTTCTTACGCTGTTATGCTTACTAATATTAATTTATAATATGTTTAATTTCATGTCCGAACTCTCGAGGCGTTGCGTGCGGCACTCACCGCTGCGCTTTGCCTTGTGTCAAAAAACGATTAAATGAAAATATCAATAATTTCGTTTCGTAGAGTGGGTTCGACCCACAATCAGCTTAAGACAAGAATGTAAAGTTCACACATTCCCTCTGCCTACTCTGCTATTTGCTAGATACAGCTTGAAGGCAATATAAATAGAATAATAAATGTAACATATTAAAATTATGTAAGTTTCTAGAAGCCTAAAACTCGATAAGACATCATTATATATGAATAATAAACCTTTCATATAAATACGATTAAATAAAATAATTGTACCGTTAATTTAATGACGACGTTTGTAGTAAAATTCATAGTAAAATACGAAATAATTATGAATATTATCTATATTATATCAAAAAACAAGAAGGTAATTAGACAATTTTACGTTATATATGTGTAAATTAATTAAAGTGTGTGTTTGTAAACATCCTGTTGACTCACTACAACTCTTTGGTAGAGTTGTTCTCAACTCTAACTCTATTTTTTTTGCACTATGGAAATGTAGAGACTTTTTCGCTGTACACAAGATAAAAAATTATATGAGTTTTCTTGCTAATTGGATAGTCACGATGTAAATTCACGACTCTATTTTTAGATAACCCGTAAATTTCTAATATAAGTTCACATGGTTTTTGCAAAACGTGATAGAAAGTTTAGTAAATATTTTTTATTTTATAAATATGTTTTTTTTTCGTCTTACATTATGTGAATTGTCTGTGCCTGCAGAATTCAGCGGGAAGTGGGAAACAGAGTGTCTTAGCTCTAAGTTCCCTGCTGTGTACGGGATAAAGCGTGAAGCTGATTATTATTTACAATTTATCTTAGAGTAGGTACTGTCGGGTGTTGTTATATTAATATTTATGTCAGTGTTTACGTCAGACTGATAAACGCTTCTCCGCGTATCACTCGAATATAGCACAAATTGCATATGTTTACAATATTTTATAGTATATCTAATTAATTAAATGATAATGCAGCTGTGTTATCGACTTCTTCAGTTTTAATGTACTTATTGAAGAAGTGCTTTATGTTCGACATAGTTCTGGGTTCGTAAGACGGTTCTGGGTTCAAAAACTGTGTGTAAAATGTTGCTTATATATATGTATATACGCTTCTAGTGTAGTTGTTTTGATTTATTTTTTATTTCTTCGTTACACTTTTTTTTAATTTCAATAAAATATTTAGATTTTCAAATATTCTTTTTTCACGCTTCATTGCAATGTTTCATGTAATCTTTTTTGAGGTGTTTAGCGTTTGCATAGTCATTTGTAACTATTTAAAGTACATATCTATAATTATTTTCTCGTAGCATTGTATTCATTTTATTCAGAAACGTTGGGAAACTCAATTCAATCACGTATTTTTAATTAAGATAAAATTGCATATTTTATCTTTGCTAAAACGTAAAAAAATCTCGTTCCTGTCCGTTTTTGGGGGAGATTCCAACAAATCATCCCTTATACTCCTAACTCGAAAAATTCGCCAAATTTCGACAATCGACTTTCTAGGTCCAGTTCAGTACAGATCTTTTTGGCGTTTCGAGCGTGACTTCCTAGAACCAGCAATTTATTCTGAAAGGTCTCTGTCAGTCCTTAAGTAAATATTTGCACTAAAAACGCACTTACTGCACAAGGAAGACTATTATATTATAGTTCAATGTTCGTTACACATGTCCCCCAACCCGCGATATTGCGCCCCAATAACACTGATAACATTAAATATGTTCATATTAATATTATTTCTTGTTTTATCTTGCAGTACATGCTGTATATACTAGCTGGTGTACTCGACTATGTCCGTGCCTAATTTGTTCTGTCAACGTATTGCTGAAAGTTCTCTAAATGTATTTCGTCACTTTAGTATGTAAAAATTGATTTTTAATTTTATATTTAAGAAAATACATTAATTATTTTCTGCTTAAAACAGGAGAAAACATAATGAAAGATTTTTCCTCACGAGGTAGCAATATCCTCCTCGTCAATCGAGTGCCTGGTTTGTTATGCCAAAAACTACCCAGTAAATCAAATGCATTGATTCCTCTGTTGGTGTATAATGCATATGTTGGTGCATATGTTCATGGGAGGCAATAATCACTTACTTAACATCAGATTACCCGTTATTATATTTAGATTTAAGCCTCTTTTTTTTCGCTGCATTTACCAGTTAACTTCACTAAGTAATCTATGTCGTTATCGTTATAAAAACTCGATTAATGTAAATTACTTACATTAATAAGACACATTAAACGTATTTATTTTATTAGTTTATACATATATTGAATTACTAATAAAATAAATCTTATTATATGTCCGCCGATCACTAGTTTATTATTTTTACATTAGAGTCCTCTAATTTAATGATGGAGTAATATTTCAATTCGGTCGTAATATTTAAATTATTCTTATTAATAGCTATAGCGCAGGTTGTTTTAGATGTGGCAAGTCTGTATTAATATAGCAGGGTAGGCAGACGGAACCTGGCATTAAGACACTCGGCTCTCCACTTTCCGCTGAATTGTGTGTTGGGTGGCTGAACTCAATGCTGCTCTTTTTTTTGCATTGCTATCAGCCCGAATTAATGAAAATATTATTAATTAATTATTCATTTCCACGAGTAGGAATCTATGATTTCTCATGCTCGTACCACTGCGCTATGACAGCCCCAATGGCAAGTCAATATCAAAATTATATATTTTTAACCGACTTCATCATATATCGTAGTCGTTGATACCGCTCAGCTCACTTTAGGAAATACAAAGGGTGGCGTTTAGAACCGCATTTGGACAAAAAGCGAAAAACTAGAGTATCAAAATGGAAAACTCCAGGTGTTTATGTTAAGAATTTTTTCTCGTCAACTCAAACATTCTCGTACGTTACCTCGAGGCCAATCGCCCCCAATTGACTGCGGGATATTCAGATGTCGTTATCATATCTTGACATAATTATTAAGCTTAATTATAAAAAAAACTCCTCATAACATTGTGTGGGTGGGTTTATAAAGATATATACTAGTTTTTTAGGATTGAATTAAAGATGACAGAACTGATTATAAATGTTTTAAAATAACGGAGGAAAAATAGCGTATCTTCCTATATGTGGGATACAACTTGATGCTGTACCCAGAAAACTAGGAAGGGAGAACCTAGTGTTATTAAGACACTCCTTTCCTCACTTTTCAATCATAAATTAATGGACGAGATTTTAAAAATATTTATTATTTTATTCGTAGCTTTCAAGAATATACCTAGATAAGCTTTAAGATATCCTAGTGTTTGTAGGCGTAAAGATACGAGTATATAAATGGTATACATATTAAAAATATAACAACTTGTTTATATAGACGTAAAAATAATCATACAGAACCCTCCGTAATATACTCACTCACTTTATTCTCACACTTATCTTCCATTTCTTATATTTATCATGATATAGCAAACAAAATTATCATTTACATTTTACGCGTCATATTAAAAGATTATGTTTAAAATGTAAGTGGTCTTGGATCTGGTTAGATAAAGATAGACGGTATGGTATGAGTTCTGTCACCTAGCACTCCGTCAAGGTAATTGCAGAGAACCAAACTTAGGCTTACTTAACCAACACACACAGCAAGATAGAATGAGGGAACCTAGTGTTAAGATATTCCGTTCTCTACTTTCCGCCAAATTTTTGAGTCATTGTGTGTTGAGTGGCGGAACTCAACGACGGGTCTTGGTATGTATATAAAATTTTAAAACATTATAAAATCCGAAATATTCGTGTTTATATTTATTTTTACTCTTGTTCTCATAGAGTTGACTTATTTAAGCGAGTTCGCCACGTAAACACGTACGTGTTGCCAAGGTAACAGAGTAAAAAACACTGACCGTATTCAGATCCACGACAGAAAAAATGTTGGTAAACCTCACGTCGCCTGATGCTCAGTTATAGACCACTCCATGATTTTTTATTAGTTACGAAAAATTTTGTGATGGGCATGTTTCATACAATTACGTGATTATAGTTTTATAAAAATACGAAGGTGTATCCCGCATGTAATAGGGAGGCAGCTGCCAGAGGGATCTTAATGTTAAGACACTCCGTTCCCGACTTCCCAACCAATTTTAGAAATATTTGGTGTTGGGTGATCAAACTCAAAACGCATGAAAATCAATGAAAATAATTAACTTCCTTGAGTGAGAATCGAACCCAAAACTGATGTCATTACTATCAGTCGTAGCACAACTGTTCCGCAAACGATAATGAATCATTATAAACAAATTGAAATTCCTTGCATAAATTTGACTATAGAGAAATGAAACTTTACCAATACAGTCTCTAGGTAATAGAACTTTACCATCAAATAACGGACGATGCGACGACTGGAAACATCGGACTTGTAGCTTAATTGACTAGAGAGCATTCTCTGTATACCAGAGTCTATATTCTGCTACATTTTTTCCAGCTTCACGCTGTATCTTGCACACATAGAAGGGTAGGCCAAGGAACCAAGACACTTTGCTCCCTCTAAACACTTTCGTTCCCCACTTTTCGCCGCATTCTGAAGGCATTGCGTCTTAAGCGTTTCTCAAGTGAGGATCGAATGAACAACCTGTCGCGTTTACAATCGGAATTATGTGAAATCTAAATCAAAATTGAATCCTAATAAATGTTTTAAAACCTTAATAAATGTAAAAAATATCTAAGAAATGGTTATATAATTTAAAAAAATATGCTACTCCATTCAAAGAATGTTTCGTAAACATGTAGCTTCATACGAAAACCTAATTATATCAAAACTTATATTATTATCTTGTATAACAATAAACAATACCCCCAAGTCGGCTAGACTGTGTTATCATCAGACTGTAATCTTATCACCTATATAGGTACTTTAAATTTTTATATGAATTGTTTATACGTAGTGGGTTGATGCCGCGTTTTTGTCATATAAATCCTTTTTCCTATAAATATATATATAAAGCCTTCAGCTGTCGCTAAGTCATTAATAAAGATATGAGTTGAGTAAAAGTTGATGGCCATAATAATAAATGCCATTAAAATAAGCACTATAAAAATTATACCAATTCTTTTTTATTTTAATAGTTACAATTAAATTGCGATTGTAATTTGCATATATTTTATATACCATACGTTCCTTACTCCACTGGAACCTATTGTAATTTAACATCGAAAACTGTCTACATAGATTTTAATTTGAACTATCGTATAGTTCAAGGGTGGTTCTGGTTTAATTATTAAGTTCTTTTTCTTACTTAACATTAGATTAAAATGTGCATAAATAATTGGCAAATTGCGTTGGTATACAATAATATCGATTTCCTCCCTTGCAAAACGAGCAAATGTTCGATATCTCGATCACAATGGTACCGCAGTTCGTCCACCCCTCGCACTAATTCCGTACGCTCACTATGTTCACTTACTGCCACCTATTCTCGTTTAATCCCATTTGACATTTCTGCTAGTTTAGGCCTGGTTCATATAATAAATACTAAGTTTTATTTTAATTTATTTTAAAATGTAATAAATTATTATTTAGTAAATATTAACGCCAGTCGTGGCACAAAGGCACAAGCATGTGACTGTAAATGTGACAGGCTGTGGGTTCGATTCCCACGCAAGGAAGTGAGTATTTTTAGTTCGCTACTTTCTATCCTACTACGTGCAAAGCGTGAAGCTACAAAAATATTAATATTGATTTGTAAATAATACATAGATTGAAAAACAATAAAATTATAAAATATATTAGCGACCTGATAATACTTAGTGACTAGACCACTAACTCTGTATATTTTGCTTTGAAATATTTGAGTGTTTTTTAAAGAAAATAAATAATTTACTATTATTCTATAACAATTTTATATTATTATTATTTATGTATTATACAAATACCAAAACAAAAATGTGAAAAAATCGTAGAGAATGTCTACGATTCTCGTAGCACGTGTCTGCTTTGGGCGGAAAAAAAACTAAGAGAGTAACGTAACGTAAAGCCAGTAACTGCGACAGGTCCTGGGTTCATTACCCACTATAGGAAATGCATCCAGAATTCGGTGGGAAATGGGAAACGGAAGGTTGGTTCCCAGGTTATCTTGCTACCTGCGACTTACAGCGCCATGCTAAAAAAATGATATTGTCAACCAACCAATTTTGAAAAGAAAATGCAATGAGATAGTATGAACGACGCTTAAAGATTTGCAAGTGTTTATTTCTGTTATTTGAAGTCTTGTACTCAAATGAAATATGAATAGCCGTCAAGTTAGTGACTAATTCATTATGTTTACTCGTAATATTTTAGTTGGTATTGCTTTTACGCTGCACTAGTTGTGAAATATTTGCACTGAATTATACGGACTGTCTGTACTTGTTTTATTTCAGAGTTCTTTGAGTTTATTATAAAAAAAAACCACAAAAAATCTTAGGATTAATAATTGAAGTAAAATTAAATGTAACATTTCTTTATTATGATTTCAAATAGATACTTCTCTAGAAGTTCACTTCAACTTAATATGCCATATTAGTAGCCTTTCTACGAATAGCGGCAATGATGACAACTTAAGCTCAGATTATTTTTAGTAAAGTAACAAACATTACATCTTGGGTGGCAAAACTCTAAGTACTTGTGTGTACTAAAAATACCGAATACGAATATTTAAATATGAACCTTCTGACGCCTTCCAACTGCGCTACAATTTTTTTATAAATAAATTAAAATAAGCTTCACGCTATCGTGTTATGGCACTGTGTTCCCCAATTTGCGCCAAATTCTGGACGCAATTGCGTGTTGAGTGGCGGAATTCAACACCGGGCTTTACCTCGACACCAAGAGTGAAGAAAGGAAAATGTAAATTTATATAAATATTTCATTTCCTCGAATGGCGATGGAAACCACAACCAGTCGCGCTTACAGTCACACTTTGTGCTCTTGCCCTACAACTGGCCTCGATTATTATTAATAAATATCGAATTTTAATAATAATTATTAATATTTCCATTAAAACGTAATATAGGGTTATATTATATTTCAGAGTAACGTTTAAATTACAATAGTGTCTCATGTCCTAAAGGTCGGTAGCCTGGGTTGGCCCGGCTCCAACGCTGCTACTATTATTACGCCTCTTATAAGAATTGTATTACCTGTCGGCATTCAAACAAGTTAGTGTGGAAAATGTAATGAAATTTCAATAATTCTAAGTGTGACTTTGAAAGAACTTCATATGAAGATTACAAGAAAAACGAAAAAGGAAACTTTAAAAATTATTGAAGAATAATTTTAAGCCAATTGGATAGAAACTAGCGGATTATTTATTGATATATAGATAGAATAGTTTATTTTATGTTCAGTTTTAGGATTACAATCTTCTAGATTCCTATACTGTACTACTACACTACTGTACTGTGTAAAACTAATTTGGGGTTTTTTTATTGAAAATAGAATAATTTGAAATCCTTAAAAAAAAGATAATGAAGGTAAATTAAAGATTATGATTTGAATTAAGCTATTAATTATTGGTAAATAGTAGCTGATATAGCGTCCTAAATATATTATTTTTCTATGATAATAGTCACGTGCAATACTCTACTGTCTATGACCGATTAACAATAAGTGATTAAAAGAAAAATACATTTAATAAACATAATTGTGAAAATTTACTTTCTTTGAATTGAGATAAAAATAAAATATTTCGCTTATTTAATATTTTGATTATTTATAGTTTAGTAATGAATGACTCATTAATCATAATAAATAAATATATATTAAAATAAATCTGTTTTCCTCTTTGAAGAGTAAATATTATTTATATGATAAATATTTATAAAATAATAAGTTTTTTTAAAAAATTATAAACTCTTACAAGAACGCTAAGGAAGCAATTAGAAATTTTAATATTTATTATTTCAAAGTAATGACAGTTGGCACACGCGGCGATGAGTCACGGTGCTACCTGAATTCTCTTCACTAAAATGGCGGCTCTTTTACGATTTGGTTAATGGTTCGTCACTAATTATTGCTGGATGAAAGATAGTGGGCTTTTCATGTGTAAAATCCTTTTTTTAAACCTTTATATGTTGTTGTTTTTATAGCAAGTCAATTTAAAATCGAAAATATATTTTTATCTGTATCGATTTTTATGATATTGGAATTCTACAATAATATATAGATTATACAAATAAAATAAAGCACGTAAAATAGAGTAAAAATATATTGATTGATCATAATATACGAGTATGTATCTAACTAAGATAGATTTCTATTGTGATATTGCGAAAATGTCAGTTTTAAAAAAAAATCATAGTCTAAATAATAGAATGAAACCACACTATCCACACTATATTTATCGTCGCATAAAGGTCGTTCGTTAGATTAGATTATTTATTAAGGCCGCACATTTTTTGCTATCGAAATTGTAACGTAACTTCCCATAACTGTTTCCTTATTTTATTAATATTAAAACTAATTTACACATTTGTTTACATAATATGTATGAGTAATATATATGTAGGCCGTCGAGGTGCAGGGGCACAAGAGTGTGACTGTAACGCGATGGTTGTGTGTTCGATCCCCACTAGAGGGAATAAATTATTATAAATTGATATTTTCCTCAAAAAATTTGGCGCAAAGTGGAGAACGGAATGTCTGAACACTAGGTTTCCTCTACCTAACTTGCTGTAAGCGGGATACATCGTGAAGCTGATTTTTTTCTTATTTAAAGTACCTTATTGGAAAATCACAAAAATAATACTAATCCTAAAAATATAGATATACAACTGTCGTATATTTAAAACGCGTTATATTGTAACGCCACAATGGAATTAGAATTTATAATTTGTCCCATTCATCTAACAATGTCTATTACGTCAGATGAAATTTCAATAGCTTCTATAGAATTTAGATCATCTCTTTAATATTTATATCGCGATATATATATTTTAAAGTATATTTAAATAAATTGAGGCCAATCGTGGCGGAGGGGCGGAAAAGTTCCTCCACTCAACACACGATACCTCCTGAACGGGAGGAGAGTGTCTCAACACTAGGTTCCTACGTACCCTCTGCTTACCCTGCTACGGTAACAAGATAAAGCGTGAAGATTAGTTCTGCGACTCAAAACGCAATGTCTCAAAAGTTGAGCGTAAACAAAGGAATGGAATGTCTTAATAGTACATTCCCTCTGCCTACCATACTATATATGGTATATAGGGTGAAAATGAAAAAAAATGGGTAAATAAGACGTTTACAACTGGAAACATTTCAAATATTGAGAGAGCAAAATAAAGAGAGATACAGACCACAGTTCATAAGTTTCACAATGATTTTGGGACGAGATAGAAGGTAGTATATGCAGTGACGTCAATACCCTGTTTATCAGTATTGTTGTGTCTGTTGGTCTTTGTGGGTCAAAAGTTAGAAGTAATCGTATCGTTGAAGAGATAAGGCTTCATACATACTTACATGTTATGTACCTACATGCAGAGTATGAAAATAATATATGTATTTATTGGTAACTAGCGGACCCCACGCGGCTTTGCCTCTTGGACTATACGGATGTTTGTTTAATATTATTTTAGTATATTTGATCCTTGTTTTAGAACGGTCATCTCTTCTGGTATATATTTAATAAATCGTAATTGAAATCTTTTGAGCTTTAATTTGATAAATAAATGTTTGGTTAACATATGATTAAATCTATCTATTTAAAATTAGTTGTACCTGTATGTTGTTTTCTACAGACGCCTCTATCTTTCAGTGAACTTTCCATTAAAATATAAGAGCTTGGCCAGAACAAACCGAAAGACAGACAGACAAAAGTTTTTAAATTATTTGTACGTTTTATTATCGTTTAAAAGACACAGTTATTTTTAAATTAAGTATTTACCACCCACCACCTCGAAACTGAAAACGATTGGAATTTTTACAGTGATACCGCACACAGTAGGAAAGTGGGAACCTAGTATAGAGTTGCGGACCTCAACGCTTTCCGTCAACACCAAAGCAAGGAAATTAAATTAATTCACTTCCTCGAAACAGAATCGAATCCACGACCTATTACGTTTACAATCTGTCACTTGTGCCCCCGCGCCACACCTGGCCTCGATGTAAATACAGACAGACGGACACGTGCAGGTAATTATATCGTCGTACACGTGATTACTGGTACGTCTAGACGCTGACCACGATAAGGCGGTTTTTAAATGACGCTCATTCAATTCGAGCGTCATTCTCGAGTGTGGGCGGGTAATGGACCTAAATTACTTAATATACTTAACTCTTGGTGACTGCATTAGGTTAACTGGGATATTTATTTTGAAGGGGATTTGAAGCGGTTACTATCGTATATGTGACTAGATTATTTAAAAAAAAACAGCTCTTAAAGTTCTTATTATTCAATGTTCATATCAGCATGAGATTTTCCATTTATAGTTATTTTGTACGTGGTAGAAGTAGCAGCAGAACAGAGGAATAATTTGATAAAAGATCTTTGCCTGTCTAGAGCTATCAGTAATTCATTTCTAACAAGTATTTCAAAGGCGGGCCCTAGTGGAATCAATTCGAATTTGATGCTGGTGTCGAGAGGAGTTCAGACAGTGGAGGTGAGGGGTCTTGCGCATTTACTTGCCCCTGAAACCTATACATGAGTCGCACTCGCAAGCTCCAGGCACTATTCTGAGCTCTTCATCCTGCAACAAATTGGCAACACAAGAGAAGTGAAACCGTGGAATGCTAAGTGATTTCTTTATGCGTATACCGAAAAACAACACTGTTGAATATAACTGTTAATTAAATAATAAAGTTATAAATATCTCAAAGAACTCTTTTAACAATGGTTGTGACTATAAAACAGTATTTTCTTCTTATCACATATGAATCGGCGAAGCGTATTGGTTTTATAGAGGATATCACCTTATCACTCTTTCCGGTGACGTGACTATGATCTTTGATATCTTGAGCTACTTAACCAGCGTGCAACGGTAGCATAAAAAACTGTTTATGTGCGGTTCTTATTTTAAACTTTTACATTAGCTGGCGCGGCGTTGAGCCCCGTCACTCAACACGCAATGCCTTCAGAAGTCGGCGGTAAGAGGGGAACGGAGTGTCTTCCCTCTGGGATACAGCGTGAAGCTGATTTCATGATTATTCATGTCTTTTCTATATTTTTGAAGGATTGACTGGCAAGTCCCACTGGTACAAAATGTTGTTATCTATTTTCTATTCGTTAATAGCGGAAACCATTTAGTAAAACATGTCCAAACTACTTTAGTAATTTATAACATTGAAAACACTTGACAAACACATGTTCTGGTAATTTAAAATTTAAATAAAATAAAATGATTTATCTTTAGTTAATTTAACTGATATTATGCTACATAATATAAAATAAATACGGACATATTTTTTAATAATTAATGAAACAGACACTCAGGCATTAATAGACTATCATACCTCCAAACTACTGTGTAAAAGGTTAAAACAAATTCTGTAATTTCTTTAATTACACATATTACTTATCTATATGTATGTTTGTCCGTTGATTTACATTAATTTTTACGATAAACTCAATTTTTACCGAACATTTCACGTAGGTACTGGACGGCGAGCAGCTGCCGCACACGCTGCTAGTTTCTATTGACCAAATTGTAAATACATTTTATTATACGTGATATGTTTAAAATTTAAGAATATACGTAGATAGGTAATTTTTCGATACCCAAAAATATTGCACACACAGGGAACCTAGAATTAAGAAACCCCGTTCGCCATTTTCCAATGCAATCTTTAGGCACCGCGTGTTGAGTGGTGGAACTCAACACGGGTATAATATTGTCTCTCTTTCTCTCTTAGCTGTATCTGGAAGTAGCTGGACGTAGCTGGAAGTGGCGTCTACGAACATGCTACAAGAGCTTGGAAATGTAAATGATTAATACTGACAACTTAGGTCTTGCTTACAGTCAGAAGGCGCCTTCAAACTCAAAAATACTTGTCTGTTATACATGTCTAATATTAAAAGTCTCTTTACATGTCATCCCACACACATAAATCACATGATCAAAAATTATTTCTTATAATTAAAACCAGCCTGGTATATTAATAACTCGTAAGCTATTGAAGATATGGTTATATTATGTTCATATAATATATATCCATTACATACATTTGCCAACCCCTACATATTCAACTTCTACTAATTGAATATATAATGATATAAAGAAATGTTCCTCGTTTCTACGTAAACAATTATATAATGCTGTATTTGATCATCCTTCGCATAGGGGATATGTTATTCAATATGTTACTTTTTGTTCATTATTGTGGATCTTGTTAATATTGTATGTATTTGTTTTTTTTTAGTTCTATACTAATATTATAAAGCTGAAGAGTTCGTTTGGTTGAACGCGCTTATCTTATGAACTATTACTACTTCTTAACTACTAACTACTTTTGTATTGGATATTGTCTTTATTGAGCAAGGCGATGATTGGCTATTTATTCCACTAGGATGGAAGTGACAGTGAAAAATGTTGCAACAACCGGAAAGTTTGAGAAGGAAGTTACGCAGGAAGGCAGGGAGAAGTTACGCAGTAAAAAGCTAACTTACCAATAATTGAATAAGTTAAAGTGAGAGTAAAGAATTATTAGATCTCTGACGTAATTTAGTGACTACTCAGTCGAAGTCCAATTCGTTTATTCAAATTCAAAATATTCTATATTTAAAAAGACTATTGTAAGAACATTTATACTATAAAAATTAACATCAGAAAATCTCTACGAAACTCTTGATATATTCTATACTTACAAACGCTGAAAGTACGCACTATATCATCTTTAAAATCTTTGCCACATTCTATATAGGTATCTATACCTATATAGAATGTGGCAATTGTGACAATGGTACCTACCTATATAATATTAAAACAAATTACATACATGAAACTAAAACGACGTAAAGTATTTTTATGTTAACATTTCGTTGACTGAGTCATTTTGTTCATTTTTTTTTCATATAAGCCGGTCGTTACTCTAAGGAATTCCGGAATGTTGGCAGCACTGGCAATGTCTCCCCAGTTCAGGAGAAATATTGTTTATGAAACGCGAATCACGCATACCTTATTTAATAACGTACTTTATTGTCCTTACATTTTATTACCTCGCTCTAGTGGAAACATTTTAATTTTATTACTCTGCTAAAAACTTGACATTTATAACATAATGCTTTGGGAGTGTTGGGGGCTAAAATTAAAATGTTTCATGAGATTTTATATAAATTTTCATTATAATTTTTGTTAATACGTTTGTCATTTCTCGTGTTAATTAGGCAGAGAAAACTTTATGATGTCACTTCGTTCTCCATATTCAGTAAGCAACGCAAATCTGAGATGGATCTTGAGATGCCGTTTTCATTCATAGATTGTAATTTGTTAATGAAAAGGGCATCTCAAGATTGATCTCGGACTTGAAAGCGATTTATAAAATATATGAGCCGTTAAGTTGTAAGAATATTTGTTTTATAAGTTGACAATTTTCTTAATGGCTATGAAAACAAACACACTAAATTTCTAAACATGAAACAGTATCAAAATTCCACTAGATTGCCTATCTTTCCTCAAAAATACATAAGTTGTCACATGTTCTCAGTATTTGTTGATAGTTCTCGGTATTGTCAGATCAGCTCCGAGGAATGTAATGCGGATGATATAGCCAAATGATATGTGGCCAAGGGCCTGAAGCGTATGTTCATTGGTCTCTTAATGAAATTACTATACGAACGAATGTCTCTTTTTAATTTATTTACTTATATGTAAATTTGTTTCACGAAAGGATGGATCGAAAGGATAGATTGTTTTTTTTTCTCTTAAGCTTCGCTTCACCCTTAGCTTCACGCTATACCTAACAGTGAAGCTTAGGCTTGGAGAACCTAGTGTCATTTCACACTAGATTCCTTTCCCTTTCATTCCGTGGATTTCTTGGATATAATATTGAATTGAATAAGAACACCAATAATATTGGTTTACCGTTGATCCACCTACAATTTTTTATTTTATAATTGATTTGAAGATTGAAAGATTATACAACACCTTTCTACAAGTGTTAACTGTTAATTTTTGTTTACATTTAATATTGACGAATGTTTAATATAATTTTATTTATACCTAAAAGAAAGCAACAAACGTCAAATTGTAATATTAAAATGTGTATATCTAACAATATTTGCGGCCAAGTGCTAAATTCTTGGCCAATCATCTCATATAAGTCACTCGTAACGGTCGTTACTCATAAATACATGTTTTGGCAACCTATTCCGTTCTTATATCAATAATAACATTGTAAATTATATTTGCGATGACAGCTCCATTTTTTTTTACAACATTCCAAAGTTTTATAATAATATGAGATACTAGCTAGCTACTAGCTGCTTCTTCGTTCGTTGCTTTCCCCGGACGGTTTTCGTTTTTCTCAAGATTTTCTAGCAGTAAATAGAATTTTTTTTAGTAGTTTTTTTTTTCATTGATTAAATAAAAATATAAATATTTAAAAACAACATTTCGTTTCAAGTATTTTACTCCCTAAGGATTTACAATATTCCTTTCTTGATGCTCAATGTTGATCCCTGGGTATGTCAGTCACTTTACAGTTGTATGTGTACAGGAGATATGATAACTGCGTGTAATTTATTTTGCTCACTTTTATTTTCATATTTTCCTCACATTTCAGATATTCTGATAGGACTTAAATATGGAAATTGGATTTCAAAAAAGAAGAAAACATAAAGCAAGCAAGTAAATTAGATAAAGAACTCAATAAATAAAAGAATTCATCTGACAGAAAATAATGAAATTCTTATCGAGACGTCAATTATTTATTCACATATGTTAATTAAGCACAGATAAAAATACGCAATAATCTGAGTTTTTATACTCAAACTATTTATTTAGGCGGCTCTCAGATAACAATGTGATATGGAATCAAAATCAATGCCATTTTGGATTATTTAATTATAAACGAGCAGGTGCGTCTTAAATTTGGCCAAGGACTTCATATCGCCAGAAATCATTTCCTACTTTAGATTTACAATTAATCATTCATCGTAGGCTTTGAGGTCGCCAATGTTGATAAAAAAGAAATAAGATACTTTACGAGTCAAATCATATGAATTATTCTCAGAATTTCCCATCTTCCCTGAACCAAGATGACAAAAAAATAAAGAATAACAAAATTTTTCCTTGAAATAACTTGAGTCTCTCCATCAAAACACCATAAAGAATGGTAACGGCAAAAGTTCTGGTTTTTTACATACTTTTGAATCTATTGTTCAAACCTGAATTGGCTTGTGGTATCGGAGTATTATTGTTTTATATGTTAATTGAAGAATTTTGTAACTCGAATATGGATGTTTTTATTTGACTGTAGGTTTATATGAGGTTAGCAAAGAAATATTTTTTAAGTAAAATAAATCACAAAAATATATTATGTTTTATAATAACAAAAAGAATTCAAAGTTGTAGATACATATTTCTATTTTTCGAACTTTGCTCAGGATCGCACTATCTGTTGACAGAACTGTTTTGAAAAGAACTGTTATTGTATGAGTGAAAAGAATTTAGTTTTTCCTTCAGTTCTCAAACGACTGCTTATTACTTCTTCTTAAATTTTTTAATTGGAAATTATTTCACGAATTCCCACCAATCTTCCCGTCATATCCAAACATCCGTTGTCCATCGCAACGAACACTTCAAACAATCATGATGACCATTGGCTCTTGACCAACACTCGCGGACAATTATAAAGCGGAAGTGAACAAACGAAATATTTTCTAATGACTACCGAGAAACTATTTTATTATTTCTTTTGATTTTTGGGAATTCCGATATCGAAACTGCGAAATGGCGTGGCGAAATTTTAATTTGATGAATAATATTAATATTTATTTCAATAGACCAAAATAATGACGGTATCATAGTATGGCACGTGTAAGTTAGGTTTTATGCGATTCTCTTGTGAAGTCGTTTCTCATTCTAGGGGGATGGTCATATTCTGCAAAATCAAATTGCGGCGTTGTGCTACGCTACCAAGCGTATTTTGAAGTTATATATATTTCAAAACATACATATAACTAACATGTTATAATACACTTTTACAAAGTTTTGACCTTTTAACACACATTTCCAATAAATTCTATTTACAACGAAGTAATGCCATGAATATAATATGTAGAAATAAATCATGAAATAGCAAAGAGAACCACCGTGTGAGCGTAAACAGACCAATAAAAAATAATGTAGCTACATACAACCTACGAGTACGTGCCTCGTGAGTCGCGGGCCGCGGGACCGTCAAAACATCTATATTAACATTCTACGACGTCTCGCACGCAATATTCAATTCAATTCAATTCAAAATATTCTTTATTCAAATAAACTTATAATAAGCACTTTTGAATCGTCGAATGAACATATGAACAAAAAGCTACCACCGGTTCGGAAGGCAGTTCTGCTGAGAAGAGCCGGCAAGAAACTCAACAGTTGCTCTTTTCACAATCAATGGTACAATCTATTACATTAGTTGGCAGCTATCCTGCATTACATTAAATAGACATATTTGATTATTGTATAGGTACATACTGGGAACAAAAAATGCCTCCAGTTACCTAATTGCATTTATTTTATTTTCACGTAAGATAGGCTGGGAAGATCTGAGCATATCAACCTTTTTTCTTCGATCTTACATATCTAAGACTGACTTTACACTCAGTTCTTAACGTTGTTGATGATAGGTAGAGGAAACTCAGTGTTAAGTCACTCCGTTTCCCAATAAGTCATATCTGTTGCAAACTACCAACCTCTCCCCCATTGTTGTATATAACATACATACCTAAGTACATATAAAAGAAATTAAGAGTATTAGTAAATTTCAGAATACTTTTACGTCCAGTCTATAACTGCGTCTATAACAAATTTGATATATGATTTCAAACTGAATGAGCCGTATCTAATTTCTTGTAATTCTACCTCTAGAATAGTCTGAAATAGGCGTCAGCGTTAATTAATTCTGCTTGTTTAATTTAGTGTCTTAACGTTTTTAAGTAAAAGTTATTTGTATTTTAGATTATTTTTTTTCAGTATCCCGCGCATAGCAGGCAGAGGAAATATGGTATCCTATTGTTAAGACACTCGTTTTCATGAAAATATTTCCGTTGTTCACTTTCTGCTATACTGGATTCTATTCTAGATTGCTTCCCAAATAGATATCCTTAAATTACTTCATCGTTAATCACGAAGGCAGTAGGAACCTAATGTTAAGATAGGTACTCCTTTCCCCTATTTCCGTCCAATTTTCAAGTTGTTTCGTGTTGTGTAGGGGCCAATTAGAAGTTATAAAAGTATTTATACATATACTGATTCTTAATCTTTTTCTGCTTCGGAAAGAAAATTGAAATGAATATAAAAAACTACGCAAATGAAATTTGCTCCATGTTTTATATCGTCGTGCTGTTATAACTTTTTTATATTTATTACATATATGTATTTATTACATACATATGGGTATTGCTCGATGCTAAAAATAACCAGATTACGTGCCTTTGATAATATATTTTCTCTGGAGAAATATTAAAATTGATTGTTCATAAAAGACGCTAATATTAATGGTTTTAACACTTTATTTACGCAATTCATTTACGGGGAATGTTAAATATAGAAAACTCAATTTTAAAACGTATTTAAAAACCATTTTTTTATTTTGTAAATAAGAACTGCTTTTGTAACCTACATTTTGTGATTGGTAAATTTGATAAATATTCTTACGTTCTACTCTTTTCAATTATCAATGGTATTGGGGCCGTCATGGCGCAGGAGCACAGGCATGTAAACTCGACGGTTATGGTTCGATTTCCACTTGTGGGAAAGAAATATTTAATATTTTCATATCCTCGCTCTGAGAACCAGGTAAATCGCAGTATTAAGTTTTGGTGATCAACACTCTATGTTTCCAGAATTCGGCTGAACGTCTGGGGTAGGAGTATCTTAATAGGAACGGAGTATCTTAACACTAGGTGTACGGGGATACAGCGCCAACCGAAAAAGAATATAAACCACGAACAATCGTTTGTAATAACGATGATTACTACTTTTTAATATTAGAAATGAAATTGGCCAAATTACTAGTTAGTACCTAGTAACTTCGGTTGGTATTTTTTATTACTTTCCAAGAAAAGATGTCCAATTATACTAAAAGCGCCAAACCGAATTAATATTTCGCCGGAGTTTTTCTATGAAAGTTTCTCTTATAATTCCAATTACGATATTTCTTTTTGTTCCATCGCTGAACTCTGACCTTTCTATTTTATCTGTTTTTTTTTTCTTTAATGCGAAACAAAATGGATGCGAAGATGAAGTTTTATTGCTTCTGTTATAATGGTTCTTAATGGTAGGAATTTCTTATATAAAATATTGTTATTTTTTATGACCAAAATGGTTTTACTTAACATTTGTTCTTTTTCCGGCCTAATTTTTAACGTTTCCTTGATTAATTGATTTTTATTTGCCACCAGTAACATTATTTATTATATATCTTACATGTACAAAAACAAATACGTTACGATTTTTAAGTATTGTTAGTAACTACATACTACAAAAAACAAATGCATTGCATGTATTTAAAAAATAATATAATAAGTACCGACTTGTTAAGTTATCACATATAGCACGTATGAGGAGGGAATATAACTACATATAAAAGCTCCATATGGAAATAAAGGATAAAGCTTTGAAAATTCTCAGAAGACCTTTTGAAATGGGCTCTTGCTTCAAGAAAATTACAGTGGTGATGTCGGATATGTAAAATGTACTGCATACATACAACGTACTTGTCGCTGAATAGATATTACCTGAGAAAATAGAACTGGCTAACATTCTAGAGACATTTCGTGTTGAATGGTGAAACTCAACGCCACGCTGTGCCGGTGTGTGCGACATTAGTGTATAATTTAACAAAAAACATACAGTAGAATTGATAACCTCCTTTTCTTACAGAAGGCGGTTAAAAATATACTAGCAGTTATAGATAGCATTTTGTATAAGAGGATCCATCCAATTAAGTTGAATTTTGTTTATGTGTAAATTATGTTTTACAAAAGCTCAAACAATTTTAGTCAAGATAAAAACAAATATAAAAATGATTAACTGTCTTAAAATGACTAATATGCCTTAACTAACTCTACCCTAACACCAAACAAAAGTAATCATCGAAGATGCTTTTTAGACAACTTTGCGTAAATTTTTCATCATAGCAAAACAATAAAAATTGTACTTACCATATAAAATTTACGCATTTATTTATAAAGTACATACATTCCTCTAGCGGCTCGGCCAATTTTGATTGTAATCTTAATCTCTGATAACTCGGACGCTACGTGGAGTGCAGAGCGTGCTGCCCACTTGTTATGTCTAATTAAATCCGGTACTTTTGTTCATAAAAACTTCCAACGACTTAATAAGATTAGAGGTTGGACGTTGACGTGGTGTTCCGCCTTCGGATGTGAATGGTAATGATTGGACTAAACAGTTATGTGTAATATAGTCATTATTATATAAATATAGTATACCTCCCAATCATGAAATAAAATTAATTGTCTTTTTGCCCCTGGTTTTTAAAATTATTTAAAAGGAAGCTATGATACCATCGTAACCCAGAAAATATGTATCTAACAGTACCCTCAGTGATGTTCAGTTGCTTAGTGACGTGTCGCTAAGTTTTCTCTTTCAACGATCTCTAATTATATCCACTTAAATCCTACTTCCAAAACAGAAAAACCAATTCCTGGAGTAAGCACTAACAGTATAGTGCAGTACGTAGGTACTAATTTTCGTAGGCTAGAGAAAGCAAACCAGTCACGTACACAGCTTCCATATATGGTAGTCAATTGTACATAAGATCCCAGAGCAGTAGCCGTAACTAGCAGGGCTCTAACTCCTTATAAGAAGTAAATAACACATATTTCGCAAGTCTAAGATAACTTTATCTGCGGCTGAACGTGCCAATGACTATATTAGACTAGTTCCAAGGCATGAGCGAAGAGTATTTTAGTTTCTATATTATTCTAACATTATTATAAAAACTGGTGGTGAATTGTGTACACGAATAGTGACTTCTATAATATTTTAATAAATAAAACTAATTATGAATACTAATTATAATATATACGTCAAATTTGTTTCTAAACTAGTCTAAAAACCTACACTTTTAAAGGACAAATATTATTTTTAGTTCTGATAAAATTATTCATAAGTAATAACATAAGAGCTACAGTGAGAATAAATTATACCCAAAACTAAAATAAAAGCAAGATATAATTATGTTTAAAAAGGCGTATTACGTACTTCGAAACTTGTAAACAATTTATAATTCCTCGTATCTCAATTAAGTGTGGAAATAATCTACGTTCAAGACACAGCTCAGACCACCTGTATTGCCAGATCAGAATAAAAAGAAATAAAGATTGCTACGAATGGGTAAATTGATGTAACGAAATCAATTTTTATTCCAAATATGTTTATTATAAATGTTAAGATATTTTTCTAAAACAATAAAATATTTTAGCAATATACTTATTTTTAAATTATGCCATGAACAACACACCAATTATACGTCCACAAGGAAGATATCTTACAATCAAATGTTCCTAATGCGCTTTGCCTCAGAGGACCGTATATGTATATACACATAAACTGGCAACCCTATCCACAAGAGATCGCTTCCAGAAACTTATTACCCATGATCTGACGATCACATTAGGCTGTTTCTTGGAAAACTTAATACGAGGTTGGATGTGTGGGAAAATATGTCCTCAATTCCGATAAAAAAACTGCCTCAAGCGAAAAAGGACATTTGGGCGAAAGTTGTGACGCCGAATCTGTTATTTTATTGGCGCAGTCGCATCTTGAGATCAACAGGATTTAGTTTTTTCGTTGTTTTTTTTACAGCCAGATAGGTATTTTTGGTCGAGGGTAATCGGGATAAGTAAGGAAATTGTTGATCAATAGGCGATAAATTATGTAATGCTTATTACCTTACAAAGTGGATTAGAATTATTAATTGAATGTCCTATATTGCGTGTGTCTGACAGATCCTGATGGTTGTAAGTTTGAATTTAATTTAAGAGAAGATTTAAATTACATTTTCCCAATCTTGATTTGGAAAATGTTGCTTGGAAGATATTCTCTTTATTCTCAAAGCTAAAAGAACTGCTGACTTGCCAGCTAAGCATAATTTATTGATAAAAAGAAAACGTATACGAAGGTACTTCTAAAGTTTGGATGTGTTATTTAATATAGCTCAGTCGAACGTAGCAAGATAATGGGGCCCTAAAACAATGACCAACATTTTATAAGTATAAATGATTTATTGTTATTGCTAGCGTACATAGAAAATGTAATATTAATACCATACTACTATAGTACGTTCCTAGGAAAAAAATAAAGTTTGACTTATGCTTTGTAATTGCTATTCCTTCATTTGTTTTCGTGCTTTTAACCTATACTTGATATTTTACTTTTCGATTCTGGCTCTATTTAAAAGAGTATGAATTAATAAGGAAGAACCTACCACATCATTTGATTTCACTATGTACGCACAAAACAGGATAGGCTAGTAGAACCTGAGAACTAAGTGTTAAGTCACTTAGTTCTCATTAAGACAATTCCAAGCGACAGAGCCGTCCCAACTGCGCTACTATGGTCTTTATATTTTTTGTTATCCACAATTAAGATTATATAAATAGATACAGATAAAAAGTATAAGAAAAACAGAGCAGAACCTTGTTAGTATTTTATTCGGGCACGATCACAAGCTCGTTGATTATGTAAAATAAAGATATTTAATTTCCATGGTGACCATGGTCTCACGGTAATTTACTTGTGGCAGTATTCTCATTGACTCAGTGAAGCAGATCAAAGGCGAATCGATGAATGATAGGCGTTAACCTATTATCTATGGCGTGTTTCACAACCGTCTTGTTTTATAGGTAACGTGTTTTTGGATGGGTGTTTTAGATGCTGGAATTATTTCTCTTCTAGTGTAGAGAGAGATAATCCCGTTTACATACGAGTAGTGCTTATAAATATATTATTAATTTATCATTTTCTCATAGAAATTCTTATATGCAGGTCATCATACAATACCGAAGTTTTTGGGGTAATATCCAATAGAGCAATTTCTGTATTCTAAATGAGAAAACTAAGATTTTAACACACTTATACCACCGCATATCGGCATAAAATTGTTCCTAAAAAAACGATATTCTAGTTACATTCTTATAATATATAAGAATGTAACTAGAATATAGTTTTTTTACATTATCTAGAAAAACTAACGCAGTAAGCGCTGCGGAGAGCTACCAACCAAGAAATCTTGTTATCAAACAGCCCGCCGTCTAAATGAGCGACTTCATACATAATTCATGGAGCAAGGCAGAAACTCATTGATTGCCCACGGCTATACTACACCAAATACTACGTTACAACCCTTTACAAAGGATTTTGGTCCGCCATTCCATACGAATACGTGGCAACTTACGGTAAAATTTGACAATACAGACTAACACACCAAATTCACCTCTAAACTATCTAGATACGGGTGAGTTTCCATCGCTTCGATCTAAATTAGGTGATGACCTTGGTTCCAGGGTGTTTCGTGGGGGGTGTCTGCCTGGAAGGGGGGTGCGTCGGCGGCTTGCGTAACAGATATTTATATCGAGCCGAACCCGGAGCTTGCCGTCTGGGCGTGGAGCTCGGTGGGCGTTGTTATACGTGACAGTATTCTACCGTGCTAGCTGAAATCGTGGAGATATTTCGTATATTATTTTGTTTTTACGTATTTCTTGTAATGATACTAAATAGAAATATTACATTGCTTTATAGCTATATGTGTTTAATACTTTTTAGAAGACTATTTTGAAACAAACTTGTGGAATACTTAAAAATGTAAAAAATATGTTTACAATACTATTTTTTTTTGGAGTTATGAAATACATTTATTGCAATCATGAAATATTTTGCAACCGATATTATGCCACAATAATTGATAAAGAAAAATCGTTGTCTGTCGTCAGGTTGTGCAGGTGATAAAAAGTCTAGCAGGTACTGTCGATAACGGTGAAGGTCACACGTTTTGTTGTTACTATAACTATACTCAACGAATGTATCTAAACCCTCTCTGACCAAGTAAAAATGTTAGGTCTGAAGAAAATGTAATTTTTATTGTAGAAAATATGTAAAACGAAGGAAAATATGTAAATATTGCTTATCATTTATTTCTTTATTTCTTCAATGCCATCCATATCTCTATGAAGGTGAAAAGTCGATAAGTTTTGCGCAAAACAATGACGTTCAAATTATTATCAAAGCTATTATCGTCATCTTTGAGAATGTCAGACGGACGTGAGACAACATCTATTTAGATATCTCCAACTGTATAATAAATTATTATATTTCATGCCTACAATCGACTACATAAGTGCTTAATATCTATTTTTGTTATTATATAACAAAACACGGATATTTTTCGCGTTAAAGAAGTATCCAAAGTATTAATGCAATGTAGAAATTACACTAACTAACTTAGTACACTATATAGTTAAAATATTTTATAAAATACATTTACATTGGATTTCAATACATTCATTTTATTTATCTTCACGAATTTTCATCACGTCGCGGTTCAAATATTACTAAATAGGTCATTATTTCATTATTATACAATAGAAAAGTCTTTATTGCACACAAAAAAACCATAAACGTAAAATAATTATCATAATATATTGTTTGTGCCTATCAAATATGTTTATAGCAAATATTTGGCAAACTTTCATCATTCTGTGTTATCGGCAATAAAAAAAGAATATAGCAATTACGTCAATTAATTTTCAACCTCGTCTCATTAGAAACATTGCATACTAGACAGCGGCAACCAGCGCCGCATTTCATCTCACCAGAACAGCAAAACAATCGCCCTGATTTGTTATTGTTCCATCAAAGCGCTTTGGCTCCAAGTTCTAAAGACGAGAACTCAGCACGCACCATCGCCCTCGTATCTAAACAGACGGTTGCCATAAAACTGTAATGGCATGCAGATAAAATAAACTATAGTTTCATTGAATAACAGCCATTGCTGCTGTAAACACGTCTGGCTCCGCCGACTGCTTTTAATTAAGTAAGCGACGATGTGCATGGAACATGGCGGGGATTCGCGCCATTTCGTGAACTGTCAAAACAAACTCGCCCATTGATGGCTAGTAGGGTTGTCGCTGTGAGGGTTTGGTTTATTCTTTTTTTTTTATATACGAAACATCTTTTGATTTTAAGTGCTGATTAGAAGTTTTTACTTCCTATGTTGTTTTATTGTAAAGTTTTTATTTTAATGATAAGCAATTAAAAAAATATACATTACATTTATTTATTTCTCATTATAACTCTAATAACTGTTCATAAAGACGTCAATTCGGGCTGTTATGGACGCAATCATTTTGTCTATTTCACATCAACTTTACCGTTTAAAGTTAACACATCACGAAATAAAATATAATTTCAAGTTATTTCGTAATTATTTACTGTATATAAGCATTATCCTCGAAAGCAAAATGGTTCAGATGGTCGTAATCAAATGAAGAATTTAATTAATAAACTTCGATAAACTGTAAAGTATTTTAATTAACATTTAAATAACGCGATAATTGAATTATGGGTAAAGCGTGATAATTACAACGGATAGATTTTTTTCTAATCTGTCGTATAGCACGCAGGTCATATATTTGTAAATAAATTATGTTATATGATAATAGTGTAAAAAAATGTATACTCGAATATATTTTCCTTATAGATTAGGACATTGCAAGTTAGCCACCAGCCTGCTTATTAAATGGATTAAAATTCCGATTTAAACATGATGTATAATCTTATCATTTAATAACCACGCCGTTAAAGAAATTACTGAGTTATCTATTCATCTCTGTCAATTATAATTAGTTTGACCATAAATTATTTATTCAAAAAGCAAATGAGGTAATAAATAAATATTTTTCAAATTCAAATTCAAATTCAAATTCAAAATATTCTTTATTCAAATANCATTACGCTAAAACTATAGTAACTATCGTAATCGCATCGATCGTATCGTACTTTAAAATGATTTTAACTTTAAATGATAATTATTACTATCCAATTTTTGAGATTATGCGTGTTATGTGGTGGAACTTAACGCCATGAATTGTCTTAATGACAATAATTACAGAATTATACTGAAAAATATTGAGCTTTACAACTTGCGTAACTCAACATTATAAGAGAAAGCATAAAGTATAAACGCGTTTCTCACTGGTCGGGCACGAAAACACTGGCACGTGCTCAAACATAGCAAAATTACTTGCAAGTAGGCCGCAATCCAGCTCTCCTGACCCCCGCGTGCCCATTGACCCACCTTCCACCGCCCAAACAAAGCTACGCAGTCTATCTGGGGTGGGGTCTGGTTACGCTGGGCGGGCCGATGGTTGTGTACGTTTTCTCATTAGGAACCTTTGTTTCGTGTCTTCTTATCTAGATGGGAAGTTATGTGTTTTTATAATTCTAAGCTGATGTGTTGTGCGTGCTTGGAAGCAACGTCTTTTCTGTTTTTTGTAGCTTAACTAGTGAAGTTTAATGGATATTTAGATGGGATTTTACAGATTCGATTTAGGGAGTAAGTTATGGGTGACACATTTTTGTAAAACACCCATAAATGATTAAGACAAATATGTGAAATTATATTTTGAATACTTTCCAAATATATATTAAAAAAGAAAGCAAGTGTTACACATACATATATAAACAGTAATTGTGGTTTAAGACTGTTTAGTAACGCGTCACAGGGTGAGGTCGCGTCTGGGGGTCGTCTGCGGCTGGCCGCGACCTACATAGACCTCCCCCGACCACCCCCTGACCCCTCCCTCCGCATCACGTCAATGCCCACCCCCTCCCTAACCTGCATTACGTAAGCCGGGTGGGTTTCTGACGCTGTTGCTAGTTTCTCGATTGTTGGAACGTGCTGAGCGTAGAAAGTGATGATATGTTTGGAATTACTAGACGAATTATATGTAAATGTTCTACGATTAACTGGATGATTCAATGTTTCTTGTGCGGCGATTACCATATATTTGCTATATCTGGATTCTGGATCTATGTTAGCCATTTCTCTGTTGTTATCGATCGATCTCCACTTTATACTGAATTGGCTGACTACAGATGTTTTACACGCAATAAATAATTGCCATCTAAATTCTACACCTCAGCCTCAAGTTTAAACAAGTTGTCAGATTATACAGACGGTAGGCTGGTAACGACTACCCATAATGTTAGATCGACTACCGGAACCCGCTGATTATCATGTCCTCCGCAGCTCGGAGAAGGTCGTTTGCATATCCGATGAAAGTAAACGTTGCTTTACAACTCTTAATATAACTTATCAATGCTTCAATTACCAGCTACGTAAAAACTACTTGAAACAAATGTTATTTGCATATTTGGCCATTAAAAGGACTTATATTTAGATATTTTTAAACAAAGGCAGACAGAACGTCATAGCCAAACATTTAAAAAAACATGATAAAATGCTTTACGACGGTAATAATGCGATAAACATATACTATTATTTATTAAAAACATTTAATAATCTTAATGTCATATTTATCGGTCACGATAGACTCTACAAACGCGCCTTATCACTCGACTTTCTCCGCGACGCAATAGTTGTTTTGCTATAACATAACTTTCCTCGACGTCAGTGAGACGGGAAACTGGCAAGCAATAATAATCTCTTGGGTGTTCATTGAAATTACGATTATAGGAGTTCCGTATATGTAATTCAATAGGTTAGGTTATACTTATTAAGCTGAATTGTGACACAATATGACTTTCACTACTTTTGTTTGTTCTACTTTTCTATAATGCTCTTTCAGTTTCGTTCGCTCCAAATTTATGATATACAAACGTAACTTATCAGGCTGGTAAAATAATAGGTACCTTAACATGTTATCAACCGTCTCGTTACTAGATTGTTTTTTTTTTTTCAAATATAATAACTAAACTAAAATAATATGTGATACAAAACAAAATTAATTGTTTTTTTTTCTGATTTTCAGGTGGTGGAAACAATAGTGTGCAAGCCAGAGCCTCCGGAGTCACCCCCTAAGAAAGTAAGAAACGATGAGTACAGCTATGCGATATATCTAGATCCATACGCTCACTTGCGATACAGAACCGTACCAACGTTCAGGCCGTGGGGGAAAAGGGAACCGGAGCTGCAACACCCAGAAAGAGTTGTTCGTGTGGCTGACTGCACCAGGTTCGAGCAAGACTTCCAACCAAATGTAGCTTTAAAACCTCTCACGCCTCCTGTAGATGATGTGACGTCGTCCACATCACCTCCTCCGTCAGACCCTGAGCTTACCGCCAGGCTTCTTGACGCCGAAGCCAGGCTGTCAGAAAGAGAGAGGCAGTTGGATGAGCGGGAAGCGGAACTAGTGCGCAGGGAGGTGAGGCTCGAAGAGAGGGAACGAGAGTTGGAGCAGAGAGCTCGAGTAATGGACTGTTCGGAGAAGCCGGAGCCCAACGCGTCTCCAACGGACTCGCCGCCGCCGTGTTGACCAACGCGAGTGATTGTTAGGCGATTTTGTGAAAGAACGCTTCATACGAGTACAAAGTGACATTTGCTGACGTGCCGTTGTATATAGCCGTTGTTGTTTTTATCGACCTTTGATACGACAGATCTACCAATACATGCTCACAGACACAGACGTCTGGACGAATTTGAAGTACAGTTTACTGAATTTATCACGTTTTATAATCATTGAAAGTTTTTCTTGTAGTCTCTTTCAACGTGTGCCATTCTAGAGGTACAACTGTTACCTTTTGTATAACCTCATTTCTGCTTTTCAATATAACGTAATACTCACCTAATGTAAAATAGTTTTAAACTTTACAACCATAAGCATAATTTATACAGGGTTATTTTTTTTAAGATAAAAGTACGACATAGGTACGTAAACTTTTTCTTTTCTTTCTTGTTACCATGTAGACCGTAGAAGATGCAATTCCACAAGTAGAGACCGACCCCATTATGATATCAAATAACTCTGTATAAAAACCTCAGCTATACCAAATAACAATATGTAATAGAATTTTCTAAATGTTTTCAATCAAACAAAAGTACAACGTACCACGTGAGGGTTGTCAAAATTTAAACATCCATGGCGAGCGACTTTATTTAAAAATTGTTATAAGAGAAAAAAAAACATACACTAGCATTAAAAGTAAGACATAATTGTTATATATTATATAAACGATAAGCTATTCTTGCGATAGTACCTAGAATCATCTAAATTCTATGTCGATCACGTCGGCCTAAGATTTACGTAAAAATTTACAAAACATTAGAATAAAATCGCTTAGAATACGTTTATTGAAGCTGTCATAATATAAAATAAGGGTCTGTACCCCACGTTCTACCTCATTGTATATAAAATATTTGGCTAAAATAAGAAAAATGTAAGCAGTTTTTCATTTAGGGCTACCTAATTTTGAGTCTGTACTTTGGAGCAATAATTGGAAATGAAACGATGTGAATCATCACTGCCTGAATTAATTCTAGGTAATTTGATATCGGATTGTATATAATTCAATATAATAAAAACTTAATTACAAAAATATATACAAATATATTATAAGATATGAAGGCGGTTCCATATTATCGTAATGTGAGAAATGAAATTGCTTTTTTTTCTAAATATGGTGGATATGGTCTTTTGATCTTTGAATATATACACTCCGATATCTAATAACATTTTTTCTGTCTATTTAGAATTTATATTTACATATTTCGCGAATACATCGTTTGTACCGAGTTTCGGCGTAATCAAGTTAGCTTAGTCTTTTCGTCATCACAATATGAAATATTTATACGTCAATCGTAATAATAATGGCGATTTTTTTAGCATTTTCTATATTATTTTGACGTTTTTATCAAGATTTACCTTCGTGTAGTTTCACTTTGCCAGTAAGAGTGCATTTTTTTATTTTTTTGTGACTTGAAACGTATCGTTGCGAAAAGCAACTTGTGATTTTCTTAGCTGTTTTAGAAGCCTTATTTTTCATTGTGATTAATAATTTTTAAAAACCCCCTTACTTTATATACTGTTTTTATATATATTTATTTGAAAATATCTGAATATCGTAACGGGGTGTGTATAATATTTGTAGATTATCTGAGATTTATCGAATCAAATTTTCGATTTACCGTTCAATAGAACAATGGCGGACGAGCGCCATTTTTGTTTCATCCAGCGTTGTGAGCTGGGCGTGTATTTAAAATGTGAAATTAAATTTCACTTTTGGAAGCGACTGTTTTATATTTCGGCAAAGCTCAAATATGTATAGACACTGTTTTTCTGTAATATATTCCTTTCAGAGTGCTGTTAATTTGTAGTTAGTTGTTATGGTATTACAGTTCTAGATAAGATCGTATCTCTAGTCAAGAGACTTTTCGAGAAAAAAATAATAATTACCATTTACTTTTTAATATATATTGAAATAGGTACCACAGGCGCGTGTAAGAATAACTTATTTTAAACAATAGATTAGTTAGCGAAGTGTATGTCGGTATGTGTATAATAAGGTGTATACTATGAAACTTTTCTGTCAGTACCGTTGTTGATCACGTATTTTGGTGCTAAAATAATTTTGGCTTGGCTAACTTAGGGATTAATTGTAAATATAATCATATTATTTTTACTATTTATTGGCAACTATTTCGTTTTAGTGTTGGTTTTTTAAAGGACAGTTTTTTTTATATAAGAATTTTATAAAAAAACTTTTTTTATATAATTATTATGTTTTTGGATTGTAATAATATGGCTAAGCCATTTTTTGTCATGGTATGAAAAAGCAATTGTGCAAAATTTCTTGGTTTTCATGGAAAATTCAAAACTATTATATGAGAGTGCTAAATGTTGCTCCGTCGAGTTTCAAAATTTTTTTTAATTATCGTGTTCGCAATCTGTTATAATAAATAACGCTTTAATTCTTATGTAGGTTGTAATATAATTTGTCGATGGAAAAGTTTCAAATAAGCTCTCACTGTCTTCAAAAATGGTGCTAAATATATGCTATCTGTGGCATTTTGACATCAACCAACAATTTTACAAAGGTATACCCCGACAAGAACTTTATGGATTTTTGGGTATCCTGGATGTCCCTTCAGAACGCTAATGTATAGTAGGGCGCGACGCTAAATCTTGATATGCCGTTTTCATTGAATTTATGAAATGGCATCTCAATATCGATCTCAGACTTGACAGCGATCTATAAATACGGGCCTAACTGTCATTTATTGTGCGAGTTTTTATATGAGACAAAGTACAGCCGAAATCCCCATATCGAATATAATGCACACGACAGTACATGCGCGAGTTTGACTCACGCCTATGTTCACAAACTTCATAAAGTATTTGTCGGGCTATATTACAAAATACATGCAGCCAAAAGTAACTGTTAATTTTTTTGTAACTCTATAGGTTGTATTGTTTTGTCTCTTTATTTTTATTTAAATGGAAGGCAGTGAGAGCGTTCTTATGTAAATAATACTTATGTTACTATATATGGTACACCATGAATGAGTGCAAGGCTGTTATAACCCTAAAGTAGCGTATGCGCTTGTTATCCTGTATCTTAATCTTTTATTTATTTATATATTATACATACATACTTCAATATCTGTGACATTATTTCTTTCTATATAAAAATACCCAAGAAAAATCTTGAATAACTAACATTTAAAAAAAAATCTTGTTATATTATTTAAATGGTGTTAATTTTGAATATCTTTAAAAGATCTCGATACACGGTCAAGCGCTATTGGTGATTTGCCAGGGTATACTATACTCCTGTGATCTCAATGTGTGAATGCTGATAATACGTACAGTAACATGACAGTCGCAAAGTAAAAACCTTTAATATAACCTCTACTTTCATTTATTTATTTTAATACATATTTATATATATTTTTATAATTTAAATATTGTAATGATATTTATTATCCAGTGTGTTTTATCTGAATGTAATATTTAACTATTTTTACTCTTTGCCTGGCTTTATACGTGGGGATCTCGGAACAGATGAAATATACGGACCATCGTTTTCTCTAAGTATTTTTTTTTGTAATTTAAAGAAATCGATGTTCAATAAAGTTGTATTCAATTGAATAACTACATGTTGATCGAATGAGGTAAAGTCTGTGCCAATAATGTTGTGTTAAGTGAAAGAAAAAGCCCGGCAATTAGTAAAAGATTTACAAAATAGATCTTCCATTACTTATATTCACATTTTAATACAGCGCCATCTTCTTGTAGAGTACTTAAATTAAATGTAATTTGTCTTGCCTTTAACGACAGCTATGGCTATTTAAAAATACGATTACGTGAGGTATTATTATTACCAAATAAATATTTCTTGCCTCATTCAAGTCTGATTATACGATAAAGTATTGGATAAATTGTTTCTAAATTATTAATTTAATACAGTATTAAAGATACTTACGTCGATCGAGAGATGGCGCTGTATAACGTTTCAAATATTTATGAAATATCGTTTTTTTTTAATATTTTTAGTTGCGACTGTATTATGAGTTAATGGAAACTTGTTTATGAACTGTGTGTGTTTATATCAGAAATTTTGTTTTATTCTAATTCAATGAAACATTGGATATGTTTTTTGGATTATCATTGAACATTTGATTTTGATTTTATTGTATTACGCTATTAATGGACTACTTCATTTTTTATAAAAAATCAAAAAAATCAAATAATTTAAATTTTTTATTAATTTAAAAAGGTTGCATAATATATATTTTTTATTTTTACTAATTTTAGTGGGTAAACAGTGAACAATGTGTTCAAATGTTTATTTATATATCTCCATTAGTTTTAGAATAAGCGTGTTTTTCTAACGAGGATAAAACAATCACATTTATAAATTACGTGTAAATTGTCTAATATATATCAACTATGATATAATGCTGTCGAATAACTTTTTAATTTTTTTTTCAATTCTTGGGATAATTGAAATGGCAACACAAGCTAGCATAGTCCATAAATGGTTCAATATAGAAATCGAATGATTTTATCAAAACGGATTTACAGATTTAAATATAATGTACCTGATAATTAGAAGGTTAAGATACCTTAATAAACAAATGAAAATTCTGTTATGCACACACATCATCGTAACACTGTGTTTCGGAGTGTGTTTTAATTGAAAGCTTATGACCTTGTGGAGCAATAAAATGAAAACATTTTCATATGGTGTATTTGTTCTCCCCAGCCTTGATTTTTTATGCTTCACGCGTTTTCCCGTAAAGCCGAATAGAAAGAACCTAGAGTCAAGACATTTCGCTTTCCATTTTCACCCGAATTTAAGACATTGTAAATCGAGTGTGGCAGTCAACACCGCGGTTGGTAGAACGAGTAAATGAGAATAATTCATTTCCCTGGTGTGTTTCGAATCCATAACCATTGTGTTTCCAGCTAGATAATGACTGCATATTCGATAGTAAGTAGTATTCAAAACGTCAGATTGTCTAATAAATCTGTAGAAATAAGAAAAACATAAGAAAAGGAATATATGTACTACAAAATTTTACCTATTTTGAAAATTAAGGTTTATCGGCTAAAATATAAAATAAAAAAAATACAGTCGAATTGATAACTTCCCTTTCTTACAGAAGTTGGTTAAAAATATTAATAAACAACTTGAAATATAACAAACACTACTGTTAAGAAAGTTTGCCTAAATACAGTAGTGAAAGGTTCAGCCGTTTCTGAGATTAACTTGCTCAAGCGCGCAACCAAAGAGACAAAAATTCGAAAAAATATTGTTTTGGGTTCTATTATATTGATAAATGCCACCAATAATAGTTTTTCTATGTAATAGTAAATATCTAGTTTTGCTATGGGCCTGGGAGTTACAATTTTATGTTACTCCCAGTATACAGTAGAAACTCAATTATCCGGCCCTCAGTTATACGCACGCGATTATCCGGATTATCATCCTCGATAACTATTTTATGCAACCTACTACAGTGAAATCTAAGAAAATGTATATTTATTCGATTATACGGATTTTCGATTATCCGAATGACTAACGACAACAATTAGTCCGGTTAATCGAGTTTCTACTGTAGATTATATAGGCAGTAGCGATATCAATAATTAAGTAAAGAGAATTTATAATAGTTTTCACACCAGAAAACTAGATGGAGCTACTTTATGTATGTAAAATAAAGTAATGTATGTTGTTCATAATACTATTATATTCTAAGTATGTATAGACTTACAGAGTGTAATAAATGTATTTAATGTAAAAAATATATTAGCATATTTTTCGGTAAAGACTAGATTGTATATAAATATTTAATATACCGGTTTCTTTTTGTAGACCTCCCGCTTTATTCCGCATGTAGGAGAGTAGGCAGAGGGAACGTAGTGTCAAGACACTCTGATTTACTCTACTTTCGACTCGTAATCGATACATTGCGTGCTAACTAGCGTAACTTACCACCGTCCAATATGTCCGAACTGGGAAAATAAACATTTTTCTTACCCCGTTGTAGAGCTGATCATCATCAGATATTCTTATATCGTAGCACTTTTTATGTATAGATGTTTAATGCTCATATAATTAGCACTTGCGACATACCACACTGTCTATCCACCTACTTAGTAATATCTAAAAAGTTTATATATATAAAAAAACTTATTTTTACATGTACTTCATAATTGCTGAATATTAAATAAAGCTAAATAGTTACAACTGACTGTAATAGGTATGATTGTTTACACTTATAAATAATTTATATACTTTATATTCTATATAATATGTGATATTTTCTTTTTTATACCCACTATAAATCTTATTAATAGATTTACTAGGCAAGACAGCACGTTCACTATCCTTTTTAATTTAATGTTGTATAGGTACGTAATGTTGTACACGCAATGTTTCGAGGGTTTGGCCGAAAGTGGGAAATGGAGGGTCCCTCTACCTATCCTGCTTTATGTGGAACACAGGGTGAAGCTAAAGAAAAATATATGAATAATATATAATATAAATAATATATAGAATAATAAATAATATAAAGTTAAACCTAACCTTGGACGTTTATGAACGTTTTATACATTTACATTTATAATATTTTGCAAGACATGCAAACTTTTAAATAGCAAAACTTACGATTTTTCCATTATTATAAAAATAACGTAGTTAATGACAAACATATATAAAACATATTTGAAGTGATAATATGTGCAGACGTTTACAGGACGGCCACGACTCGTTGACCGTACTGTACATTTGTGTTTGCTTTGTACTATTTTTAACACAAAATCTTAATAAAATCCTAACAGTAAAGTTTTTTAAATCTTTTTTGCGTCACATTCGGTCTTCAATCATTAAGATTGTAATATTATTTTGATATCGACTAATTATTTTGTTTCAATTTAATCTTGTATCTACTGAATTTATGTAAATGATAAAAGATAGATGTTTATGTTTTAACAATATCTAAGTACACGTCGTGTTATTGCTAAAGGACAAAAAATAAAAAAAAACAAAACAATCAATGTCAACAATTACTCAAGTATTCTTGATTTTCGATTTTTAAAAAGAATTTCTCATAGATGTTTTGTAAAGGAAAATACGAGTAATGTTCATACACGCCATTAGTTTATTCATATATTCTGTTTTATGGATTATAACTACAGAAAAAAGCATAATAAATAAAAAAACGCTTCAACACGTTATTTATTTAAGTCTTAAAAATATTTTATATATTGTACAAAAGTTTCCGAAATTAGCACTTGAAGGTTACGAATAAGCCATTTTCAAGCAAGATTTATTAGAACCTACATCAACTGTTGTAATCAGTTCAAGTCAACACAATGACAGAGGCCGCGCTTTGCCTCGGCACCTGAGCGAAGAAACAAAAATATTAAATATTTAATTGGAGTGGAAATCGAACCCAGAACCTGTTGCGTTTACAGCCACATGGTTGTGCCCCTGGGCCAAGACTGATATCTGATAAGCATGTTGAGAAACATAACACAGGTAACTTACATTGTTCTTTATATATATGTAGGTACATGCGTAATACCTACAGTGATCTCTGTGACCTCTTGCGAGTTGTGAAACACTCTTGCCTTACTTACTTCGGCATACTAGCAGCTTAGCAGCAAAGGGATCAAGCGGGCTTGATCCTCACTGGAGGGGAGGAGACGGCTGTGGAACAACCGTCGCGTTACACTCGCATCTATGTGCCTCCCTGCTACCACGCCACGGTTTCAGTTTTCATTTTGGATTGTTATTTTTTAATACCCATTTATCGAGTGATATAATACCACTTTACTAAAATGGATATAGGATAATAGATTTATCTCAGTAATAATATGGTTTGCCTCTTATAAAATCAATTCAGATTCGACGTCTTTCAATGTCTTCAATTACTTCTCTACCACTGAGTCCATGGCAGTTAATATGACATAACTATGAAGTATGGCGGAGATAAAATGGTGAAAGGTACTCGTCAAGCGACTTTCGAATGTGTACGGTTTTTTAAGTTACTATAAAAATTACTTTGTTAAATTATTTTTTGTAGTAACGTAAAGGTGGAGTATAGTCTGGCAAACATGTTATTGATAATGGGAAGCACGCGCGGCAAATTGCNGATAGAAATTAAGTGGTATGTAATTCTCTGGGCGCCACTAGACAGCAGGTTCTCTTTGCCTATTATAAAAATAAAAAAAATTGTAAACGAAAAAAATAGATATCCTCATAGTTTTTTAAAGAGTACCTAATATTTCCATGGAAAGTTATGTTTCAAAAATATTTTTTACTTTAAAATATTTTCCGTGGAAACATTACTCTATTAAAAACTTTTGTGGATATCGATTTTTTCTATTATAATTTTTATTATACTACATATCTAATTTATCATTATTGTTTACTATAAAATATTATCAAAGTTTCAATACATTTTTATCACATTCGCACTTAAATAATCATATCGCTTATAAACTCAGATAATAATTAGATAAAAATGTACTAGACATTGTAATTATTTTTATTTGCTTTTCATTCCCCACATTTTTGTTAGGCCTAAACCTAAACCTAATGCTTAATTTATTTATATCCTTTTACCAAAATACGAATAACGCTATAATTTTTTTTGTCATTGAACCGTCCAAAGGTTTAAGCAGACGTTCAGTGTAAAAACACTCCGTTCTTAATTTTTCACCTTCATATAGATCTTGCGTAATCAAAATTATTTTTGAACCTGATTAAAGCGAATACGTTATTTATATTTTAAATATAAACCATACTCGGTCTCGAACCCAGAACCCTTTCGTTTCGACAATGTAATATATTTTTTGTGCCGCTTCCAGCTCACATAGCCGGTTTGAATAATGAGAAATTCAGAGGTCAAATACTTCATTATAGATATAATCTTAGTAAGTATTTAGTACTCATGCAATCCATACCTATATTATAAATTCGAAAGTAACTCTGTCTGTCTGTCTTTTACGCAATCAGGACCAAATCGCTAATTTAATTGTGATAAAATACTCATATAGAGATACTTGAGGGTCTCGGGATGAACATAGGATACTTTTTTTTCTCATATTTGTAATATTTTCGATATATACCAATATATTAAAATACTTATTAATTTGACATGCAATTTATTCCGCCATGTTTATAACAACCGCCGTTGCTAAGCAACGATTTGCAAAGTTTGTTGTTAGAAAACGTCACCCAAAATAAGTTTGCTTAACGCATACATGGCGCGCGCCGACTCAACCTTATGAGACACAAAAACAATATTCTCCAAAAATATTGTCCCTTAAATATTGTTTAAAAAAGTCCGCGTTGATATATACTATAGATATAGATTTGTATACATTAACAAAAATTAGATGATTTCTATAATTTGATATTCATCCTTATGAAAATAAATATAATAGTCACTTTTAGCATTTCATCTAGATGGAAATTATAGGTAAGATGGTTTACTGTATAACAATTTAATAAATAATTAAGGAGATGTCAGTGATTCGGAATGACCTAGCCTACGAGTGGTAGGTATAGTATGACCGACGCGAACGGGCAGATGACTTTGATGGTTTTGTAAATTTTTATATATTTTCGAATTACTGTTAATTTTTATTTAATTATTTGCTGCTTATTACTACTACTACTTATTAATTTATCTCAGTTCGGTTATCTATACCGATGTTATACACTTAAAATATCGTAATTTTAATCATTTGGGATTTTATTTAATATTGTTCGCAAAAATTATTAATTATTTAATATAGAAAAATGTTTAGTACGCGCGCACGGCAAACTTTAGGTACTTTTTCTAATATTAAGAATTTCCTTTAGTTACTTTTACTTCTTTTGTTTGTTCATTTCGGTTACTCAGATATTTTATCTAATAATAAATCTCCACTTATTATTCTTTTTTAACTTATTTTAATTATTTAGGCTTATATTTTCTTACAAATTCTATTGAAAACCGAAAATAATTTCATAAATATATTTAATACATAATCGTATAGTTCAAGCGGGCGTAGCCGCGTCCGGGCCCACTAGTATTTAATTATAAAGACAATGTTTCGCAATTCCAACATGCAATGAAGTTTTTTTTAAGTTATAATAAACTGATGTAATAATAACATCATAAACAGGATAACCTATTGCAGGTTGTGGAAATTAAATATTTAATATTTTCATTTTCCTCGCTGGGGTAACGAAACAAAGCGCTGCTTTGAAGTTTGCTTCTAAACACGCAATGCCTTCAGTATTCGATGGAAACTGAGGAGTAGAAGGTCTTAAGGCAACGGCAGTCCTAATACTAGGTGTCCAGTTTCCGAGGTTATCTTGCTATAAGTGGGATACAGTAAAAAGCTAAAAACAGTACGGTCATTTGAGTGCGAATTGTTCAGGTGGCACTATGAACTTCTTTAGAGATCATAAGATGAAATTTTCAATGGCAATTTATTAAAATCATAAGAATTATAGTTTATGATAATTCTTTACACCTAAATTTTTTCAGCTTCACGTTGTATTCCTCATGTAGCAAGGTTGGCAAAGGAAGCCTAGTTTCAAGACACATTCCCCTGAATTCCGAACATTTTGGAGAGGTGGAAATCAATGCAAATATTTTATTTCCTCGAGAAGGAATCGGACTCCCAACCTGTCGCGTTTACATTTACACATGTTTGTGTCCCTGAGCCACGACTGGCCTCGTTTATACATTTAATATCTTACATTTGTAAAGTTGGAACGAGGAAAAAAAACAAGTTTAACGTAGCTACTGAAAGATCACTCGTGGACAATAAAAAGCAAGAGCATTTCGAATAACAAATAAATGCATGATATCGAGCTATCTTTGTTGGACTTTTGACCCTCAAGCGTATTTTTTTTTTCGAACACGTGGATAATGCTGTTAGCCCTATTGGCTTTTACAGCGACCCCGGTTGGGTAGGGAAGAGGGTACTCTGTCCCTGAAGAAATGCAAGCACTAAGTGGCTGCTTGTGAGGAAGTCGACGACTGTAACGGCGCCCCTCCCTCAAGCGTATACAAGTAGATGCAGTATACTGCAGTTTTACCATTAAATTCAAATAGACGTACCTACTACCTAATATAAGTCGAATTTAAACGTAATGTAAAAATTTATTTGTTTTGTAATTTTATTATAAACTAGTTTTCAGCTGAGGTTTCGCCTTGCCATTTGTATGACTTGTTTAATATTTTGATATCCTCGCTCTACCAGAGCGAATATATATGGTAATGAGCGATGATATAATATTTCCCTCCCTAAATGGGAACCGAACTCAAAACCGTTATACTCAAACAGTGCCACCGCACCACGACGGTCAGTGTATGAAGAAAATAATAAACAAATTATTATTTAAATATCTATGAAACCCAGTCGGAAAGACCGTATAGATTTTCCAGGTTGATCTTCCTTCCTTATTTGTTTGTATTGAAGAATTATGTTACGTCATTAACTTCAAGTGCGGTGAGAAATCACCACAAAATTAGGTATGTTTGTTCATTATCTTAATATTGTAAGTTTTTGTTTCAAAAATATTTCTTAATTTGATGTGTGGCGTCGGTTGGTTTGATAAATCTAAAAAATATGATGATACAGGCTAAATAGCTTATAATTATTATAAAGAATCATGCGCTAATAAACGAGACCGTCGTGGCGCAGTGGTCACGGAGGTAGTTGCTTCGATTTTGACGGGGGGAACGGATTATTACTTAGGGGCAAAAGCGCAGCGTTGAGTGCTTGATAAGATGATAATCACGAATCATTCAAAGTTCCAAAAAGAAAATATATCTAGATATGCCAATGAAGCAGTACCAGAAATATGCATAAATATGAAAAACAAAGGTAGTCCTTTCAAATATCAGTAGTTGGCTAGTTGTAGACGACGTTATGGATATTTGCACAATGGCGTGCAGGAAGTCGTGTCACTTCACTTTCATTTGTGACAGAGGGCCTAACAAAAACACATTGCTTCAATGTGAATTCTAAATTAAACTTTTTAAAATGTGCGATACTACCACTAAATACCTACTAAACTAAACAAAACTGGTTCTAGCATGAACCATCCGAAAACGCGTGGTGGCGGGTGGGGGTGATTAAAAATACGATTCGACTGGCAAATACCTATTTATATATATTTGAACTCATGGGCCTTATTGCTGTTTTCATATAAAACACACATAATTAAGTAGTTATTATATATACATTGGAGATAAAAAAAACTTAATACGTTTAATATGAAATAAAAGAGATTTATATATATAGCAAAATTATCTATCCTTAACAGAATAACGCAGATTAGAGGATCATATGTAAATAACATTTAAATAGCACATTGTTACTTGTATTGTAATTAAACTGAAACTTTCAATTAATTGTTACGTTGTATTATACAAAATAATGATAATTCAGTAATATTAATTCAATTCATAAAAGTATGCTTTTTTTATCAGTTTTCTTCTAACTTCTGTAAAATCATCACCCGTCAACGGACTTTACAGACAATTAGCTTTTTATAAATATTTAAACATAATAAACTGCGTTAACATTCATAATTTTATTTTCGCTTTAGCCCTGAATTAAAACTAAATCTTTTGTAACCTTAATTTAAATTGCTACATTGAATAGAAGTCCCTTGTTCTAAATTTTGTAATTAATTTAAAGGTAATAAAATAAAAGAAATTGTAGTAAAAAAATATATTTAATATATCAAAATATTTAATCAACAATATTAATAAAAATAATAATTATATAGTGCAATTTACATAATGGAATGATTTATTTACGAAATCAAAAAATATATAAAAAAAAAGTTAAACTTATTGCACTTCAAAATGACATTGACACTTAAAACTGAATTAGTTGTGACGTAATATAAATGCCCAGCCCATCCATATCCCACAGGTAATATAAATATATATAATTTTTATTTATAATTTCGAGCGTATAGAATCGATTTTGCCGGCCGCGGATTTCTGTAAATCTGTCAATTTCATTGCAAGGCCCATGTTGCCTTGTATTTTAATTTTTCCCTGGAAGAAAGCTTTTTGGGGATTTAGTTTTCCAGAGATCAAATCGGCTACGTCCTCGTCGTTTATCGTAAACGTGACATCACATTTATCTTTGCCGTTGTACTGGACTTTGCCCTTACCTTCCTTCGCGTTGATTACCCAATAGCCTTCGTCCCCGTTGGGTCCATTTCTGACTTTGAACCCGTATATGCCTCTAACCTTCTCAATGAGTTTATCTTCGTCAATTTTCATCGCCTCCTCGAGTATTTTCATGTATTTGTATACTTTAAAGTTGTCCGGGTTCTCCGCGATCGCGGCGACCTGGTTGGGGAGGGCATTCGTGAATCCTTTGCGGTACATGGCTATAACGACTGCTCCACCGAGACCTAAGTTGTGTTGGAGGGCGATTCGGGCGCGAGGTACCTGTGAGAAAAAATACTGTTAGTTACCTAGGCACTTTTACTTTTATATATATTACATTTTAAATAATTACAAAAACAAAATTTAAAACAACGCCTCTTTATAACAATAGGTTCAGTGGTATAGTCCGATTATAAGTGTGCCGTGTGTGTGTGTGGGTTCAATTCCCACTGATGGAAATTAATTACTTATTTTCTGCACTCTGGCAACAAGACAAAGAGCAGCGTTGAGTTCCGACGCTCAATGCGCAATATCTTGAAAATTGTGCGATACGTGGGGAATCGATTTTATTCACTCCTCTGCCTACCAAATGAAGCTAAGTTAGTACGATCTAAATTGATTTACAAAACGTGCATTATACCTAAAAGCATTAAATAAATAATTTATTTTAACAGATAATATAATATTATTTCAACAATAAAAATAATAATAATAATTGTAATTTAATAACTGTGTGGAAGAGATAATGTGTAATCTTTGCCACTGGGAGCTTATTAATAAACATGGAGGTTAAAGAGCATTGTCCTTTGCACTTTTCTTTGCACATAAATATTACAAAACATATACATTGAGTTACACAAACAGTGTAATTTCAATATGATAAACAAAAATAACTTGGAAAAATATAGGAATACTTTTTTTCTATGTATGTAAAAAATAGAGGAGGTTGTTTGGTGCACTGGCACAAACATGTGAATAAACATCATGGTTGTGGGTTTGATTCCTGGCCAGGGAAGTAATCTATTTTTAATATAGCAAAAGTAAGAAATGGAGTGTCTTAAAACTAATTTCCCTCTGCCTACCCTGCTATATGCAGGATATACTGTGAAACTAAAAAAAAAAAAAAATTATGAGTACAAAAAAAATACAGTGCAATTTAAACCTGCACCTACTAGTTTTCAATTTTCATTATTTATGAAATATTGTGATAGTATAAAGCCCATAAGAATAATAGTCAAAATTTTTATAACAAAACTATCCAATTTTCAGTGCCGACTTGATACATTGTCTATTGAATGGTGAAAATATGTCATTTCATTTCCCCGAGTGAGAATCGAACCCACCATTATTCCACTACACCACAATGGCTTTAATATTTGAAATGGGATCCAACTTTAAATACAAAATCAACAAACAAAGTACAAAGAGGAAAAACAATAAACTTACATATAATATAGCAAATATTACATAATTTAAAATACCAACAAGTTCAATAGTTACAATTCATGATGATAAGCAAATTTATAAAATGTTAATAATAAATTGAAGCGTGGACTTTTTATACATAATTTTGAAAAATAACCTGTTTCATTATGCAAAGTGTGACTTTGAAAGTCACTTTGCCTTTTAAATAATTTTATAAAGATAATTATTACTTCCATAGATATCACTAGAATTATATTTTTTTAATATGTTATTACTAGGTTACCTACTACTAAAATCTACTAAGTAATTTATCTAATGGCTGCCCTAAAAACAAATCATATGAATACAAGCTCCTGTCTGTTACATTACAACAGGAATTTGACATCTGTTACCACATTTACAATACATAACAAACCTGTCTCTCTCCAGCTTCACCACGCAGTTGCCATACAAGTTCAGCACATTGAGCGAGCCCAGTTGCTCCTAATGGATGCCCTTTAGCTATCAAACCGCCACTGGGGTTTACTACTACTCTTCCTCCATATGTATTATCACCTGCATCTATAAACTTTCCAGCTTCCCCTTCCCCACATAATTGAAGACCCTCATATGTTATTAATTCATTGGCAGCAAAACAGTCATGTAACTCAACAACGTCCACCTGCTTTGCAGATATTCCAGTCTTTTGATATAATCTTTTAGCCGCTAAGGCAGTCATGTCAGCCCCTGCAATTTTTATCAAACTATTTTCCTCAAAAACAGCTCGAGTATCTGTTGCCATTTCCATACCAATAATCTCAACAGCCTTGTGTTGCAATCCATACTTGAGTACAGCCTCCTCTGACATGACCACTGCAGCTGCAGCACCATCGCTAGTTGGACAACATTCTAACTTTGTAAGAGGGCCATAAATTTTACGGGAGTTTAAAACCTCTTCAACAGTGTATTCCCTACCAGTTTGAGCCCTTGGATTCTTTGCGCCGTGTCGGTGATTTTTAGCGGCGATTTTAGCTAAGTGAGTTTCTGTTGTGCCATACTTTTTCATGTGCTCCATGCCAGCGTTACCAAAATATTGGGCTGTCATCGGAGCCGCAGTGAGATCTGCGATTTCCGCCATTTTAAGAGTATGCCTATCTAATGGGTTTGTTCTATCTGTATAAGCACCACCACCGAGGGCTCCAGGGGTCATTTTCTCGAACCCTACAGCGAGTATTACATCAGAGATACCACCTTCAATGAGTTGTTTTGCGAGGAAAAGAGCATTTGAACCTGTGGAACAGTTGTTGTTGACATTGTATATGGGTATGCCGGTCATGCCGACCTGGTACAGTACTCGCTGGCCACAAGTGGAATCGCCGAAGACGTAGCCGCAGACCGCTTGTTGGACATCGTCGTATCTAATACGAGCATCAGCGAGCGCGTCCACAACCGCCTCCTTGCCTAGATCTGGATAATCCTTTCCACTGTTTGGTTTGACGAATTTCGTCATACCTACACCGACTACGTAAACTTTTCTAGGCATTTTGGTATTTTATAATTACCTCGATTAAATCTGTGTGGAACTGCGTAGACCACTGCGATAGGTAGATAGATGATTTCAAATATCACTTCCTGTTACTCCGAGCTAATTACACACGTCTTGAACCGAGCACAAATGCGATATAATATTGATAAGTATAATAATTATCTATCACTACGTTAATGTATAACGATAAAATTGCACGACCGCCAGGTCAACTTACACGCAGTCAAGTGATCACAGTCCAACTCGAAATGAAATGAAACAATATTATAAAATAAAATGCGAATGACAAGCCATCTCTCGCGGCTTGTGGAATTTGAACCCTACGCAATAACAGCATCGGATACTTGTATAGAAATAAAATGTTATCCCTGAGTAATATATGGTATAAAATTATTAAAAATAAAACCACATAGTAACTTTATTTTCTAATCCATTTATATGTTTTTTATATGTCAATAGGAAACATTGATTAAATACAACTTTACAAGTATATAAGTAAAAGGTTTTTTTGCATTTGTAAATTTTTCTTATATAAAATAAAAGAAAATAAATAATACAGTTTTGAATGTATTGTTTATAACTTTATAAAATGTGTAAGCCATGCTTAATGTTAATAATTAATTTGTTAGTGCATTTATAAAATACTGGCACATAAAAATGTAAAGTATATTTTTTTTTAAATATTGCATCGTCATTATATTTTATTTCGAAATCTTAATGACTCGTATACTTTAAAAAATTATTTGTATTTTTATATTTTTTTTGGTTTTTTAAAGTAAAATTGTAAGAAGTATGGCTCTAGACAGGCAAAAAATATTAACTGAATTAGGAAGTGTAATTAGCCAGTTGAAAAATGCTGATTGGTAATTTATAAAATGTTTAATTCTATCGTATTCGTTTCTTTTATTCTAGTAATTATCTTATAATAAAAATTGAGTGGTGTGAGTTAATATCCAACGTTAAAGTATTGCGACACTCGATTTAATTTCCGACTATATATTTCTATTACGAAGATTTTGTCTTTGATTACTTAAGTAATTGTGTAAATTTGTATATTTTTTACTCGACTATCATTAATTTATTTATTAATTATTGATAGTCGAGTTTTACAATTAGTAATGTTAGTTTATGTCATTTATTTACTTATTTTTATAGTGGCTGCATGGGAAAACTATTTGAAAATAATAGACAAATACCTATGACATCAGGCCATCATTATGAAGCTTTTGGCAGCCATAGGCCAAATTGTTCCGATTGTAGTCATAATATGGCAAGCAACGCTGATACTAACATGCACTTCCCATGTATGGGCGGCTGTAATGCTCCTAAACTTTATTCAGAAACATATAACTATTTAAGCGAAAATATGATGAAACCGACTGTTCAAGAAGTATACGATGATTTAAAAAGTATAACACCAGCAAATACAATTATGAATAATCCGGTGGCGATGAATAAAATGGGCTTAAGTAGTGGATGGGAAGGTGGTCAAAGTACAGACGCACAAAGTGCTGGTGCACATCCGTATAAAATTTCTAACTACAATGGACAAAACGCAGTCCCGTCAATCAATCCTCAAATAAATCAATTTGGTGGAGTTGGGCCACAAATCATGAATATGTTACAAGGGAATAATGCAAATACTACACATCAGAACGGCCAAATAGCTAAGCCGTTTGATGCCCCTCAATTGTCACAAAATGAAAATGTAACACCTTCTCCAGCCCATTTCATAAAACATCATAACATAGAACAATCTAACCCAACAAACCAATTTATGAATCAACCAAATTTAATAGCTAATCCCCCCCAACAAAATATGACAAAGAATCAACCGCCCGATCCAATTAATACTAACCAGCATTCTTATGGGCAACATGCGCAGGGCATTGCAAAATTTAATGAAATGTTCCCAGGTGTAATGAAAAATGATTTAGGTTTCGATCCTATGTCGATTGCAATTCAAATGAATCCAGCAAATCAAAAGCAAGCTGCTATGCAGTCAATTCATGATATAATGTTTAATAAAAATACACGTTCACAGGACAATAACGCTAACGTATATGATTTACAACGGCCACGAACAGAAAGTAATATGCCGTTTAAGCAAACATACACTAAAAGTCCTACCATTTCTAATGAAGCAAACTTTGCTAATTCACCACTTAACAACGTGCCTGGTAATCAACAAATATCAATGCCCATTGAAAACATTAACAAGTCAGGACTTGATCAAACAAATGATCAGGTATTACCGGCGGCTAATCAACAGCAACAAATGCAACGACCCATTCAATATCAACAAGAGAACGTCGATAAGCCAAATACTGCTGCTATGGTAAATCCACCCATCCAAACATTACCGACGGTTAACGAAAACAATGAAATAGCTTATGGTCAGACGGCAAATGACGTACCCAACAATGGAAACTTCCAAAATATAAACGAGCCAATTTATCCAGTAGATACAACGAAAAATATAACAAGTCAAAACTACGCATACAACACCCTTGGACAACCGATTAAAATGTTATCAGCTAAGTCCTATCACACACCTGTACCTTCGCTACCGCAGACTTTATCTCCACAGGCTACCATGAAATATAACAATGGATACTCAAAATATAGCAACGTAAAGTCAACAGTTAGTAAAACTTCATTGCTGGCCAACAGACAAATTGGTACAACTGCTAGCAGAAATCAAATGCAGCAAATGAATACTCAATACAAAGGATCTACTTCATATACGCAGCAAAATCTCAACATACCAAGGAGTAGAGAAACTAATTCGGACGGAAGATTACATGCGTCGCAGATGAATCCAAATACGCATAATCAAATTCCGGTGGAAAAGATTGGTGGCGATGGTACAATGAACAATCCGATACGAGACCAAACAATTTATAAAACAGGTGAAGTAATTGAACAGATTGGTGATGCACCAAGCGCAAAGCCCATAAATGTTCCAGTGGGTCCTCAGGTAAAAATAACTAACCAATCATAATTAACTATATAGTCTTTTTATAGTTTTTCTAGGAATAAGTACGTTTAATACATGGAGATGAATCTATGATGTCTATTTAATGAAATGTTATTGCATTTGCAGGACCCAATCATTGATCGTAAATATAGAAACGGTTTACAGGACATGACATTTACATCGTATCCAACATCCGCTGCCTGGTCGTTCCATGGATGCGACAGAGCCCCGCCCTCCGCTAAATATCGATATCGTAATAGATTTTAAAAATTGTTTGTTCCAGTGTCGTTGTTTTTGTTTATATTTTATTAAAAGTTGTTTTAAAATCTTGTTTCTCATAATTATTTGATACATTGAGGCCAGTCGTTGCGCTGAGTAACTATTTGTGACTGTAAACGCAACAGGTTGCCGGTTCAATTGAAACTCGAATACATTATGCAAGGTGGGGAACAGTGTCTTAACACTAGATTTCCTCTGCCCACCCTGCTATGTGCGGAAAACAGCGTGAAAGGGTTTTTTTTTCTCCATTAATTTTTATTGGCCTTAATACAGTAGGTACTAAGACACAGTACTTAATGTGATATTATTTGTTGCAGTACTATACCGTTCTATACGTTATTTTTCTATTTATAATAATGTTTAAAATGTGTCAAAAATTATATAAAAGAATTTGTCTGATAATTGGCTATATGAACAGAAAAAACACTATAGCTCTGTAATTTTTTGCCAATCGCACCTAAAGAAATAGCATAGAGAAATAGCGTAGCATCCAAAATTCCCGGTGCTGGCCACGTCTAAAGCAAGATAAACGAAAGCGTTTAAAAAAGAATGGAAGTACATTAAAAAACAAATAAATATAAGACGATCAAATTATTGTATATAATATGTACTAGGGTAGTAGTGTAGTACATAGTAGAAGCATTGTCCCGATTTTGGCGTGACTTCCCGATTTTAGCCAAAAAATTAAATGTCCCAATCGGGATAGACATAATCCCGCCTTTCACAAATTATTCCACGTATTTTAAGAAATCTTTTTTTATTTAAGATTTTTAATTATTTACAAATAATTTCACAAATGTGTATATTCGCAATTTGCGTATAAGTATTCTGAAGACTTAACTGCGTCATACCGTTAATAAGAAACAATACCGTTTAATATTGTCGTTTTTCTTTTAAAAAAACATTTTTTATTGATATAATAAGTATATCACCACTGAAAACTTTATTTAAAACTTTTAAAAATGGATAAATAATTATAAATGAAATGGCAACTGGCAACGCTGGCAGCCGTAAATCCAATAATATAGTAATAAAATAATAATCATTAATCAATTTACTTAAATGTTAATTTATTGATGTAAATTGTCAATGTTTAAAAAGAGAAAACTAGTCTTGTAGATTATATTATTTATTAGCATTATTATATAAGTAATTAAACAAAGAAAACTAAAAGAAATACAATGATGAAAAACTAACAACTAAAATAATAGCACACATAAACAAGGTATATGATTAGAAAAGAGATTTTTAAGTATAAGTTGTTGTAGTCATAAAAAAGCTTTAAGAATAAAAAATATTATTCATTTTACATGAAATGGATTAAGGAAGAATTCAAAAATTAATTTACATTTTAAAAAACGTTTAAAAACTTCCATGTACTCCTTTGACTGTGGTACATTCTTTAAGTGCTCTAGAGCCTCCAATATTCTTTCATAAATAGCACTAATATTATGAAAGTCCATATCTTTATCCATTCTCACTAAGTTTAATCCGTTAAACATTTTTTTCTGTGATTTAGACAGTTTTTGAATTGGTGGAGATTCACCAATACATATGTTACAGGAGCACACCTTTCCATGTAATAAAAAATTAGTTGCATTTCGTACATGTCTGTTCTCATTTGAACTGAGCCAATGAAGTCTGAAAAATAAAAAAATATATATATTATCTAACCATAACATAGTGATTGATAAATTATATAGAGGTATAATTAGTATATTGCAGGAGGCAGCTATAGTCAGTCACGAAAAAGTTCTAAACAATAAGAAAAAATATGTTACAGGGTGGAACAAACATGTAAGGCCATTTCATGTAGCGGCTCGGCTATGCTTTCAGTCTTGGGTATGGACGGGAAAGCCAACCTATGGAATGTTTTGTGATTAAATGCAAAACGCGCGTAAGGCCTTTAAAAATAAACTTAAATGGTGTCAGGATAAAGAACAGCAAATTAAAATGGATATACTAGCAACAGCATATAAAACTAAGAACTTCGGTAAATTTTGCCGATTTACTAATGGACTGAATGCACGGCAGAGTCGGGCCGTCGAGGTGGGGGGGAGTTGGCGGCTTTGAAAATATAGCGAATATGTTTAGGAATGAATTTGCAATAAAACCAAATGTCTTATGTAAGAGTGACACTAAAGACATCGTGAACAGTGATAACTTGTTTATTTTTACTCTTAATGAGATTAATAAAGTATTGCAGGGTTCCAAAAGGGGACCATCACCAGGTCACGATGGCTTGAGTATTGAGCATTTGAGGTACGCTGGTGTACATCTCCCCAGCGTCCTCAAGTTATTGTAGAATCTCTGTTGTAGACATAGATATCTCCCAGATGATATGTTACGGACAGTTGTAGTAACTATTATGAAAAATAGAACAGGTGACGCGGCAGACAGGGCAAATTACAGGCCGATATCTTAGGCCACAATCACTGCTAAGGTGCTGGACGGTCCGCTTGATGCTCGTTTAAGTAAAGCACTTAAATTACACGATGCACAATTTGGTTTAAGGCCTAAACTTTCAACTGAAAGTGCGATATTGTGCCTCAAGCAGACAGTTCAGTACTATACTGAGCGGAAAACGCCAGTATTTGCCTGTTTTTTTGGATCTGTCTAAAGCTTTCGATCGCATGTCATATGAGATACTGTGGAAGAAGTTGAAATCACGCTCTAGTCTAAATCCTCACTTAATTGACCTGTTTAAATATTGGTATAATAATCAGAAAAATATAGTTAAGTGGGGTAATGCGTTTAGTGACCCGTACAAATTGAAGTGTGAGGCAAGACAGGCGGGCCTTACATCACCTAGGCTATTTAATTTGTACATAGACCCACTAATTGAGAAACTGAACAGGAGCTGGAGTAGGGTGTTCAGTCGATGGCATTTCCATGAACAATATAAGTTATGCAGATGATATGGTTTTATTGAGTCCGTCAGTCAGTGGGCTTAAAAAATTACTGAAAATTTGTGAAGAATGGGCGGAGGTGAATGGCCTCAGGTACAATAGTAAAAAGAGTGTATTTATTTTGTTTAGAGGAAATATAAAAAATACTAATTATAAGCCAAATTTCGTATTAAATGGTGTTCCGCTTAAACAAGTACCAGAGTACAAATACCTCGGCCACATTGTAACCGAACGCCTGATTGACGATAGTGATATGGAGCGGGAGCGCAGAGCGTTTTCAGTTAGAGGAAACATGTTAGCACGTAGATTCGCACATTGTACGTTACAAGTAAAGTTAGCCCTATTTCGAGGCTACTGCCATCTTTTTACACTTGCAGCCTGTGGTCTAAGTTTACGCGGCGCAGCTACAACGCTTGCGTGTCCAGTACAACAATGTGCCGAGGGCGGTGCTAGGGAGGCCTCGTCATTGCAGTGCGTCAACGATGTTTGCTGATTTTAACGCAATCAATCGGAAGCGGGTCGCTTCTGTAATAGGTAGAGTCACGAGCAGTACTAACACTCTCCTCAGCACATTGGCATGTAAAATGGAAGGCCCGCTATGGAGGCACTGGAATAATATACATGTTAATACAAACAAAATTATAAATAATATCAATAACTAAATAACTAACGTAGATTAAGCAAATGTATACTAACAAAAAAAATTTATATGGATTATGGATGTCCGAAATAAAGTTTTATTATTATTATCATAATACTACTGTTTATTTAATCTATCATATTACACGAAATATTTCCTGACTTCAGCTTTGCACAGATATCGCCCTCTTTCTACGCCCATAGATTTTGGCAAAGCGATAAGTGCCATAACCTTAGGAACATCATAATCAAGGAAGAGAAAAGTATAATCAGCACGGTCTGAGCTGAGCTATGCATTTGTGTTAATATATAGTGTAGGCATACATATCACTTAGCCTAAACCCTTTTATTGTTACACTATATGTACAAGACTAGTGGACCGGGTCCACGCGGCTACGCCTGCTTAAACTATAAGAATATTAAATTACTTTCAGTTTTCAATAGAATTAGTAAGAAAATATAAGCTTAAATAATCAAAAAGAATATTAAGTAGAGACATATTATTAGAAAAAATATCTGCGAAATTGAAACGAACCAACATAAGAAGTAAAAGTAAGTAAAGAATATTCTTAATATTAGAAAATGTACCTAAAAACTACCTAAAAGGATCATTTTTGCCAACATTATGAAATAAAATAAGTGTAACTTATACCAAAGTGTATTTTAAATTAATTATAAACAGCAAATAAAGTTCGAAAATGTATGAAAATTTATAAAATCGTCAATGTCATCTGCCCGTTCGCGTCAGTCATACTATGTCGCCCGAAGGCTAGGTCATTTCGAATCAGTGACATCTACTTAATTATTTATTAGAAAGTTATACAGTAAACTATAATTTCAATCTAGATAAAATGCTAAAAGTGACTATTATATTTATTTTTATAAGGATGAATATCAAAATATAAGTTCATTTTGGGTGACATTTTCTTAAAACAACAAACAAACTTTGCAAACCGTTGCTTAGTAACGACGGTTGTTATTAACATGGCAGAATAAATTACATGTCAAATTAGAAAGTATTTTAATTTATTACTATATATGTCTAATGTAATGTTACATAGCCTATGGCACTTCTGAAGAATGCTTTCATACAAAACAAAAACAAAGTAAATCGGAGCAGTAGATCCAGAGATCTTAGCGTTCAAACAAACAAACTCTTCCGCTTTATTATATTAGTATAGATGAATAAATATATGAAATGAAGCAGTAAAAACAAAAACGTGGACAAAATGCAATGCTGTTCTTCAGAAAGATTAAATTATTTACTCAAACAACACATCAGTTGAGAGTTAAAATTATGTATTAGTTAAATGCTATGTCCGGTGTAAACAATATAATATAGTTTTTTATATTGGAAATATTTTTATTCAATTATTTTTCTGTCTCTACTTTTAAAATTACTGACACAAGTGCAAAGCTGAGCCTCATGTTAAATACCTATATTTACTTTTATTGATGCTCATATTTTTTACCACAATTAAAGTAACAGGGCCATGTTGACAGAATTCAATATGAACAAAATATAAAGAATCATATTATATCAAAAAGTGCCTAAAATACTCCAGGTTTAGTAGGTCTTTGAAAGAAAGAAAGAAAGTAGGAGACCCAGTATCAAGACATTCCATTCTCTGCTTTCTGCAAAAAGTCAAGGTATTGTGTGTTACTTGGAGAAACTGAATGCCACACTGTCTTATCAAATTGAGAAAGTGAAAATAATTCATTACCAGTACCATTGAATCCACAACCATATTATACACAATTATATATTATACACATTAGTTACTTACTGAAAGGGAATGGTTATTTCTTCACCACTTTTTATTGATTGTAAAGCAATCAATGATATTTTGTTATCATTATATATTGCTAAAGTATTTGGTGTACAGGATTTACTTAATTTTCCAATTAATGAAAAGTACCCATGATTTGGTTTGTCACAATATTTATATTCAGATGTGCTAGTACACTCTGGTTGATAAATTTTATTAGCTACTATATTTATAGACAGAAACATCATTATTCTTCCAAATGCTTGATTAGCCTGTTTTTTTTCATCAATATCTTTTGGAAAAAATGAAGGGATTTCATTTAAATAATTCAAAATGGCCGCACATACAAAACTAGCATTATATTTTACACCATAGAAAAATGGTTTATCATCTTTTTCGCATAGAACAGAAAATAAGCTTTCAACATCAAAAACATCTTTAACTGAGCTTGATCTCATTCTGTCGAGCCCCATGTTATAAGATGCCTGAATCAATTCCCTCCATGTTTTACAATTTTGTTTCAATTTGAGTGCCGCTTTTACCATCAAATATGGCAAGGGACCATAACATATTTCTCTTAACACATGCAATATTTGACATTCATATTTATGATACTCTTTAAAACATTTAATTTTGCATTCTTCATCACAAAAAAGAGCCCAGACACAGTCTTCACATGGTATTAAATTTAATGATTTTTTTTGACAATAATGGCACTTAATCAAAGAATATTCATTTTCAGTGTAACTTACATATGCTGCTTCAGTTGTCAAGACTGATCCAATTTTTACATCATTTGAAGCCACTATTGTAGGTATATCGGAGCTGGTTGCTTTAATTTCAGAGGAGGCACAAGATATATCTGGATTATTAAATGCATGTTTAGTATGCTTTGTAGATATGGCAGTAATAAAACAAGTGGACTGCACTTGATCTGCGGCTAAATGCTCCACTTCCTTTCTTCTTTTATTCAGCTTATCAACTATGTCTGATGGACAATCCATTGAAAAACAAATATCTATATCTTTAATACATGCTTTATAGTATTTCAATTCCTGAAAAACAGCTGATCTATTGCTGATTGCTAATTTCAATTCTTTAGAATCTTTTGGTGCTAATAATAAAGCTTCATTGTAACACAGAACCGCAACATGGAAAGAACCCTCTTTAAATGCAATATTTCCTTTTTTGCGCATTTCAGTTGATGTTCTTGTATCTTTACGTGGTTTCAATAAACAAGGCAGTTGGTGTGTTTTTTTAAGCACCTCTAATGCTGATATAACTACATTTCCTAAATCGTCATCATGAAGAGCATTGTATATTTCATCAATGTGATTACTTTTTGAAAGGAATTCTTGAAATTTGGCTGGTGTTAAAAACATTTTCCTGATAAAATAAAATGAAGATAATTAAATTATACAGAAATTTTATTTAAATATTATATTTAATTGCAAAATAGTGAAATGGGAAAAATAAATTTGTCCCTTGCTAGCCCTTTGGAAGATAAAATATTTTTTAAATCAACTGCAGTTCTTTTTCATAAATTATATTCTCGATTTCTCACTGCTATGTAAATCAAAAAATGATTTGAACAAAACTTTTAAGTAGCTACAGAAAGAAATGTGTACTTTGTCGCCTCCTACATATTGTAGGCCGTCATTGCGCAGCGGCACAAAGGTGTGCGTTTTCAGGTTGATATGACATGGGCACCTTCAAAAAGCGCATTTATCTCCACCTTAAAGGCCGGCAACGCACCTGTAGCTCCTCTGGTGTTGCACGAGGTCGTGGGCGGCGGTGATTACTTACCATCAGGTGACCCGAACGCGAGTTTGCCTTGTCCTTTCTCATAAAAAAAAACGCGACGGTTGTGGGTTCGATCCCCACTCGAGGAAGTGAAATATTTATTTACGTTTATATTTCCTTTTCTTCGCACTGGTGTCAAGCCAAAGCGTGGCGTTGAGTTCTGCCACTCAATGCCACCAGAATTCGGCAGAAACCGGGGAACGGAGTGTTTTAACACTAGGTTCCCTCTACCTATCCCGTTGTGTGCGGGATACAGCGTGAAACTAATTTTTCTTTCTATATATTTTATAAATTAATCTTTTTTTTTTAACTAACTATAAACTCGATTTATAGTAAATACATGATTCATGGGTTACTATTTAACATCGACAAAAGCTTTAAGTTGCATCCCGGATATAGCAGAGTAGGCAGAACGACGGGAACCTAGGATTAAGACTCCCATTCCCATTTGTCATTGAATTTTTAGACGTGTTGATTAGCGGAATTCAACGCAGTGGATGTTAATTATAATAAGTATATAAAAATATACATTTTATAACTTACCAGAAGATTAATTTTATAATTTATTAATGCTGATGCCTTATGATGATGCTACAGAAATCTTTTTTAAGAATACCCACAAGTATTTAGTACCTGCACCTAACACCTTACGCACAGTTACACACCACGAACTGCAATATGAAATGAAAGCTTAAGTTTGCACGAATATAATATGCATGATATTACAGTTTCAGATTTCGGTTAAATCCCGATCATAGACCAGGATTTATGTTTTTTACATTGCAGTTTTAACTTGAAACATTAAAGTTCAATTTAATTTAATATTCATATTTGTTGTAATAAAATTAAATTTACAAAGTGTTATAGAGTTCATTAAGTGCTTGAAGTTGATTAATCTATAAAGTCTCATTACCGTACCGGTAAGCTGGGGTCAATACAATTCGTCGGGTGAATAGACATAAAAAATTTTGTTCGTTTTTAATTAAAAACAAAGTTTTCGTCATAATATTTGGTGATGTATTCATGTTAAGTCAAAAGAACTTTTTGTTGCATTTTTATTTTGAACTGATTCGTAAGACTATCAACAGATGTTGTGCGTATTTCAAGTATTTAGAGGCACTGCGATCATCAGAACTACGCTCCTTCCTCAGCGAAGTCTGCTGCATAACAGATCGTGCATTCGACAAAAATATTTCGTCTCTTTTTAAATCGATAGACGGCTTCAGGGATGGTTAGTAGTGCAGCTAGTTTAGTGTAGTGGAGTGTCTTAACTATTTCGCTCCTTCAACTATTTCTTCGGTCCTGGTACAAATCTGATCCTTTATCCTAGACTGGGGCTCTTATTTTGTGCAAGTACGTAACCGAGTACAAGGAAATCCCCAGTATATTAATCTACCGCGGTCATATAAATCTCAAAAGTCCTCTATCGGCTCCTGTATCAGAAACATTGGTGAGAGCAGTTATTGAATATATAGTACTAAAATAAATTGACAAAAATTTTATTCGAAACTTAACTCAATTCTTATAATCTTAACTACTGAAGTAGACGAAAAATATATTTAAAAAAAATTTTACAGTCTACACTTCAGCAATTTCTTAAAACCCAAATCAAAGCCAACTAATAAATGAAAGAATAGAGCGTATAAAATATCTCGGAAAAATTTAATAAAATTAAAAACAAGTCAAAGAAGAACGAAGTATATTGAGAGTGCCGTTGAGAGACCATAATAGAACAGAAAACATTAGATCAATAACGAAGGTGGATGATATAATAAGAAAAGTTAAACCGCTAATATGGCGATGGACAGGACACATGACAAGGGACAGCACCATAAAATGGACTAAATTAATTACAGAATGGCAACTACGAGATGGTATAAGAAGAAGAGGCAGATAAGTCAAAAGGCAGATGATATTAAAGTTATTGGAGGGAATACCTGATCAAGGAAAGCCAATAATAGAGAGAAGTGGAAAAAGCTGGAAGAGGCCTATGTGTAAAATGACATGCGGTTCATTACGCCTGGAGTAGATATGACATAATTACATCATGCTTAGTTAAATGTTTACTTAGGTTAGATAAAGCTTAAAATCAGCGATAAATGCCACAAAAAAACATTATTAATCTGTCATTAATTTTAATCTGTGACACATTGGTAAAGTGGTATTCGCCATCTTTTTTACTTGTCAAGTTGTTTAGAATCCGGATTGGAAGGTTCATTTAGCTGCTAGAGATTTCGATTTTTCAACGATCGTTTTAACGAGGATACGAAGCTCATTCAATTGAATAATTTTTGTTTTATATTTAATTCATTGTTATTTTTCATTAACTAACGGAAACGAACGTTGTTAAAGGAATAAATAAAAAAATGTCTCTGTTTGGATCTTTGATGGCCGACGTGGAGGATGATCCGTTTTTTGGGTAAAAGAATATTATTTAGTAATTTGTCTAATGTATTACGTATTTCTATGCTTTTAATTTTTAAAAATTTTAACAAGAACATGAACAATTGGGAAATATTGCGTGTTAACATAAAGGTACAAGGCAAACATTAGCATCATATTAAATGTCAAGTATTTGAAAAGATGTAAGACATGAAGTTTTTTATCAACCTTCTTTGAAATAATTACATTTAGTTGTACGCTATAACTAATTGTTAAATTATAATGTAATATCATCTTAATAGCTATGTTTCATACCATTTTTTTGTGACAGATCACATATGCGGCACATGCGACAAATGAACAACATGATGAATTCTTTCTTCTCGGATCCATTTGGCATGTTGAGTGAAAGTCCACTGTCAATCATGGGCTCCCGTCGCAGCAATTCCCTCATGCCGTTCATGCCTCCAATGCCTTCTCTGAACAGATTATTTACAGGTATTATTATTTAGACACCAAAAATAAATGTGTTATTGAAAAATGGTAATTGTAATACATAATAATGTATGTCCTTGTTTAATTTATTGTGAAAATTGCAATGGTTGTAGGTTTAGTCCTCACTTGGTGGAACAATAATTGTTCCATTGATTTAAATTATTTTTGTTTTCTAACTCTGATATACACGGAGTGGTTGAGCAATGCCATTCAATGCCTAGAATTTGGAAATTGGAGTATTGTAACACTAGGTTCTCTCTACACTGCTACATGCTAAAAAGTATTTATTTATTTATATAAAAAAAGACAAATTAAACAAACACTCCTGTTCTCTCCTTCGAGAGTCATTGTATGTAGAATGGATGGACTCAATGCTGCACTTTGCCTCTTTACCAGAATCAGGAAATGAAAATCAGAACATAGAGTGTGGATTTGCTAGATACATCTTGATTTTGATTCTTCTACCCTGCCATGTTTAAAGCTATGTTATAAGTACATAAGTAATATTAGAATTTATATTTATTCAACATTATTATAAATACATGTGTTATAACTTGGAACTCTATATTATGGTGCCTTCGTAAAGATTGTTGGCAGTTGCTATAATATTTCCTTGTGGGTGGGTGAATGTTTGTCTAAGAATTTTGTCCAGTGGAAAATATTGTTATGTTCTTAATTTTTAAGCTTTAGTTTTGAAAAGCTACAATAAATTTATATGGAATATTAATCATAATTCTATTTAATATTTAAATATTTTTGCTTATTAAATTCTTCATTGAACACACAACCATGGCATTACATAACTATACTATAATTATATTTATATTATTTTTAAAATTACATTATACATTCTACAAAAACAATACTAACACAAAATTTATAGAAAAATAAAGTAATAATAAATATATATACAATATTTTCAGGTCCACTTAAAGCCATGGGCACAAGCATGTGTCTGTAAAGGTGACATACAAGTTGAAATCTTATTTTCATTTCCTTACTCCTAATGCTCTGCTTTGTCTTGTCCAGTAGTAAGGAAAAAAACCATTCATTCCCCCTAAAGAAAATCCAACCCACAATAATTGTGCTTACCATTGTGGTGCTATGTTTTCTATAAAAAATTTTTTATGTTAAAATATTTTTTCAGCCGATCTATCAGATGGACACATGAGTGCCGGCAGCTCTTTCTCAAGTAGCACTGTTGTTATGTCCAGTGGAATGAATGGAAGTCCACAGGTTAGTGTGCTAAACGGCACAGCAAACATTCTAAGACTTGTACTTATAAACAAATTAAAATGGAATCTCACCTGAACCCCGGGTTTAGGGTGTGTTTTTAGTTTTATTTTTATATTAAGGATTTTTACAATAATAAAATATAACTTATATTTATTTACTTAGTTTATTAAAATAAACTAACCAGTTTTTATTGTCACTGGCTATCTTATCTTTCACTGCTCTTGTCTTGTGCTTTCACTAGTGGCACAAACTTGTGATAGTAAAACCAACAGTTGTGGATGTTGTGGTTATGGGTTCAACCCCCCCACTCGAGAGAATGAACTATTATTTATTAATATTTTCTATTCTTTGCCCTGGTAACAAGGGAAAACACAGTGTTGAGTTCTGCCACTCAACACGCAATGCCTCGAAAAATTCGACAGAAAGAGTGGAACGGAGTGTCTTAACATTAGGTTCCCTCTGCTGTGTGTGGGATACAGCATGAACCTGATTTAATTTTAATTTAAATACTGTATTCCAGGTATACAGTTCAACTAGCAGTACTAAAATAGGCCCCAACGGTATCAAGGAGACTCGAAAGACGTTGCAGGACTCTCGCACTGGTGTGAAGAAAATGTCTATAGGTAAACAAATTAATCATTATTGCTTATTTTTTTCATACTGGCACACGATTGCGCCATACGCAAGTGGCATTGTGTGTTGAGCTGTGAATCTTAACACCGTGTGTTTTCTTATCACAGCTAGGGAAAAATAGTATAATCATTAATATAAGTTTGAATCGAACTCACAGCCATAGTGTTTATAGTTAGAGACCTCAATTTGTTGTACAGTACGAGGACGGTATTGTCATGCTTTATTTTTTAAAATTTTTATTTTCATTTACATATTTTATTATGATGTAGCGCATAGTGAAAACGGACTTCGAGATTCGTATAAAGTTTTAGTCATTCAACTCTAAATATCTTAAAAATAGTAAATTACATGTAAATTTATGAATTTTACAAAATGTGGTTAGATAATGAAATATTATGTATATAATATTATAGTGGTTAATTGTGTGTTATTTTAGATAGCAACATGTTGATGTAATAGAAGTTGTTAGATGTGAAGATGTTGATGTATAGATATCTTTTAATATTATACTAAACGCTATAGGTGTGGGTTCGATTCCCGCTTGGCGTAATTACAAAACTAAACAATTCGGGCCGCTGAGTTCCACCAGTCAACACGTAATGTCTCGAAAATCAAGCGGTACGTGGGAAACTTAGTGTTTTAACAATAGATTCCTTCTGGTTATTTACTCTATCATATGTGGAATACACCAAACTAAAGGAAAAAGACATTTCAGATTTTAATTGTTTCCATATTTCAGTATTTAGAATAGCTAAGTACTTCCACTTTACGAAATGACCATGGAAAATTTCAATTTTTTTTTCTGTCACAATAGTTAATTTTAGAATTATTCAAAACTTTATCTTGGTTTGTTTCGAAACGGCACGGCGGGTCTTTCTTACGTAAAAAATGTATGAATCATAGAAAAAAATTGTAAACTGCTTGCAGACTTTTGTAATTATCGTTGGTATCTTATGCTTAATATCTATTAATTTTAAGTAAACTGTTGAACGTATTGTTTAAATTAACGAAAAAATTAAGTTTTGCATTGCTTGTGATGGTTGATTATCCAAATTTCATTGCTTCACGCTGTATCCTACACATAATGGTGTAGGCAGAGGGAACCTGGGAACCTTTCCATCTGCGGAGCACTAGACGTAGGCTGGGATTTCACTCATATATCATCGAAGTGCCTCCTTTACGTACGCCACGCTTCACCTCCACTTTCTTAATGCGAATAGCTAAAGAGTGGAACTGCCTGCTGAACTGTTCCCCGATGAATACAACTTGGTCCTTTTCAAGGCAGGTGTGAATAGGCATTATCTAGGTAAGCATGCTCCACCATCGTTCGCATCGCCTCTTAGCACAAGGTAAGATAGCGGACAAATGCTTGCCTATCTACAATAAGAAAATAGCTAGTGTTAAGACAATCCGTTCCCATTATTGGTGACACGCTCTGGTGATGAGACAAAGTTAAATTCCCACTTTCCCACTAAATACAAAATTTCTTGAAAATTTCGGGGTGTGTGAAGAACGGACAACACTTTTAGGTTCTTTCTGCCTACCCTTGCTATATATAGCTGCAAAATTAATCAAAATAAACCAGTTATTTTTATCCCTATTCTGCTGCGTGCGGGGATACAGCGGGAAGATGATTAAATTTTTGATATAATTACTATTATTTTGCAAAATTAGGTCACCACATCGGCGAGCGCGCTCATGTCATAGAGCGGGAACAGAACGTGTACTCCGGTGATGCCGAAGAAAGGCAGGAGTATATCAACTTGGATGAAGATGAAGCTGAAGATTTTGATAAGTTAATATTTTTTTTGTGTTTTTTAAACATACATATGTATATAATATGTATGATTAAATCTAAACTTCTATACTACTATATTATTAAACTGAAGAGTTTCTTCGGAGGTCGTCGTGGTGTAAGAGTACAAGGGTGCGACTGTAGACGGGTTTTTTTATGGAAAAAACAAGGCATGGTAGCAAGGATGGTAAGTGATCACCGTGGCCCACGACCTCGTGGAACTTCAGAGGAGCTATAGGTTCCCACTCGGGAGATTAAAATATTTAATGTTCGGCGTTGAGTTCCGCTACTCAAAACGCAAAGCCTCACAAATTCGTCGGAAAGTTGGGAACAGTGTCTTATCACTAGGTTCGCAGATTCCTATCTGCCTATACTGCTATATGTAGGATACACTTAAAATTAAATACAGCAATTAAATAAAAATAATAATTATTATTATTCTTAATTTTGCTTTTCGAACATTCCAGAGAGTTCCAAGAGCGCACTGGCAGCAACCGTCGCGGCCGTGCCGCTATCACCCACCACGCGCCCCGCCTCGCCCTGCCGCCCGCGCCCTCAACCGCCAGGTGAGTTATGGTGCCCTGGTACTCGATGTCCAGATCAGGGGATATCTCTTGGGATTTATCCTAAGGATATATAGGACAATCAATCCCCTTAAGATGTGAAGTCATTTCAATCATTGTTGAAACCATGGTTAACGTAAATTGTTAATTGTAGTGCACTACATTAACCATTAAAGTTAATTGCCATTAAAATTTACCCAACTCTGCTTGATATTTATCATAAGATTGATATTTACCACTACTAAGTGAGTTATGGTGCTCTGGCTAAGGAATATATTATATAGAGATAAGGTGTGTCTTCGGATATATATAAACTCACCACTACTAGGTGAGTTATGGTACCCTGGTTCTTGATAATCAATGAGTGGATATATGATATGTCCTTGATATCAATCCCATTGGGTGGGATGTATCTAAGGATAGGTATGTCTTAAGTGAAAAGGTAAAGTCATACTTGGGTTAATGTGTTATAGGTGGCCAACAAATTTTTCTTAAGATTTGGTTTGGCATTAAGAAATGTTCTAAAGGTGATTTGAATTTAATTTTGGTCTTAATAATATTATATTTTAAAGAATTTGTTTCTATGGAAATATATCTTCCGTTATAAAATATTTTTAGGGAATCGCAAATGTACGTTTATTATTAATGATAATATTGGTAGTAGTCATTATATGTATATTTATAAAATTAGAATATTTAGTGAGCTTTTTTCTTATTTAGAAAATAAATGCATGTAACATTAGTAAAAATAAATACAAAAAACAACTTGCTAACCAAATTATATTGCAACACAGAATCAAAATGTTTTTTAATGTTTAATTTTGAAATCATTATTAATTTTATGTAATATTTATATTAGCAACTTGTATTCTGTGGTATATTGCTATTTTTTTTGTGTTTATGGCTTGTAGTATTAATTTTTTATTTTTATATATTTTCTATTATTTTTATGGATAGATGTTCTGTTATTTTATTATTCTTTTACTTACAATGTTACTGGCACATTGTTTTGTTGTTATATAAGATAACTAATATTTTTATATTCACGCTGTATCCCACAAATAGCAGGGTAGGTAAGGACCTAGGAACCTAGGGTTAAGACACTCCATTCTCATTAAGCCACTTCTGTACCCCACTTTACGCGGAAATCTAGAGGGAGGCATTGCGTGTTTAGTGGCGGAACTCAACGCCGCATTTCATATTATATGTTTAGTCTATTTAACATAACATTTAAAAATATATTAAAATGAAACTAAGTAAATAATACTTTTGTGAATAAAATGATAATTTTATATTTGAAATAACTAAAATATCATTTGAAGTCTTTTTGCGAAACATATTTTTTAAGATAGTTTTAACTAAAACTATTATATAAATCCAAGTATATTCTAATATATTAAAGGGGGCAGGTTGATTATATATCTATAGCGACTTACCATTCTCTTTAAATAATTGGGAAAAATGTTTTCTTAAATATTTCTAATCATATAAACTAGTAATAATGTGAGGTCATTCGTGGTGCACTGGCACAAAATGCGACGACAAACGCGACAGGTTGTGTTCGATTCCACTCAAGGAAATGAAATAATTAATATAATCACTTTTTCGCTCTGGTGTCGAGGCAAAAAAAAAAGAAAAGAGGGGAAAAAAAATCGACGGAAAATGGGGAACGGGGTGTCATACTAGGTTTCCCCTGGGAGCTTAGCTACCTACTGTGTGCGATATACAGTGTGAAGCGGAATAATAATAATAAAGTAGTATGGTGATGCCTGGAATGCCTGGATATTTTATAACACACTTGTTTTACAGGTGGCCGGTAACATTTGTTATGTTTATTTTGAATTTGTTATGTGTAATCTTTAAACTTTCAACCACTCAAGCCTCTTTATGACGCAGCCAGTAACTGAACCTCAATTCAGTATCATCAATCCATGAATTAATTTAAAGTATTGGTTCAGCAATTACTTTGGTAATATGCCAATATCATGTACAATATGCACACAAAAAAATACCCTTCCCGGGTATCAAACCCGTATTTCCTCTAGAAAAGTGCTAGTAGTTCAGTAGTTAGTAGGAGGTATATCTTGCAGCGTTGAACGCCGCGCGCGGCCGCAATCCCGCCGTCCCCTGCGCACCGCCGCCAGCCCGCTCGCCTTGCCCTCGTGAGTACATTCACGCTTATGACGCGCTAGCTCGTTATGTTTCACGTGTTTAATAATCTAACTCACTAAGTTACATTGGGTGTCGTTTCTTCTTTGTTTAAGGGTATCACTCATTTTTATGTTGTACAATTTTTTACGTGTGCAACAGTGGTAAAAGGACAGTTCATAATATGAGAGAAGTGTTTTCACGTGATATCACGTTAATATATATTATTCGTATTTACGTTCTATACTTATCATTTATCACGCAATGCCCATATCACATTATCACAGTATGGTCGACTAGTAGTGGCTGCCCTGAAGTTAGCTGTAAATGGCTAGACAGATTTGGTCTTAGGATTTTCTCTTACTTTTGATTATGTGCAAACATTCAGAAAGCCTAACTTTAAGGCGGCCGGATTTAAAATCCTAAAACAACGTTATCCACTATCAATCACGTTACAATGCATTTACTACTACTTGCATGATACTAATTGGCCATAACAATGATCATTGTGATAATATTCACTTAATTTACATTTCATATGTACGTCTTTCATTGTATTAACAATAAAAATATTTATATCTCTTCGCAAAATAATTGAACCTTAGACGTTTATATTAGACGTCTAAAATTATAAAAATACATAATCAGAATCAGAAAACATATTATTATTCCAAATTAAGAATATTTTCTTACTTATCATATAAAAATAATACTTATCTGTTTTTTAAATTATAAAACAAAATGTAAAAAATTGAAATTGCATGCAAAAAAACTCAAAATAAAAAAAACAGCTTTCTTGATTAAAAAAATATTGATTATCTATGCATAGCATAACGTCAAAATACAACTTTTTTTATTTAATTAGATTTATATTTCACATAGATTATATATTAAAAGTATATAATTTTTTAAACATTCCATGATTTCCAGTTCCAGATATTGGAGACGGCGTCACTACTAATGATATAGTAATTTATATGTAAAATATTTATCTATCGCTTCTGTTATATATTATAGCTAGTTTATTTATGGTTGTTAGTTTGTTTTTATTAGTAGCATGCACGCTTCTTAAGTTGTTTTTAGAATATATTTTTTACATATTTTTTAAGGTTTTCTCAAGTTTTAAGAGTTTTATTTGGAAATTATTATAATTTTTATTATCGTTTATTCCTTCGTGGTGTACATGTCAATATTCCTGACTATGCCTATATTACTTGTGGACTTGGATCTCAATCAATATTGCGGTTTGGCCACTCAATAAATATTGTGATCGAAATGGAAACGAATTTCATATTAATATCTATTTTCATATCCCGTATAATTTGAGTTGCGTAAAGAAAGAAATCACTATCAATTCAACTTTAACCCAATGCATTCTCTAATTTGGTCGTCGTAAATTTTCTGTTATTTTTGCCTTTGGCTTATAAAATAGCTGAAATAATTTAACATTCATTTGGATGAAATATTTGAATAATTGGTAAAAAAATCCTATTTTTAATGCTTAATTTAAAATGCAAATTATTTTATATTAACCTTATAAGTAACGTAATTTTGCATTTCCACCTGTTTATAACCATTTCAATGTTGTGATTTCATGTTCTGTTAAAATAAAAACAATTATTTTTACTATCTTTTCATTTAAATTAAACTCCGAATTTAAGTTTTGCATGATTTTTTTAATATGCCATGAGAGATGATACTGATGATGTTATGAAGATGTCTTTATATGCATTTTCTCTGTAGGAATTATCCTTTATAATATTTCTTAACTTTCTATAGATCCCTATAGAACTTACAACAAGATATTATATTCATCGTATGGTAATTTAACGCTGTGTTTTATAAGGCGCAGGTTCAAATCTTATATACCTATAGTCAAATGTTTTCATATATCATTTCAACAGCTTTATCAGTTACAAATGTTTCTGCATAATTCTCTTCATATGTGGTGTTTTGGTTGTGGTATAATGTCATCATTGTTTCATTGTAAATTCACTACTAGTACTACCTATCTAATAATAATAAATATTGTGCATAAAAGGTTTTTGTATTTTCAAAATGCCAATATTAAAATGTTTAACAGCGTTATTGAATCATTATTAGGTTCTTATTGTAAAATTGAGATAACATGTTATGTTGATATTTATGATATTAGCATTTTGAATGTATAGTCTATATTATAAATATTGGCTATATTAAGTCTAATGTACATTTTGATTAAATAAAATAATTGTAAACAAAGTTATAAATAATATTATAATCGTTTTTACGTAAAGTGAAAGAACCATCTAGAGCACTTGATTGATAAGTCTTTTTGTATATAATGCTCACATGTCGTCGCTATGCTGGTAGAGGGTCAACTTGCATAGGTACTACTTCCAGAACATATAAAAATGGAATTGAATTACCAATGACATTTTTATATGTTCTGGAATCTTCTTTTACATAGCATAAAAAGAAATTATAATATTATGTATAATACTATGTCTACATTTTTTGCGACTATATATGGAAATACCCGTTTGTCTCTAGCTCCAGTGTACGCGAGGTGTACGGCGGCGCTCACCCCCAACGACGACACAGACATCGGCACAGACACTCTCCTACACACAATACTATTGCCAATACCAACATAAACAATGATACTAACAACTAAATAGAGGAATACCAACATAAAAACACAGTAAATAACAAAACCAACATTCGTATCAACACAAACACCAATAAGGAAATCTAAATGAAGGAATACCAACTTAAAAATGCAATAAACAACAATACCAACATTAGTATTAACATAAACACTAATACGAGAAACTTAAGGAACATAAAAATATAGATCAATACCAATATTACCAACATAAAATCACAGAAATAAAAATGACTATGCGACAACGACTAGTTTCTTCATTCACACCATTAAATGTATTTTATTAGTTTTTATAAAAAAATTTCGTCAGTCAATACATTTCTATAATAAATAGTAATACTGTATGTATAAGATTATTTAAATATGATGTCAACAGCATATAGAATTTTTTTTCTGTTTTTAATGTAATACTTTGTTATTTAATAGGTTAAGCATATGTTTGTGAGTTTTGAATTTTTCGCTAGAATTTTAAATGAATGATTCAACATTTATTGTAAAATTAGTGAATTTAAAAAAGTAGCCTCATTTTTTACTACTAGTCGATATCGCTGGAAACTTGGACAATTTATTCATATTTTTCTATAAAAATCTAAATAAATTATCCCTCTTTGTTTATTAAAAAATGTAAGGCGTTTATACGCTATTTTTTTTTGTTTTATTTTCTTTTGACAAACCCTTAATATAACAAATAGCAACATTCTCTACGAATGATACTAAAATATATTGGTCTATAGTGAATATGTTAATAAATAATTAAAATAAATATTAATTGTGTGCTTAAAAGGATCTGCTTCTATAAATTTAAGCTATTTTTTCGGTATTATCTAGAGAACAGTTTAGTCGCCATATTGTATGGTGCATAATATGTAATCTGTAATATTAAATTACAAAAAAAACTGTTGTATGTAAAATGATTAGAAATTAGCATTAAATGAAGTATGACTTAGTTATTAAATAATATCTCATGGAACAGTTTAGCTGTTCTAAAAAATCATTTATTTATTATATTTTTTTATGTTGTATTTTTTTTATTTTCCATGTGATATTTCATATTATAATGTAATGATAACGGGTATGTTTAAGCCCTTTGAGCCTTTTCCAGTTACAGAATGGATGGACTTAGCATTTTTTTTCTATGATTGCTATTTATTTAATTTTTTTCAAATTTAATCTTATTTTCTGACAAAAGGTTATAAATATATATTTTCTGATGTTTCTTTTTTCTTTTGTAAAGTCCATTCTGCATACTATAATAGTAAGTTATATTAGTTACTATAATAAGTAGACCAGATCCTAACATTTTATAAATAAATAGACTAATAGTATCCCGTAGGCACAAAATAAGGGTGCTGGACAAATGAAGCACCCATTCCTGTAATGAAAATATTTGATTTTAGTTTGTTTTTTTTAGTTTATATCTCATCATTTTAGTATGTACGCTATCGTTATCGTGATTCAGTCCTATTTTTTAAATTATATTTTATTTTTAGTCTCTGGTCTCTTTATGTTCATGTAATGTCAATGAAAAAAAAGATATCTTTAATACTGCTCAGTTATGGGGTTTTAAATTAAAATATGTCTAAACTTTAATTCCTTTTTTTTTGTTTTTGATGTATTGGGTTGTCTTTTTATTTATTTTTATATAAGATTGCTAATATTATTACAGGAACTACTATAATTCATTTGGACTGAAATCAGTTGCGATGGACATGAATAGACATCACGCTTTATTATTCGTACCTATTAAATGTAAGATAGTATTAGATAGAGTTCATAGTTTCATATTGCACGTAATTTAAATGAAGTTATAATACTCCTTCAAAGCGTAATAAACTTTAAGTGATGTTAAAACATATTAACAGATGGCGAAACGGACTGATTAAGGTAAAGAAAACCAAGTGAAAGCGAGACAAGAATAATGTTGTCTCTTTCTTAACGCTGATTGGTCAGTACTAAAAAAAAATGAAAATCTTATTTCTCATTAGTCAGTATCTAAGACTTTCTATTGTATCTGTCTAATATGATTTTATTATTTCTCGTTGTTTGAACGCAAGTTCTAAATGAAATGTCGTAATACATAACTATAAGAAGATATTTTTAGATGTAATATTGATGTTAGTGTAAAGAAAACAATTCTTATTCGTGTGATGATTAAACTCTTGGTAGCGGAAAAGGTGTTTTATTTATACTTACCTATTAAATGTCATTGTTATATATTAATTTTATATATCTTACATGAGGTTGTTAATATTGAGGCCGTCTTCGTGCTGGGAACAAACGCAGGAAAATAACCTCCAGATAATGAAATATTTAATATTTTTATTTTCTCTGTGGTAACGGTGGTAGGCAAATTGCGGCGTTGAGTTCAGTCACAACAACGCAATGTCTTGAGAATTCGGTGGAAAGTGGAATGGATACGGCCAACCCGGCCCTTATTCCTTCTTCTATGACTGGGTTTTTTAGTTCCCACTGCATAAACTTTGTTATCGTGAATATAAAAAATAAATCCAATTTTTATTTATGAGCTTAAGTCATATGAGGCTAATAATGTAGTCTAGATCTTAGTTTTAATATTTGTTAAAGGAAGTCTTTGCAAGTCAAAAATTTATTTAAGAAAGCTAATCTGATTACAGAACTCAATTAAGCAGCCTTCGTAAAAAAAAATATTCGATGAAATTTGTTACTACTGAGGTTTAATAACGTCTTCCAAACCCACTTGGGAAAATAATTAGTTTAAAAGAAATAGCTTTCATTTATACATAGGTAGGTACAGCGTCCATATAAAAAAGAAATGCTTTTGTTGTTCAAAATTCCTCGTTTACTTACATATGAAATTAAATAAAACACAAGTGTTTCTATAAATAGTAATGTAATAACTTGAAAAAACTCAATTTACCAACTAAACAATTTGCTATTGTTGCGAATAAAATAGAATAAATCACAATAAAAACCCATAACCACACAATTCATAATAAGTAAGTTTCAAAATTCAAATTAATATAAAAGTTAAATGTAAAAAAAAAAATAAGTCCCCATCTTATGCCGTGTCGGCCATTTTGTTGACGCCATTTTGCGTCAAACTTTGTTGTCATAAGGATATCTGACAGATTTGGTCGTTGATGTCCAACATTTGGCTAATGAACGCGTGGTTGTTGAGTATTTTTGTAAGTTTCACAATGACTCCTAGTAGTGCACGCTTTTTGTATCTTAATTGTACACTGCATCTTTCTATTTCTTCTCGCACTGTGGGATCTATCTGTGGAACAATGGTTTTTTGTTAAATAAGATTATACTGTTATCACTGCAAGTTGTGGGTCCAATTCCTCTTGAAATAAAAATTAAATATTTAATATTTTTGCTTTGTATGAAAGCTGCATTCTTCAGAAGTGCTATAGGCTATATAACATTACATTACACATATATACTAATATATTAAAATACTTTCTAATTTGACATGCAATTTATTCTGCCATGTTAATAACAACAGTCGTCGCTACGCGACCGTTACGGCGACATTTTGATATTCATTATTTTGAAAATAAATATAATAGTCACTCTTAACATTTTATCTAGATTAATTTTATAGTTTACTGTATAACATTCTAATAAATAATTAAGGAGATGTCACTGATTCGAAATGACCTAGCCTTCGGGCGGCATAGTAGGACCGACGCGAACGGGCAGATGACGTTGATGGTTTTATAAATTTTCATACATTCTCCAACTTTATTTGGATATAGGGTAATTTATGTATTTTCAAAAAAAAAAAGATTCTTTCTGCCTAAATGAATTAAATAACATAATTATATACACTTTCTCTATAATAAAAATATCTCAATGTTGTATTTACGTTATAATAGCCTAGCTAAAAAAATTGAAAATAAATGGCTTCTTAAAATGAACGAATCAGTGATGGCTGTATCATTATATAAAATTAATAGTAAATAAAAATTATGTAAAATCAAAATCAAATAACGAAAAGCAGAACAGATATATCCTCAGTAGACCAAAACTTACTTAAAAATTCATTGGAAAATTATTGGCGTATGTTTGCAATAAGAATTGAATACAAACCAATGGTTACCATAATGACATGTCATTATCAGTCTTTGTCTTTGCTTTAAAGCAATTTAATATGTAAATCCTTGTATTGTCAAACTGACATTATCGCTATTAGTGTTCGAAATGTTGAATTTAAATTGTTTTTTTCTTCTATTAGACTTAAAATAATAATCCACTCCCCACATTCCATTACTTTTTTTTACAATGAATAGGCTTGTGTTTGACCGCATCAAGTCTGGTGAGCGTTGATGTGATCTACGGTGGTGCACGCTTGCCTAGCAGATACCTATTCACTCTGGTTTTGAAGACCCTCATATTGTATGTCTTAGGAAATACAGATCCAATGAGAAAACAATGAGTTCCAATCTCTCGCAGTGCGGATAAAGATATTCTAGAGGTATGGCGTGTCGAGTGACGGAACTTAACATTGCGCTTTGTCTCTACACCAGAGTGAAGAAATGTTAAATATTGCATTTCTTCGAGTGGGAATCGAACCAACAATACAACTCGCCACGCCTGACCTCTAATATATTAACGTTACTTTTATCAAATTTACAATTTACACGTGAAGTTACGCAAATTGAACGTAAACTTGCTGTGACGCTGACGTTATGCGATTATGAAACGTCTAAATTTCAATTAGGTATGGATTATGTTTAGGTATATTTCGTTTCCCTATTTTAATATTAGCTAAGCCTGTATGTATTTTCCAATACGTATACTCTTAAAGGGTAATAAATTAAATAAATAATAATAAATTCGAGGCCGTTGTGGCGAAGTGGAAAAATATTTAACTGTGAAGGCGGCGTTTGTGGGCTCGATTCCTATTCGAGGAAATGAATCATTAATCATTAATATTTCATTCTTTTCGTTCTGGTAACAAGGCAAAGCGCGCAGTTGAGCTGGTATAAACGGGCGTACCCTGCTATAATAATAGCGTGAAGCTTGAAAAAATATTTAAAAAACTTGAAAAAATATCAGTCAGTCATTTTTAAGGAAGTTAGAGTTAGCACCAGCTCTATTATCACAGTGTCAACGTGACAAGTTAGCGGACTATATCACCGAGTAAACTCATTCAAGGTAGCAAAATAAAATGTGATGTATTCTTAATTCAATTATCGTGTTAAAAAATTATTTTAAAATAAAAATTGATTAGTAATAGTATTTTTCTGTTTTTTTTTATAGTCTATTTGTATTTTTTATATGTTGACTCTTTTAAAAACATTTCCTAAAATAATAACAAAATGAAATAAAATAAAAACATACCAAGTGGTTGAAGTTCCCTACTATAAATTTATATAAAAGTCAAGTCAGTCGAGTTGTGTAAGATTAGAATGTTTTAGATTTTACATTTCATTATGCGGAACTCCAAATTGACATACTTCCCCAAAGATAAAATAATCCTTGCCCTATTGATAAATTAATTGTTTATAATAGTTATAAGTAAAATGATGTGAGGCCCTGACGACGCTATCTTGACTTTAATATGGTAACACGTCTATGTGACGAAACGAATATTATTATTACCATGATAATTAAAAAAAAACTTTTGTCAAGTGAAGCTATAAATCATTTTTATAATCGGTCACCCATCCAAATTTGGACAACTGAGGATATTACTTAACTTCAATATTAAAAATCTAGCATAATAAAAAAAACATAACTAAAAAAACAAAGTAGCAACTCAAACACTAACATTATCAGGTTCTGTGAAGGCACTGAATTTGTACTTTGTTCGTCTCTTTTCCGTTCCGAGGTCAGAAAATATTGTGAACGTGGAGTCCTTGCTGGGGAGGCCGATGGGGAAGTACATGCCGGCTATGAGGTTCCCTTTGGGATCTCGTGCGAGAAGGCTCCTGTATTAAAAAAGATTTTCGTTTAGTTTTACACTTTATATTGCATATATGGCGGAAGGCAGTTCTCTACGTTCTGCTTTTCACTTTCTTATTGTCGAGCATTCATTGCATATCGAAGAAACGCTGGTTCGAATTCTACATTTAAAATTCTTTAAAGAAAAAAATAAAAGAGTAAGGAAAATTGTATCTATAGTATCACCTTTAAAAAGTCTTTATGTTTAAATATAACAAAATAATTGAATCGTTTATATAAATACCCTCCTTCCCTATAAGAAAAACCTCAACTGACCTGAAATTATACACCAAATTTCGTTTTTCAGTGACTTGTATGCTATCCAGATAGGGCTGCGCCGCGTATATGAGGGAGGTCTGGTACTTAACGTGGGAGTCTCTCGTGACGCGCTCGTGCCATTCCACGTAGTTACTGTTGTTGGGGTTGAAACTGTACTCGTATTCCTTCGTACAGTGCGGCTCTTCGGATTTTGTGAACCAACCTGTAAAAGATTTAACTTAAATTGTAGAGCTAAGGTATTGAAATTGTGCTTTTTTCGAGAAAGTCTTTGATTTTCTCGATTTTTAAACTATCTACTTTACTACGTGTGTATCTAATGTAATAAATGTGAAAATTTGTGAGGATTTATGTTTATTTATTATACTTTCACACAAAAAATTCTGAAGGGATTTAGGTAAAACTCTGCACTTACTTAACTTTTACATTAGAATAACAAAGTTTTGTCATAATAGAACCCAATAATGTTTTATGCATTATGACAAAAAGTTTCAGCGGGCGAAGCCGCGTTTGGGTCGCTGTTATTTAATAAATGTCATGTTTTTTTACGAATACAACATTACTTAAGCGTATTTTACTTACTTGTATGTGGAAACGCACGATCAGCCATCACGGTGATCATTCTAGAGACATGGTATCCAGGATCAGCCAGCATGATTCCCGGACGTCCATCGATCACCACTTGGATTCCTACTAACACATGTTCCTTTTCCGCATATTCCACAGACGCCGGACCTTCACCCATCATCACGTAGTCCCGAACGTCCTCTACTGCTTCCTCACAAGACAGCAAAGCCATGGCCGTTTCTAGTCCAGGGAAATCTTTACTCAAAGATCTCCACTTTTGGACTAATTCCATTCCCAAGCCAACGCAAGTGTGTTTCTTCCTCCTGATCGGCGGTGCGTAGTCCTCGAACATGGCGTTCAACGGCACCTTTTTCTTTTCCCAAGTGTCGTACAGCGAGATGAAATTGCTGATAGAGTCATAGTTGTTTTCCACGAGGAGTTTTCGTAATATCGACTCGGCCTGAGTCACGAAGTCCTCATGCTTAGCCGACGTTAGATGGAGCGGTTCCTGAGAGTGCGCCCAGCGCGGGGGCGGCAGTGGCTTGGTCAGGTCGTTGGGTGTCGCCGTGTCGTGCTCCGAGTTGAGTCAACTCGGCCACTCGGCGCCCCAGCGGCCGACGGCCGGGGCCTCGGGCTCGGCCTGCACCAGCGCCGTGGGCCAGCCATCGTTGTGGTTCGGCGTGTTCGGAACGCTCTTCGAGAGCGCCTCACACTTCTCTAACACTAATACTAATGTTCGTTGACGCTCTGTAAACAAAATACAAAATTAGTATTATTGTGAATCATATGAAAGTTTCTAAAAAGACAAAAAAACAAACACAAATTAAATTTTATATTTGAAATTGAAAGTATTTCAAGTTTATATTATAAATCAATGATTTGGCCACGTAATGGTGACAACGTATACGGTTCGGAAGCAAACGAACGAACGAAACATAAGGGCCTACGTACTCACATTAACTTTGAATATGAGATATAGTAGTATGTTATATATTGTATCTTGTTACGTAAATATTATATTATATGTTATACATAACGCTGCTCTTTGAGTGTTTCTATTATGTTGAATTTCAGGACTGAATGCCTGAAAATAGAAAGATATTTATACCTACGATAAGAAATTCGTTCTAGTTTTTATAGGGAAGAATGTTCTATCTAAACATCACTTCTAGCAATTTTTAAAATTTTATACTATAACAATTTAAAGTGAAACGATAACATTTTAAAATGTCATAAAACTAGTCATTCAAAAGCAGAACTTTCCAAAGAAAAGCCAATATTTAAGGTTCCCAAATGGGTCACAATTAGGAACCCCGGACACGACCACTCGTTAGTACGTGACACGGCTATAGATGAGTTATCAACAGCGCGTATCCAATCAATTTTTCTTCAGTTACGTTTATCTATGAAGTAAATTAACTTAACTTTTGAATGAAATTAATTTTAAATTCTTAGTTTTTTATTTAAATAAATTTATATAATTAAGTAGAGAAGAGATAATAATTTATTAAGTAATTATATACTTGAAAATAAAAGTAGTTATTGAATTTGCCCAAGTAGTAATCGAACCAGTAGCCGTAGTATTTACAGAGTTAGGTACGTTGTGTTCTATACACCAATATTTCAGGACATATAAAAAAAAATCAGCTTCACGCTGTATACCGCACACAGCAGGGTAGGCAGAGGGAACTTAATGTTAAGACACTCCGTTCCCCACTTTCTGCCGAATTCTGGAGGCTTTCTGGAGGTCTTTGCAAGACATCGGGACATATAAAGATAAAAAAACAACAGTAATCTTGATATCAGACTGACACATACCAATGCTATCAGATTTTCATTCAATTGTAATAGTTTATATACATTAGACATTAGATAAAGATATAAGTGACAAATGTCTAACTTATATCGTATTGCTAAGCCGGATTATATGTTTCAAGAGTTCACAAATACGATTTTGTTTTTTTAGCTTCATGCTGTATTCCACATCCCAGAATAGGCAAAAGGAACTTGGGAACCTAATATTAAGTCCGTTCCCCAATAAGATTCCAATTCCATTTCCACTGAATTCTTGAGGTACCTAAATGAACTTGTAACCTAGTCTAGTCTATAATAAGCCTTTTCAGTGATGGACCCATCGTCAGAATCATAAACCTACCTACATATGTATATGACGTTCATATAATGTAGGTACATCACACAAATTAATTCATCACTTAAAAGCTATTTTACAGCGATCAATGTAATTAAACTGATGAAATTTGGCTGAAAGTGAAGAGTGAAAGGTTTTTTGGCTTAAACTGTTTCCTGCAATTAGCAAGGCACAGGAAGAGGTAACCTAATGTCAAGACACTCCGCTTTCGAATTCGCGTCATTGCGTTTCGAGCAAAGAGCAAGGCGGAGAAAATAAACACTGCGTCTCAATAGACAATATAATTTAAATTAAGCTTTTATTTTTATTCTATCAATATTACAGACAAATAAAATTATATTCTAATAGTAAACATTATTTCTATAAGATGCATATTACAATATGTTTTCAAGAACCACGAGTTTTCGAGTCCATTATGTTCCGTGGACAATAAGCTTTGTTCGCTCCTCACACCGCACAGTCCGCACAGCACCGGATTTCACTCGCGAGTCATCAACCGTTATATTGCAACCTACTTTATTTATTTATGTACTAGCTAGGGACCTAAACGCGGCTTCGCCCTTTCATTTTGTTTTTTATATCATAAAAAAAAAGAATGTCAAGAGGCCAAAAAAAGTGTGCTATGTCCTTTATACCTCTAAGAATATGTGTGCAAAGTTTCTTATTAATTGATTCAGTAGTTTTGATATGAAAGCGTAACAAAACACATAGCAGAGTAGGCAGAGGGAACGTGGGAACCTAGTGTTAAGGTTATCCGTTCTTCATTGACATGCTTTCGTTTCCCATCCTCCACCGAATGCCGAAGGCATTGTGTGTTGAGTAGCGGAACTCAAAGCCGCCGTTTTGCTTCGTTAGCAGAGCAAAGAAATACAAATATGGAATATTTCATTCCAGCGAATGGGAATCGAACCAACATCCGACGCGTCTACAGTCACGCCTTTGCGCCACGCAAAATAAAGCTCCATAAAAACTTAAAACTAAACAATTGAATTTGTGCCTCTTTCGTCGTTCAACGTCGTTCGTTCAACAAAACTTTTGTATCGGTGCTTTTAGCATTCTTTCAGGAGATGTCTGGATGATATTTATCATCTATTTAGGTATCTCCAGAGCATTTACTCTAAAGGTATCTTTAGAGACCCAACTTTACACTTTAATAGGTGAGACAACAAATATTTTCTAGTTTCGTTTTTTTTTTCAATTGAGTTGACAGATTTTCGTCGTGTTATAGCGACACAGCGCTTAGATACGCGACCGACGTTGAGTTCCGCCTCTTAACACGCAATGTCTTGAAAATTTCACCAAATTTTGGAAAGTCAAGAACGGAGAGTGCAAGCACAATTTCCTCTGCCTACCCTGCTATATGCAGGATACACACACATACAGCAATTTTATTTAATAAAATTGTGAAAAATATACAATCTCTCTGCGCTTCCATAGCTAACTTTAAAACGTATGGTCGGCTTTTGCAATGAATGGATTAAACCGATAACTACTTACGCAAACAGTTCCATATGACGCATACATTTTCCTAATAATTAATATCACTCATTACTAATATGACAATGTAATTCCTTGAACAATTAAAGTTAATTAACCGCTTATAGAACTAAAACTAATTGAAATAACATACAGTTCAGAGAAAAAAGTAGAGACCGATCATTATTTTCTTCCAGCTTAACCGTAATACAAAAAAAACACGATCCACGTAACCACGCGTTCTCGAAATAAATGGGCATCACAGACGAAAGGCAACAAAGAGGTACTTTATGGGTTCCGTTTTTATGACAAGGTAAACCTTGTTACGGAACCCTAAAAATATGACAGAAACTAGCACGTATAGGTATGTGCGTCGCAGTCCACTACATGAATAGAGGCAGTATTAATGCTACACCATATTCCACTTTCCCATTGTTTAGAGCGTCCATATTTTATAATGTCCGAAACACCCTGTCAGCCCTATATTTTCATATCCCTATTGTTTTAATAGTAAGTATGCACATAGAAAAAATATAACCATTATCATCGTATTGGATGCTTATTCTATAATAAATAAAACTATAAAAAAATAAATAATATTTCATATATAAAAATATACTATTGTAATTTATACTGCAACATAAATATTTATAATTGTAACGCTACTTTTCTTCTTCTTTCAAAGGAAGTGCAAACTCATTTACTTTAAATCAAGTTAAGACACTCCGGTCCCACGCCCGCTTTCCGCCGAATTTTCGAGCGAGGAAATGAAAATATTTATTTCCCCCAAGTAGGAATCGAGCCCACAACCGTCACGTTTACAGTTGCGCATCCAATAAGTCATCACATTAAAAGATAGAATTATAGATAGATATAAATACCATTAAATTTTACTATAGACGAGAGAAAAGTGCGTGGGTATCTACAATAATAGTAGGTATTTCATTCATGTTTTCTGCCACGGACAGCTGACAAATGTACACGGGTCAGTGTCTGTTGCAGTAGTTGGTAAAATATACCTTGTGGCACGGCGGCAGCGCGTGCTTATGAATAAATTATGTTTAATTTAGTTAGGTATGGGGTTCATATACGATTCACTGTTCCAGCCCTTCTATAGTGTATGATTTGTAATTAGTCGTCGTTGAGACCAGTTTCGATTCCCCACCCACCAACCAGTAGTGGTTTCGATTCCCCACTCTGGCAATGAGGATAAGCGTGGCGTTGAATTCCGCCTCTCAACACGCAATGCCTGCACAAATGGCGGACGGAAGTTAATGAGAACGAAGTGTCCTGCAGTGCAGTGCAGTGTATGGCAGGATAGGCAGAAGGAACCTAGGAACCTGTCCTAGGAACTAACCTATGAAAAAAACCTATTCGTCATCCACAATGATGTATCCGTTGATTTGAAGTCTTAAAATGGAAAATCCTGATTATCCTGATTGGAATAGGAATCCCGTAGGAGTAGAGTTCGGGAAATGCTCTCTTAGTTAAAAAATACTTTTTCTATTTGTTTTTAATATCCCAGTGTTTATTTGCTTAATATTATCTGTCAAAACTTGAATACAGACTAAAAATAAGATAGTTTTCGTAGGCATTCCTTAGATAATATTTCTACCCTTGACTGTTTTTCGTTACTTGTAAATTTATGAGTTCTATAAATAGGTGCATTATCATTTATCGTGCGTCAGTAACGAAGAGCGAGTTAGTTTCTGGTAAGCTTTACTTGTATCCCCTAAATAAATGGAATTCTTGAAAGATGACTCAAATATGAGATGGTAATTGTAACAAAATACATATCTTCTATATAATATTCTTGTAATTGTTTGTAAAATGTTTAAGCAGCAATAATAATATGAACCGTTCTACGTTCTCCCAATTTCATTAGACAGACAGACAGAGAGCCAGTAGGTGCTATTAAAAACTTAAATTCTGAAATTGATGGTATATCAACTAACTTAAATTAAAATTTAAATAATAAAATAAAATTAATAATTTAATTACTTTTTGTAGTTCCGAAATATACATTGTGCTAAGTATAGCACAATGTATATTTCGGAACCGTCTTAATTAAATTTCGACAGCAATCACGACAGCGACGAGACAATCTATTGGCCATTGTGTCACGTCATCACGTGTACGAGACAGGTTTAAACGAAAAAATCTATATTTGTCTCGTCTATATGTCACGTCAGTCTGCTTTATTAGGGAAACGTATTCGAGTGTCTGCGAAATCAACGATATAAAGAACCTCTTTTTACAAAATATGACTCAACTAATAAAACATAAGGTTAAATTGCTGTTCATTTATGACTCATTTACACATTTGTGTAATTGTACGTTAGTATTTACAAATAAAAGTTATTACAAATTGTTTCTTTTCGTTTTAGAAAGAAGCTGGGGTTTACCTATTACGTCAGAAAGATTATTATATTCAAAGTTTAAATGTATATTTGTATTACTTTAAATAATAGTTGGGGGAAAATGGGGAACAGATGTGTTTTGATGGGAACGGAGTGTCTTAACATTAAGTTCGCAGTCTCACTGTGCTAGAAGAGGATACTGCGTGAAACTAAAAATTAATGAATGATACAATAACAAAAACGATAGAATTAATTTATGTGACACCTAAAAAAGAACCTAATATAAACTAATTATAGTTAAAAATATATCAAAGTACCAAAAGTAAAAAATATACCAAAATATGTTTGCAAATATAAAACAGAATGGATCGAAGGTTACGTGGTATTTTGGTTTCACGTTTCATGTCGCGATCGTAACTAGGCCATTGTGTTGGAGGTGGAGGCCTCAAATCTTCCTCCACCTTGATAAAGAATTTCGTAGTTATTTGTACAAATTTTTAATCTGTTTCGAATTATAATAGAATTATCAAATTAGTAATCAATTATTACTTTATCAATTTATCGGTATATCAGATGTACAATAAAAATGATATATTATATAATAAAAATAAATTATAATGATAATAAATATCAATATAATTTTTATCGAGTAATTATAATCGATAGACAGTTAGATGTCGTAATTTATAATCTATAATTCTATATAAATCGCCATATTGAATGTCTGTGCGCTTTAAGAGGTAAACGATCTTTCACGTTCTTATTATGATACGATGTACTGAACAAAGATTTTCTTTGTTTTCAAAAGATATTTCATGATTCATAATAAGTGACCTAATTGTGGTTTAACTTTTAGGGTTTTTAAGTTTTATATTTTAGTCAATCCTTTTAAAAGCGTGTTTAAAATAAATACCAAATTAATAGTTAATTAGTTTCTTAATTGCTATCACATTATATATAATTTATATTAATTATTTTGCTAAAATTATGATTGCAGGCAGTTAATTAATTTCAAGTTTAATTAAAAATAATAATATTCGCAATGTTACATTTCGAAGACAAGGTTGTTTGATTAAAGCATTGCAATATAAAATACCTTTAAATATTACCGAGAGTGAAGCTATAAAGAATTTTATTTTCAGAATGGCGATAAGTAATACCTAATTTGCCGCCTAATTTCTTTTCGTAATGTCATATTTTGTTATATTTCGAGCGTCAGTGTCATTTGAGTATTATTTAATTTACTATTTAATCTTGATTTAATTGATCTATATCAATATAATTATGAGCAAACCTTTTTAAACATGTTTAAGCATGAAGCTCTCTCTTAGGAGCTCTACATGTTTTTTTAACATATTAAAAATGTATCATTGTAAAAGATAAAGTGAATAAATTGAAATTGTTATCACTTCAAAGTGCTTTACTATTATTTTTCCATTAATTGTTATATTTAATATAATATGGTCTACCTATTCATATTTCAATGTGGACGTTTACTGATCTTTATAATTGAAATAAATAAAAGGAAGAAATACGTGAAAATTCTTAATTGTGTAAGTAAAATTCTTTTAAACAGTAAATAAGAATAAAAACTTTTATGATTTCACAATTATTAGGGATTCTAGAGTATTATTCCTAGTAGTATGTAGAGAAAATGCATCATCCGCATGTAAACGCAGCGTCCAAAAAAGCTCTACAGCTATTGTTTCAATTGACTCTAAAATTTTAACTTATAACATTGATAAGTTATAAACTTATAACGTTCCAGAAATACCAGCCAACATTTTGTTTGAAAATTTAAATACAAATTTATTTTAATTTAAGCATAAAATTATGTCATAAAAAGATCGTGAGATTTTAATATAATTAACAACACGTAATACAAAGAATTTACCTTTCTCCTCTTCCGCAGAACGTGTTTTAAAATTACGCAAACAAGTACGGAACGATCACAAAACATTACACAAAATTTCCAAATATTATTTATACAACGTATAAATAAATTATTAAATATAAATTAATATATGACATATATTTGAATGTAAACGATTACTTCGCTTACTATTGTTTATGTCTACGAAATCATTTCAGTACGCAACCGCGGAACCCTTCACAACACCGCACGTTTCTTTGTTACTATGACAACGAGAATTATTAAATATAACTTAACTTAACTCATTTTAATTGTATCTTTAGTATTAAAAGAGGAAGTTCAAAAGTAAACTCACCCATACAACGGCTAGAAGCCAAATAAAAAATAAAAACAAAATCCGTTGCCCCGAGGAGCGCTCTATCCGGGCGTGTGCTCTCTCGCGCGACTACAGACAAACTGATCGTTGGGTTGTTATGCTGCGTTGTTATACCCCGCGGTAACGATTGTAGAGACGCTGGCCAGTATTTACGGGTATTTATTTATTATATATATATATATTTTTATAAAAGTTGAATATTAATTATTGTATAATAATTAAGAATAATTATCTCTTTATATTTCTATATAAAAAAATAATGAATATTCAATAACTGTATAGTTTTGTAAATACATTATCACTTTACCTGTTTTCAATATTTTATTGAAAAACGTAAAAAAAAACTCTACTCAAATTATTATCTTCACGTACAAAAAAATACGAAAACAACTAATAATCTTATATGTAGAGTCATATAAGAAAAAAAACTAATAAAAAAGGGAAAAACAAAAAATAATTCATATTTATATTCAACAGTAGCCATAATAGAGCTGTCACGACAACGTGGTGGGTATACCCTACGCGCATGACACTCTGCGACCCTCTCATTCGTTTAAGTCTCATACTCTATCTCCTTCTCGCATTAGACCAGTATACACTCTGTCTCTCAAGTCCTCTCTTGCATGGAAGCCACGAGCCACTTGTTCGTATAACTTATTTGTCAATTATTTTCATATAAACTTCTAATTGAAGTTTAACGTACGTTAGTTTCGTTCACGTTTTTCTGAAACGTGATCGAGCCTTGATATTTCTTTGAAATGAAGATAAAAATACATTGTTTGATAATTAGATTATATTTGGTTATTGCGTTTTATTTATTTTTATTTATGGTTCTCTACTTATTTTCTTTGTGTGAAAGATATATTTAATTAAATAAGTATTATGTATAAAGGCTTAGTAAAATCGTACATCCCTGTTCTTTATATTTTTATTTTGAAACCAGTTGCTTAAACAACTTTTGTATATTTATTTTTGTTTATAATCTAGAATCTAGATACAATGCTTCCTGCATGCCGAGACATGGCCGATGCAGCTTATCCCAAGAGTATTCAATATTTTATTACTAAAGCTCGTAGATGAAGCCGTCGCGTCGTCGCGGAGGGGATAGGGATGTGACTGTAATGCGATGGTTGTGCGATCCCCTTTCGAGGAAATGGGCATAATGTTTATTTCATTTAATATTTTATCTCAAATATTTGTATATCTACACTCCGGCCAAGGCAAAAGCCCAGCGTTGAGTTCCGCCACGCAATGCCTCGTAAAATTCACCGGAAAATGATGAACTGGTCTTACCAATAGGTTTCCTGTGCCTGCCCTGCTGTATGCGGGATACAGCGTTGAGCTGAAAAGATAAAAAAAAGATCTCACCGCACACCAGCTGTTACCAGTTCAATTTAATCTCAGACCTTAGCAAATTGAACTTTTAATGTGAAATAAAATTCAGCCAACGAACAGTAATGATACAAGTAAGGTCGAAATGCCTTTCAATGTGTCAATAAATGTCAATGTCATATTTGACATATTTATTTGGTTTAAATATTGTTATACATTTACCATTTTCAAACTCTAGGAGCACGTACATGTAGGGCTCAGGAGTGCGACTGCCACGCAACAGATTGTGGATTCGATTCCCATATGAGGAGATTAAATATTTTATATTTTCATTTCTTTACTCTAGTAGAGAGGCAAAGTCCGTAATGCCTCCAGATTTTTAAGGAAAGTGAGAAAGAAAAATGTCTTAATTGGATTGGTGTGTCACTAGGTTCCCAGGTTTCCTCTGTCTACCCTGCTGTGAGCGGGATACAGCGTGAAGCTAAATAAAAAAAAAAGAAAAGTAAGTATATAAAGAATTCAAAAGCGAAGAAATATGTGATACAAGATATGTTAACAAGATGATAAGATTATCAATGAGACGTCTGGTGCATGTCCACTTACGCAATAAAGAAAATATTTGTTAACACGCTACAACACTTTAAAATTTAAAATTGGGTACATTTACACATTTAAATTATTTAGGGAGAGATTGATTGTGACAACAGCAGCTAGTTAAGTTGTTAATCCAGAGAGGGGGGGGGGGGGGGGGTTGGGTAGTAAATTAAGTTTAGTATATTCCTGCTAATGACAGTGGGGAACGGATGTATGTTAATGGGGATGCAGTTTTTTATCACTAGGTTGTTTGTTAGTTTCCCTCTACTTTCTTATATTCTATCTGATTATAAACGTGATGGTGATGAATTCGATCTCCACTCGGGATAATGAACAATTTTAATTTTTCTGCTCCAGAAAAACAATAGTTTATTTACGAGATGCGGTGTTGTTTCACTCTAATTTTAAAATAGATGGCAAGTAGGGTGAAAAAGATATGTTAAAAGGTCCTATCTATTTGCCCTCGAAAATCTTCTAACTTCACAAATGTACTCATAAAGATGATTTATAGTATAGAAAAAAAAATTAAAATTTAACGATTTTCTATAACTGTTGATATCACTTTGACCTATTAACGTATCGGATCATCGTACTCAAAAGCTGTCACAAAGCACATCAAAATTTTATGTACGCAATAAATCAGTATTGTCTTTAAATTTAATTTTAGTTTTTTTTTGTTTACGCTGTTAAATGAGGGGGGCAGAATGTCTTAATAATAGGCTCTGGTTCTGCTTACACCGCTACACCGCTACGAAAAGGGAGGCATTGATTTCCACCACTCAACACGGAATGCTTTCAGAATTTGGCGGAAAGTGGGGAACGGAGTGTCTTAACACTAGGTTTCCTCTGACTACTCGCTGTGTGCGGTATATAGTGTAAAGCTTATATAAAAAAAGAAGCTTTTGTTTATTCTCAAGTTATTCAATAAATAAGACTTGAAATAACGTTCTTCGGAGGATCAGAAGTGGTTGTATTGTGCTTGTAAGCCGATTCCATAGACGGATTGGTTTGAACCTTACACCAATATTGCTCACTTAATGTAAGCGGAGCTGTTCCCAAAATTATATATTAGCGACCTGCTCGCGGCTTTGCACGCCTTTAGTACGCCTGTTTTACATTTATATATTACGAAGATCTCTAAAGTGAAAATTATTAATATCTCAGGTTGCATTTTCGTGTTGTCGTACATAAAATCGTTACTCATCGGTGTCTAAACAGGGAACTTATATTAGAAAAATGCTATTAAACAATGTAATAGAGCCCGGTCTATTTGTCTGTGCGTTTGTCAACCCTAAAACCTTAACTTAGCCTCACGCTTTATCCCTAGCGGGGTTGGCGGAGAGAACGGAGCGCCAGACGCTACGGTCACTGCATATTACATATCTGTTTTGCCTCCCCCAGGACCTGTTTTGCCTCCCCCCAGGAAACCCCCACCTCTCTTACCACTCACTTTTCTATCATAAATATTTTTTTCCCATTCTTTCATCACTCATTCGTTCGAGGTGTGCAAATCAGCTGAACACGTTCTTCTTTCTCACCGTGACGTTCTCGCTAATTCTACCTAGAAGCGGGATACAGCGTGATGCTAAGAAAAACTTGTAAAAGTACCAAAGCTACGAGAAATAATTTTATATTTATATAATAATAAGCTTAATATTAAATTGAATTTAACTTGGGAGGTTGTAACCATATTTCGGTACCAGCATTGATTAAGTTTGAATCACTAGCCCAGCCGTCAATTGTGGTTAAGTACACATGTACGTACATACATACATATATGCGACAGCCTGGGACGTCGCCAAACATTTTAGATTACTTTGATAAATTATATTAGGGGATTAATTTTATTAGGGGAAGGGCGGAAAAAGAGCGGCTTTTAGAAATATTGTATATAAAACAGTTGATTACTTAAATTAACGATTTAACAGAAAGATGGTAGAGATTTCTTTCCATTTTTTTAAATTATTTTTGACATGTTTTATGAGAGAGTAACAGAGAAAACCCAGGAATAGGTTTTAAAAAATGAAACATTACACTTCACTTCTTTCCATTAATACACATCGGTTGCCCAATTTTTGCCGAATTCTGGAGAAATTGCGTATTGAGTGGCCGACCTCAACGTTTCGGATTGCCTCGTTACCAGCGGGAGAAAAATAAAAATAATAAATAAATTAAATAATTCCATTTCATCGAATGGGGAACGAATCTGCAACCTAATGCTTGCTTGTGCCATTACGCCTCGACTAGCCTCAAGAAAAAAGTTAAAATTTTATTAATTAGCTCATACTTATTATTCCACATATTTTTTCTCTAATTATTTATTAGTAAATAAAATTTTTTGCAAACATATAAAAAATTTTTGTTCTGCTAAATTAATATACCATAGAGATAAAAATGCATGCATTGGCTGCGCGACCATTGCCATCGCTCTTATCTGAGCCCCAATTATAAAAAAATAAAGCTTAATTAACGTTTATTATGTTATCTTTAACTTTAAAAAAAAAAACATTAGCTACGCGTTATCGAATCACGCCTTCTAATTGCGTGAATATGACGTGTTTAGCGTGATTGGTGCACGAGTCATACCATTTACTTGGTTGTGTTTTCCGTTCTCCATTAGGGGGGGGACGAAAAAAAATAATAAAAAGATGTATACTATAGAGTATATAAAGCCTATCGTAAAAAAAAGTATGATCAATAGAAGCTATTGCAAATTCATAAGTAAAATAAAAAATGTCACAGATTTAAAATCAGAGGTAAAAAAATAAATAAAAGAAAACAATGATTTTTAAAAATTTTATTCCCATATGAGCCGAATCGTAAACATCCGAATCTATGCTGGTACTCTACAACGTCGCGGTAGAGACTCCAATTAAAAAGCAATGGTGCAAACTACTTCTACAGATAATGATGAAATATGATATTCATTTATGTGCCAGCGGAAAGTTGTACAATCTTGTCGTTGACCTCGAGGAGTTCAGCCATATATTCTTCATCGTCCATGATGTGAGCCAATTTCTTGAGAATTCTTAGTAATTCTCCATCTTTCAAGTGTAGCTGGTCGTTACACTGTTCTACTTCATCTACCACCTCGTCTGGTATCTGGAATTCATATTATATTTCGTTAATAATTAATATTAATTAGCGTTAGTTTTATTTCATTTGTTTCTCTTATAACTCTCTAACTTTAAAAGTGGAAAGAATCTAGTTATAAAATCATCTGGTTAGAGACATGTCTCAAAAAAAGAGAGTTAGCAATGTCTATGTTAAAATATGTAAATTTACAAATTCATTATAATGATTATGCTTTTAAGTTTAAAAGAAAGTAATAGTTAAAAAGTTTTTAATTTTAAATTTAATTACCTTCTGCAATTCCAAGAAGTTCTCGAATTTAAGTTTCTTTCTTTGCTTTCCGTTGTGACTGTCAAAGAACATGGTGAACTGTTGATCCTTCTTCTTGACTGGGAAGTATATACCGGCAGTCAAACGTCCTTTAGGATCACGGGCTAACAAACTCCTGGAATTAAATAAAAAAATATTGAACTTACGTATGTGTAATATTACTGTACTTGAGAATTGTACAGCCTATAATTTAAAAAAAAAATCTTAGTTGGTTATAAAGAAATATGAATTTAACTGGTATTCTATTGTTTTTTTTGAAGCTTTTAATAAAGAGTATTACATATAGTCGATAGTCAACAGTTTAAATACCAACCTTAAGTCCCACACAAGATTTCGTTTTTCCGTAACGGAGACCGCACTCAGATACGCTTTAGCAACATAAATAAGTGACAGCCGCTCTTTGACCTTATCCACTCGTGTCTCACGTTCATGCCACTCCACATAATTGGTGTTGTGGACGTTGAACTGATAATTATATTCCTTGCGGCAATGAGGCTCATCAGATTGAGTGAACCAGCCTGGAAAAAGGAATATTTAAGTAATTTGCTTCTTATTAGTAATAAGTAATTTATATTAATGTCACAAAATTTTACTCATATAATAATATAATTCAAATATGAAATAAACAAAAGTAAAGGTCACTCACCGGTATGTGGGTAGCAACGGTCAGCCATAACGGTGACGACACGAGAGATGTGATAACCCAAATCTGATAAAAATATGCCGGGTCTTCCCTCGACCCTGACGTGGATGGCCATCATGACGTGATCTTTCTCCGTCTCAATCAAGAAGCCTTGCGGTCCAGGGAATGATGTGGTATAGTCTAAAAGATCTTCGATGTTTTCATCACATGATACTAGCATCATGGACTTGGTGATACCAGGGAAGTCATTCTCCAGAACCTTCAAACGCTTCATGACCTCCATGCCTAAGCCCACACAGGTGTGCTTGTGAGCGCGAATCGGCGGATTGTATTTAGGGAAGAACTCCTTCAAAGTTTCATCGGACGATGCCATATAGGTATCATATAGAGTAAGGAAGTTGTTAACGGAGTCATAGTTTTCCGCGACGACGAGTCGGCTCAATATCGCCTCAGCTTTAGCGACCAAGTCCTCGTATTTGGAGAGAGACAAGTGTAAAGCTGGGCGCGGGGCCCCCCACCGTGGCGTCGGTAGGGGGTGGTCTGCGGGCCACTGGGGCCCGAGAGGTTTGATATAGCCTGTGCCGAGTCAGCTCAACCACTCGGCACCCCAGCGGCCAGTGACGCGGCGTATGGCCCTCTCCTCGCTCGATGTCGACGCCATGTCAGTGGGAGCGTGGTCCACCACGTCCCGAGTGGCTCCTACGCCGACGGGCGCCTCGGGAGACCACTCCAAGTCCTGACTTAACGGTTTTATATTTAACGTATCTGGAAAGAGATTGGATAAATTTAGAAATGTTAGGATACTTGCCAAATATTAAACAGCGTGCGTCACGTTTTACTTTATATTGAAATATATAAAAGTTTTCGGTTTAAAACTGTCGCTGTATAAATTCATTCATTTGATGATTTCAATATTTCAATTTATTGCTTTTATAATTTTAATTCATTGACGGTTAAAATAAAAAAAAGCAAATTTATCAAAACCTTTTAAAAGAAACTGAGTTATCTCCTTATGTAAAAATGCAAAAGCATTGCATCATATATAATAATCAATTAAGTTGAAACCACAATATTTCTATACACAAGTCTCATAACCTTTATGAATCGCTAACGTGTAAGGTTTTTAATAACATGAAGTGGGCTTACATTCTATACATCGATGACGCATTTCTCCGGAAACCATAACAACGGATGCACGGAATGGCGTCCAAGGACGACGTCGCGATAGTGAAATGTAGAGTTCGAGAAATCAAATATTTATAACAAACTGACAAGTTGAATAACCTTAATTGTATTGCCAAAATTACCTTACACCTAAATATAATCTATTAATATGTCTATTTAATCCATAATATACATTTTCATCATAATATAAAAGAGGAAAAATACCACAATGCATATAATGTATTTTATCCTCTTTATAAACAAATTTGATGATCAAAGGACATTGCGATAATGAAAACCTTCGACGTAACCAGAAGAAATGCTTATATTTGCAATAATTACAAATAAAAATGAGTTATAAATAAATGAATTAAGATAGGTCAAGGTAACATACCCATTAGGACGGCGAGCCTGTTTCGATAATAGAGTTGTTCTCTAAGAACTGTTATTGTTTACCTCTCTCGAGTAAAACTGGTCTGGTCTGCGTAGACGCGGGGTATATAAACCTTTGGTTCCAACTCTCCCCTCTCTCCTGCGTCATTCACTTACGTCATTGTCTGTGGCTGTGTGTGGTGTGCATGTGTGTGTTGTTTTCGCGTTGTTACGACGGCTTTGGTGTATAAACGTAGCGGTTTGGTTATTTATGTAGAGTTTAGTCGTTTAAATAATAATTTATAATCACTGTAAGTAATTGTCTTTTGTTTTGTTTTATTACATTGAGATGATTTGCAATTATTATAATCTTTGTATTTTATTTACACATAGTAGGGTAGGTAGACAGAGGGACTTTATTTTAGTACAGGACTCGATTGATTTTGTGGGAGGGTAGAGTAAAATAAAATAAAAAAAAAACATAGTATAAGTATTGTGCTCTGGAGATAGGTTATATGGAGAAAATCTAGTGAGCTGTGAGACATCACTTTGATGAGTTTGGGTTTATTATTACAGAGTGTCAATTAAACTTAACTGTCGATTAGTCTTACAGAAAATAAGCAATATTTAAAATTAATATCTAACCGCATAATATTCCACATGCTATGGAAGTTTAACAATGTTTTTAAAAGCTTCTATTCGACTTGTCGTCGTGTTAATATGTGTGTTTGTACATCCCACTATAATAAATAATATAATAAGTGAAAGGGATTAAAGAACTTGATTTGTTCAAAATTATACAATAATACACCATGAAAAATAATATATAGAAAACTTGTGTTTAAACAGGTTTTTTAATTAATATTTAATTTTATTCTATAAATCTTACCATAGTGAATGCATGCTTTATATTTATTTAATAATTTTAATGATAACAAATATATTGTTAACACGCTAAAGCTTAGTCACCGTATACCTCACCTTATATGTATGTATAAACAAGACAGATGTCGCACACATTGACAAGTTCTTAGGAACGTTATGTATGTGTTTGTTAATTTGTGTGTACGGTGTTTAAGTATGTATGTTAGCGTGCGTGTGCGTGTGTGCGTGTAACGTGATGTCTGGTTTGTGTAAACAAATAATCACACGTGCTTGGAAAATGGCGTGACCTCTACATCGACCTATTTTAGAGTGCTTGTCTGTCATATTATAAATATATAATATTAGTTTTCATTGAAAAAAAACTATTAAGATATATTTAAAAGGGGAACCTAAGTCTTCTCCTCCTTTACCACTCAGGTAAGGGAGATTTCGAAAATACAGAAAGAAGGAGAGACGCGTATGATTCAGCGTGGTGATTTTTTATTTAACGGAGACCTTCGTGGCGCAAGGGAACGAGCGTGCGACTGTCATCATGATGGTTGTGGGTTCCTTTCCAAATTTATGACGAAATAAGTTATTTTAATGTCGAGGCAAAGCTCGGCGTTGTGTTTCTTCATCCAACACGCAGTACTCCGAGAATTTGGCGGAAAATGGAGAACAGACGTGACTTAATGAGAACGGATTGTCGCACTAGGTTCCCATGTTCCCTCTGCTTGTAGCAAGAATCTGCTATTTGGTGGAAACGCTGTGAATCTAAACAAACAGAACGACGTTTATGACTCGGCGTGGTGATTTTTTATGTAACAAAGACTTCTGCATTCATTGATTTTATACATATATTAGTAATCTTAAATTCTTATATTTGAAAGCTGAATTACTAATTTGCTTGAAGACGGTAATCCCAGAAACTATAGAACCAATTGAAAGACTTTTTCAGTTGGATATGCCATTCATCAGGAAAGGCCAGGCTATGGTACACCGAGTTAATCGTTTCGATGTAACAGTATATTTCCGGCACTTATAAAGAGTCATTCTCATATCATGAAATACAATAGGTAATTATTTTTATTTGACCAAGGGGGCGAAGCTGCAGGTCAAATCTAGTGTATCAAATGAAATCAGCTTCACGCTGTTTCCCGCATACAGCAGGGTACAGAGGGATACAGAGGGAACCTAGTGCTAGGACATTCCATTCCTCACTCTCTGCTGAGTTCTGGAGGCATTACCTGTTGAGTAGCGGAACTCAACTTGTGTTGATGCAAGAATGAGGAAATAAAAATATTTGAATACCTATAAATGTTTCATTTCGAATCGAACCTACATTCTGTCGCAAAGGAAGTATATCTACATATGAAATTTCCTTTATTTAAAATCAATTCTTAGAATTATACACACAATATAATTCATTATAGGTAACTAATGAAGTTTTGACCTTCGTTTTTATCTTTTCTTTATACTAGTTAATTACTTTAATTGTCTACTTATGTATGTATGTCAATGGATACATAATACAATACTAACGTCATATCTGTCTCTAGGATGAACATAATTTAGATTTTGTACACTTTGCACATAGAGGGAATTTTACACTTTGAGGGAACATAGTATTAGGTTAAGGGCACTCCCTTTCTCTCCTTCCACTGAAATCTAGAGGCATAGCGTGTTAAGAGGCGAACTCACCGTCGCGCTTTGCCTTGTTACCGGAGGGAAAAATAAAAATATTAGATAATTAATTGCTCCGAGCAGGTATCGAACCTTTTTGGCTTTTTGTATACAAAATGTAAAAAAAAAAACGACATATTTTTACAATATTCTGTATTTTCATTTAGTTTAGTAATCCATACCTATATTATAAATTCGAAAGTAACTCTGTCTGTCTGTCTTTTACGCAATCAGGGCCAAACCGCTAATTTCATTGTGATAAAATACTCATATAGAGATACTTGAGGGTCTCGGGATGAACATAGGATACTTTTTTTCTCATATTTGTAATATTTTCGATATATACCAATATGTTAAAATACTTATTAATTTGACATGCAATTTATTCCGCCGTTGCTAAGCAACGATTTGCAAAGTTTGTTAGAAAACGTCACCCAAAATAAGTTCGCTTAACGCATACATGGCGCGCGCCGACTCAACCTTATGAGATACAAAAACAATATTCTCCAAAAATATTGTCCCTTAAATATTGTTTAAAAAAGTCCGCGTTGATATATACTATAGATATAGATTTGTATACATTAACAAAAATTAGATGATTTCTATAATTTGATATTCATCCTTATGAAAATAAATATAATAGTCACTTTTAGCATTTCATCTAGATGGAAATTATACGTAAGATGGTTTACTGTATAACAATTTAATAAATAATTAAGGAGATGTCAGTGATTCGGAATGACCTAGCCTACGAGTGGTAGGTATAGTATGACCGACGCGAACGGGCAGATGACTTTGATGGTTTTGTAAATTTTTATATATTTTCGAATTACTGTTAATTTTTATTTAATTATTTGCTGCTTATTACTACTACTACTTATTAATTTATCTCAGTTCGGTTATCTATACCGATGTTATACACTTAAAATATCGTAATTTTAATCATTTGGGATTTTATTTAATATTGTTCGCAAAAATTATTAATTATTTAATATAGAAAAATGTTTAGTACGCGCGCACGGCAAACTTTAGGTACTTTTTCTAATATTAAGAATTTCCTTTAGTTACTTTTACTTCTTTTGTTTGTTCATTTCGGTTACTCAGATATTTTATCTAATAATAAATCTCCACTTATTATTCTTTTTTAACTTATTTTAATTATTTAGACTTATATTTTCTTACAAATTCTATTGAAAACCGAAAATAATTTCATAAATATATTTAATAAATAATCGTATAGTTCAAGCGGGCGTAGCCGCGTCCGGGCCCACTAGTAAGTAAATAAATAATCAACATTTTGCAGCCGTCCTTGGTTCTCTTATCAAAGAGTGTTAACTTATCACGCCATAATATGAGATATCGGTTGTTTTGACACACAAGTGCCAAAAGGTGTAGAGTTTCATCTCTCATAGTTATCGATAATTAAATGTAAATATTTCAAATAGTTAAATATAATAAATATATAAATATAATATAAATATTCGATTTTTCTTCTTCTTCGATCTAATCTTTTTATTTCTTTGCTGTGACAAGGCGTGGTTTTGGGTTCCGCTACTCAACATGCAATGTCTCGGGGATTCTGAGGAAAGTGGGGAACAGAAGTATGTTAATGGGGACGTAGTGTCTTAACTCTCGACTGGTCTAAGGCATTTGATTGCGTTGAGCACTCAGCGTTGGTCGTGGAACTACACCAACCACTACGTGTGCCCTCGTGCAATCTTCTGACCTCTTATTTAGCTAATAAGGCTCAAGAGGTTGATGTGCATGGTGAGAAATCTCCTGGATCATTAATCAGTGTCGGGGTCCCATAAGGATTGATTCTTGGGCCTTTTTAATATATATTTATATAAATGTTTTACCATATCTAGCCGGTAATTCTCAGTTCTGAGGCATTGTCTTTAGTGAACTGGTGGTAAATTATTTGACGTTCATAAAACTTCTTATTGGTCATATTGACTTTTAATTAAAAATTACTTATTTCCCCGAACGGGAACGAATCTACAACTGTAGCGTTTACAGTTAGACACTGTGCTGCGGCGCCACGAGAACTGAAGTAGCGGAGGCATATTATTATTAAAAATATTTACAGAGAAGACAATGGGTCTAGACTCTAGATAGTTTACTAAGGCAAGGCTATTACGTTAATCTACTGTGAGTCAGCCCTCAGGTGGGTTGGTCTTGACCTTTGCCGCTAATGAAATTACTAGGGCTAGATTACTTCCACGAAATGTAAACTTATATACTTTATACTAGTTCCTAGTAGTATCTATATCTTGAATAGTTTAATAATTACTTTACTGGTTTTTTTTTTAGATTCATAGCTGTATAACAAATATAGCAAGATAGGCAGAGGAATGAGGGGCCTTGTGTTAAGACACTCCGTTCGAACGAAAAATCGAACCGACAATCGTCGCAATTACAGCTTAAGTAAAAAACCTAGTCAATATGTATCTATATATCATTTAAAGCTTCCTAAACAGCTTAAATAAATAATTTGATCATATTGGACTACAATCTAAAGAATTTACAATGGAATTACAATAAAAACAAAAGAACACTGCGAGTTCCGTACGCACCATATGACGGTCCACCATTTCCTGCAACCGTGAGTCAGTTCGTTAGCGAAGGTTATGTAATATAAATATTGACTTTGAAACTGATTCTAGTCATATTTTGCTTTCAGCTTCACGCTGTATCACGCGTGAAGCAGGGTTACAAGGAACCTAATGTTAAGACACTCCGTGTCTCTCTTTCTGTTCTGTTGTCGAGACATTATGTTGATTGACAACACTACGGGTAATAAAAAAAATCATCTATGGCAGGGTTGACAGAGGGAGGGTAAAGACACTCCGTTCCCCACTTTCCGTCGAATTTTTTTGTGGCCGTGTTGAGTGGCGGAAGGTCCTTATACTATTTATATTTAAGGAAAATCCTACCCACTAATGGATATTTATGGGAAAATATTAACAGTAATAATTGAATTGCCACTCTCGGGTGACGTCTGTGATGACGTCACATTACCTACACTTATGTAATACGATAATATTGTGAAACACCTTTTATTTTAATAGGCAGCAGGTACAGCGAGTCATATTATGCGTGAGTGAAGGAATGGGGGGAGTCTTGAGTGCGGAAGTCGGAATTCAACGCCGCGTTTTACCTCGTTACTAGATCGAAGAAAAGAAGATATTAAATATTCCATTTCTTCGAGCGGGGATCGAACCCACAATTAATCGCGCTTACAGTCTCGCGTCTGGCCTCGCCACTAATTATATAAATTTATTAGATTTGAGCGGCTCGGGGAAACATTCACATAAACCTCGTATACTAATATATTTACATGACACCGTGTTGCCAATATCGTATTCATATTTTATTTTTATTTAAGTTTTATTTTAAACTTTCTTTTACGTCAATCGTCGAAATATTTCACTCCGTTAAATGACACCGTTCTCCGTTTTGAGGGAAACATTATTAGACAATACATCCAAGTATAGCGTGCGCCTGCGCAATTTACATATGTGTGCGATTAATATCAATGTGTAAATAAGTATTACTTGTATTTATTTTTTTGTTTGTGTGCGTTAGACACTTAACGATTGAGTTTTATTCAATTATAGACCTTTGTAATAAGACATTAGATCCATATTCAATTGGCATTGAGAGGTAAAGGTATTCAGGAGATAGCCAGATATTTTGCTAGTAATTTTCCAGCGTTTTGTTTATTGCGCAGTTATATTACTCCTCTTTAGGAAAATATGTTTACTGATGACAATGAGAGATAGAATTGTGGCAAAATATTTGTTTTTTAGAAACGAAAGAGGAATAGTTACGATAAAATATTTTTATTTAATGGAGACAATCAAATTGAAAAAATTTTGTACAATAAATCAAACCTATACCACTTTTATAAAGCTGAAGAATTTGTTTTGTCGATCTTGCTATTCTCAGGAATCTCAGGAACTACTGGTTCAAATAATATTTTTGAGTTTAAAAGTCTTCCTCTTATCGCTTTTATGGCTAAGGCTGCTTGCACAATGAGGTCCTATTTAGAACTTGTCATGGATACTACTAAATCACTTATAAACCTTATTAATGATTTTGAATTGAACTTGATATGTCGTTTTCATTCATAGAGTGTTAAAACGGCATCTCAAGATCGATCTCAGAGTTGAGCGTTATATAAGTAAGAAATGGAAATCCATTTGATCATGCGGGTGAAGTCGCCGGTAAAAATTAGTCGTTTATATAATAAATCGTTTTCACACAAAAAAAAACAAAACTGCAAATGTCAGATTTGGTCTTCAATCAGTTATTTAATCTCACAAGATTGCGATAAGATAAAGCTTTCACTATTAAGACATAGATAAAAGATGTTATCTATATAAGTACGTGTCAAAGGCGGAAATACCCGTAAATATTATTTGTAATAGATATCATACCAAGCGATAGTGAAGTATTATTATGTTATAGATGAATTGAGTGCTGTTTCACTCCCTTCAAGTTATCGGCTTTTTTAAACTTATAGTGGAGATACTTTGTTGATAACATACGTTAGTTACAGTTAGAAGGTCGAAAAAACTCAAAGACTGTTTTACCTAATATATTAATTAGAAATAATTACACTTCATTTTCTTAAGTATGACCTACTCGATGTAATGTTTAATACGATTTTTTTTTATAATAAAAATATAGATACTACTGTATAGAGTATCAGTATACCAAATTGAAGGAAAAACATCCATATTGAGATTATCGGTTTTATATCGAGAGAATTTCCACGTCATCTATCTTCTTAGACTCTAAAAAATGATACATACTTTTATTCTAGAAGAGAATAAATTTTACATTTTTAAATATAAATTACCTATTACAAAAAATAAATAAATATAGACTGTAAATTTTATTGTGTTATTCATATTAAATAACAAAATTTATTTTAAAAACATTTTATTTTGTTTTAAATAATTGGTAGTAAAAAAATTTGTACAAGAACAATATAAAAGAATATAACGAAATGGAAATTTAAAAAATTAAATATAAAAAAGTAATATATAGATAATTCATTATGATAAATATACTAATTAAGATAAAAAGTTTGTCAGGTGTGGGGTTCGAACCCACGCTCCCCCTCGGGAACCAGAGCTTAAATCTGGCGCCTTAGACCACTCGGCCAACCTGACTTGATACGTTGTTTGTGAAATTTTTTAACCAAATAACAGTAATAGAAGTATTAAAACAAAAAATATTATTCATAAAATTTACACACAAGTCATTTCGGCGCGGCTTCGCCCACATAATCTTGTTATATTTTTTTAGGTTCACGCTGTATCCCGCACATAGCAAGGTAGGCAGATGGAACATGTGAACCTAGTTTTCAGATACTCCGCTGAATTTTAGAGGCATTGTCTTATTGGCAACTCAACATATAGGTAAATATTAATTATATAAATGACACGTTTTGTTGTTATGTTATGAGTAAAAATTAACATAATAAGTATATATATATATATTTTATTAGTACCGTTTAACAATAGAAATAAAGTTAAACTGTGTCCTGCAAAACTCTTAGTAAGTTTAACTGCAGGATCTCGAGTCTCTTTACATATAATTAAAATTAAAATTAAATTAAAAAGTATTTTCTATACTAATTGGATAGAACTGTTTTATTAACAGTTGACAAAAAATACTTCCTAAGTTTAATTTTAAACCTCTTTAAGTCAGGCTCGCGGCGTATGTCCTCAGGCAAACCATTAAGCACATAGGGTACGAGTTTTCTTAAGGTTCTATTACCCTAATAGTTGTGCACCCTAGGTACCTCAAATTTGCCTGCGGACATAGACCGCGTGCCATTAACGACTAATTTAAGGCCCAGCTCCCGATTGCTATGTTATCATATTATTTCAAAATGGTCACATAGTGAGGAATAAGGATATAAAATCGTTTCAAACTAGAAAGTACTAGTACTAGTATACATCAAATATTATTATATTTATCATTATTTTAATACTTATTACACATGTTACCCTAAATTATGTCATCTATCTACTCTGCAAATATTATTATGTTATTCACATTAAGCAACAAAATTCATTTAAAAACATAAAAAAGATTTGCAATTTGTTTTAATTAATTGCAAAAAAAATATGTACAAGAACAATATAAATAAAATAAAAAAAAATAATGTATAGGTACATAATAAAAAGTCTGTCAGGTGTGGGGTTCGAACCCACGCTCCCCCTCGGGAACCAGAGCTTAAATCTGGCGCCTTAGACCACTCGGCCAACCTGACTTGGTATGTAATCAATGAAATTTTACAATCACATAACAGTAATAGAAATATTACAACAAAAATGAATTATAAATAAAACATAGACAAGCATTGCCAGATTTTTTTCTCAAGTCTCTTTTTCTCAACTCACCTCAAGTTAAAGAGAAATTGAATGAAAACTAGGCCTCCCTTATTACTTTTATAATGGTTACTGTTAAATATTTAATTAAATGCTGCCATCTAGTGTGCCATTCTATAACTTCACAAAACAAAAAGTTTATATCTTTGACTAGATGGCGTTGTAAAATATCTTTACACATTTAACTCACTAAAAATGTTAAACCAATATTATTATTTAATATTATTATTCTACATATATAATATGCAAATTAAATATATTTATATAGTTAATATATATTTTTTTAAGCGAATAATGAAACAATATTAAATGTTATAAATATTGTAAGGCGCAGTGTTATAATCCGCCGGGGTCATTTTCGTTGGTCAGAAAAAGAATTTTTATAATATTAAATAGAAAAAAATATTAAGAACTATTTTTTTACTTTTAACTATAGTGACCAGTACATTTGCAACACAATTGAAATATAATATTAATATTTATCATAAACTATGAACATCTTTGCTCGAAAAATTATTTTTAATTGCATAATGAAAGTTATTTTGCAATTACTAATTACTTATTAGATACTATCTAAAAAAGCACACTTTAATATAATAAAAAAAATGTATACCTAATTGATACATTTTTAATAGAGATGCGCCGAATATTCGTTTGGTATTCGGTATTCGGTGTATTCGGCATGTTTTTCAATATTCGTTTTCGTCCGAATTATTCGGCTATGGCGCCGAATATATTCGGTTCGAGTATTTCTATTTACTTGGCTGCACGATACAGTAGAAATGAAATATAAAACGTCTTATGTAAGGTTTAAGTTATTATCATAAGTAAAATTTGTGTGTTTTTCAGTGCTGATACCAAAAATATATTGAACGTCCCTCGTAGATCAGAAAGAAACGTACATATTGTACTATTTATAATTAATTAATGGTTAATTATGGTGCTGAATAACAAGCTTCCGTCCCTTTCCAGTCTGTTGCATTTTTCTTCATATAGGTCCCCTGTTTTCGAAAATAGTCGTTCGTTATACATACTATTACCAAGAGTACTTTTTATTGAAAAAGACACAGAAACAAGCGTACGGGTCACCTGATAGTAAATGACCACCGCTACCCACGACCTCGTTCGGACCCATGAAACCAGAGGAGCTACAGGTGCGTTGCCGGTTTTTAAGATGGAGATAAAGTAGCATTTTTGAAGTCATACTCAAGTCATATCAACACGGAAAGACAACAAGGAAGTTCCAAAACGCCACATGAGATTCTTTTTAAAAAATGTAATATATTGTAGAGGTCCTTCCCTGTTTGTCATAGTTCCATCTCACAATTTTCTGGAGCAGAAAATCTCATTCGAAATAAAGGGTCCAACAATGTTGATAGGCAGATTCTAGTACATTTGGATAATTTTTGAAATTTCGTGGTTTCGGGTGGTGGTGAGGTACGGCCCGCTCATTATCTAGCCGGTGATGACAGGTGGCAAACATGTTAAAACCTGTTTACGCGACAAAATAACAAAGAAATCGTAAACCGAATAATTCGGCCGAATATTCGGTTCGGTAAAGTTTAAACCAAATAGTATTTGGTATTCGGTTATTCGGTCAAACCACCATTCGGCGCATCTCTAATTTTTAACGCTCTAAAAAACCAAAACCGGAAATCAGTTGAATGAGTTTCCGGTTTTTTATTCCATAGTGAAAAAAAACATTGTAGTGCTTTTTTACATCTCACTGCTATACTATAATTTGTTAATCATATAACAAAGGGAACACTTCAAAATGATACTATCAAGACTTACTTTTTTATCATTTTAGTTGTTGTTTTAGTGTTTAGTTTTAGTTTTACTAGTGGCTTTACTAATTTAGACTATCATCATTAAAAGCCTCACCTTATATATAACGCTCACTTTCTATGTAAATAAATATAGTAAGATATTATAATTGAACGCGACAGGCTGTGGGTTCAATTCCCATTTGAGGAAACGCAATAATTAATATTTTCATTTCTTCGCACTGGTGTCGAGGCAATGTCAGCACCAGACAGACTTCTCTGATTAATTGAAATGAGTACAACGTTTATATATATTTATATCCTTATATAAACGTTTTCATTTTAATTTTTTTTAGTCACATTGTATCCAAGAAATATTAGAATAGGCATGTGGAATCTGGAAACCTAGTGTTATTACACATCCATAATCCATTTAACCCCGAATTCTCGAGACATTGCATGTGTTGAGTGACTTTCCCCGAGTGAGAATCGAACCAACATTAGTCGCGTTCACCGTTGCACTTGTCACTTGTTCCCCCGCGCCACGACGGCCCTTCCATTAGGTAATTAGTGGAAACCGCATTAAAATTCATTGAGTAATTTAAAAGATCTTAGAGAAGAATGACTATAGTTTTATAGTATGTTAAGCATAATATTCTTTTTAACCGACTTCTGTAAGAAAAGGAGATTATCAATTAGACTGTATTTTTTTTCTGGGTGGTTGGGTCATTCATCTATATAAAGTTTAATATGACGACGACTTTTTTGTATTTTTTGTATTTTCGTTATTTTACATCTCCTACTACACCTTATTGTAAGGGATTTTTAAGATATAAAAAAATTTTATAAGTTTCATAATTTTATTCATGATTTAGTTTTAAATGTAAACACTACTATAAGATTAGTTAAATTATAAGTTTTCTCTTGCGTCCCTCTTTTTATTGAGATTTTGTGAGATTTTTAACTCTAGCATCACACACACACACACAAATAATTTTAATAAAGCTACAAAATAATGAGCTTATAGATGAGAAAAATAAAAAAAATATTTAATGCAAAAATACCCTGATATATAAACGTCGAATAATATAAACGTATAATATAAACGACTTTTTTTACATATTTTTAAATGTATTTTTTTATAATAATTTATATTTAAAATTATTCACAAATTTAATAAAAGCACATTCTGTAAACGTTGGAATCAATTTTAATTGTTTACATTTTCTTAAACATAAACGTAAGAGACTTTTATAATAATTATACTTCCGAGTGGGATTTCAATATACGATAACATATCCAAAAATTGATAATTTAAGTTATATACACATACAGAAAAATGTTTGTTATATATTACAAACCTATTTATTGTATAGTATTGAAACCTACCAAACAAATATTACTTAAAGCTCTTAAAATTCAGAATCAGAAAATTAAATAAAGAAAATTTATTACGTTACGTTAGTATATAAAGTCGTTTCACACTGGTACCTCGTACTACACATCAAATATTATTTTATATTTTCATTATTTTAATACTTATTACAAATTTTAATTAATTTAACAATTAAGTGTACGTAAAATACTTATTCTATTGGTTGTTTCTATAAAACAATTCTATTTGCCACTCATTACTTAATATCTAAGAAAAAATATTGAAAAACTACTTAAAAGTATACAAATTAAACTAAAATTTGTATTATTAGCTGTATTACAGTCATCAGTGAAGCATTGGCAGACGGTTTCCAAGTGATCCTCATTATCCGCCTTGTAGCAGTCCCTCTTGTGCCTCACCCAGCCGCAGCCGCGGGTTATCCTCAGTTCAGGATCATGGCCTTTGTGGAGAACTGTGGAGCATCTTAATATTATTTACTTTATACTTTCAATATCTATAAATAAGCGTTATAAGGAAGTTAGTAATTAACAATGTATTTTAACAATGATTATCTAGGATTTTCTTAGTAAATTTATTGTCGATAATCGGACGTGCCCGCAAACATATCCTTTTTAACCAAATAAATTGACAAAATATTCTAATATGCTCTTGGCCTATACTTATATTCTACGCATGCTTACTGTAGACATTTGTGTAAACCGAAATAAAATCAAATCACTTTTTAAGAAAGAAAGAAAGAAGAAAGCAGAAAAAAATAATGTGGCGAGACCTGTACCCTTTACATTCCATTCTCTCTTTCCACCTCTACGGATATAGCATTGAGCTAAAAAAATGTATAGTAAAACTCACTTGTCTGTATAATCTTCCTGCAGAACATCTCCTTGGTCCGATGCTGCGTGGGCGGAGAGAAGGAGCTCTTAGCACAATCGATAGTGCGCAGGTATTTCTGAACACTTTGAAGATCGTATATGGTGGGGTTGATGCACATTGAGTTGTTCGCGCTGTTACATTCGTAGCAACGAATGGCGGCTCCTGAAAATACATTTAATTTTAAAATACTTTATAAACAAATAGTTAATAGAAGCCTGTCTTGGTGCAGGAGCACAAGTGTGTGACTGTAAACCCGATAGGCTGTGAGTTCGATCGACTGAGGACTCTGGTTTTGAAGCAAAGCGCCACTCAACCTGCAATGCCTCTAGAATTCGGCTGAAAATGGGGAACGGAGTGTTTTAACACTAGGTTCCTTCTGCCTACCCTGCGCAATTCATCGTGAACCTAAAAAAACATAATAAAATATATTTTTTGGCAAGATTAGAATTAGTTTCATATAGGTCTTTTTTTTGTTTTTGGGGGGTGGTTGGATAGGGAAGAGGGTACTCTGTCCCTGAAAATATGCAGGCACTGTGTGGCTGCCTGTGGGTGCCTGGTGCCTGTGGAGGACAGGCAGCCATATAGGTCTATCTTTTACGCATTTATCTATTAAGCATCCGTTAGCTTCGTAGTAGTTGTGTAGCGACGGTAAATGTGACGTTTTTGGTTTCGTTTCTTACTTAGAGGAATGAATTAATTTTACTTATTCGAGAGAAATCGGATGGTAAGCTAAGTACAGAGTGTTTTTGTATGTTCGTCGGTTTGTTTTATTGTCTGTTCGTTTGTGCACGCTTATCTCAGAAACGGGTTAACCGATATAAATATAGTTGTTAAGTACTTTCATATTTTGGTGAACTTTCCATATTATTTGTTTTATTTGAATTGATTTATTAATAAATAAACTTTGAAGCGGACTAAGCTGCAAGTGGGTCGCTAGTCATGAAAAAATTTGGTAAAATGAATATAAAATTTTCACACGCAAGTTGTTCTATATAAGTAGAAAAAATATTAGAAAGAAAAGAAAAGACAGCTAATGACCACGACCACTCCGACAGGAGCATACCACTAAGAAGAAGAAGAGGCAAAATATTCAGAAAAATTAAGAAAATTTCCCTAATTTTTCATAGACTCACCAAAATGGAGGCAAACGACCAAAACTATAAATCCCAAAATACATTTAACAGCCATATTTAGTTCAATAAAATAAAAATTATTTATTTTAACAAAATAATAATAATTGTATTATATTTTAATAAATAATTTTCGAGTAACGCTTAGTTTCCGCGACGCTGCGCGACTGATCCGCAGTTTCAAAAGATAAGTTAGCACAATGCGTAATGCACATCCTTATTCCGTGAATAAGACCAGATGTGAATGAACTGGTGTAACAATTCTTGGTACAATTCTAATGGAAAGTGTCATTTGTTTTACTTGTCTTTGGAATTGAATAGATCAATTATAACACATAGTATGGATAGGTTGCATCCCCACTCGAAGAAATGAAATATTTAATATTTTCATCTCTCTAATGTCGAAACAAAGCGCAGCGTTGGACTTCGCCAGTCAACACGCAATCCCTCCAGAATTCAGTAGAAAGTGGAGAGTGGAATGTCTTAGCACTAGGCTTTCTCTGCCTACCCTGCTATTATATTAATGTATATTGTTAAAATAAAATGTCAGAGAAAATTATAGTTTACTGTAGATATAATATATATTTTTAATATCAGTTTAGATCAGTTAAGTGAGACTTAATTTTGTTTACAATGACTCAGTTTTCATGTAAATTTTAAACCTGACTAACAAGTCTGCTTAAATAATCAGGAAGTGAACCAGCCACCATAGTAATTCCTTTAACTGTGTGTATAAAGATATGCTCAAGTATATTTGGCGTAAGTAAGTATGAAATGTAAGATATTCTTACATTTCTGTATACTTGTGTATGAATTCTTACATTTCTGTATACTTGTGTATGAATTCTTACATTTCTGTCGCGTATTACGGAGTAGAAGAAAAGATATTTTATTGGTAAGTCAGTTTAGAATTTGGTGAAAAGTGAGGAACGTAAATGTCTTAATTAGGAACAGAGTGTTTTAACACTAGGTTCCCAGATTCTCTCTGTCTATTCAATTATGTGTAGTATACAATGTGTAGCTAAATAAAACAGCGCTAAGAAAATACATAATAAAGTATACAGTGTTGTTAGAATTTGTACTGGAAGGGCATCTTCATCGCATGTGACAAGTTTTGTGAAGTAATAATGCACTGAAAATGTACACAAAACGAATACGATGACCTGTTATACACCACTACTACAGAATATATATGTCTTTCTACAGTATATAAAATTTTTGTAAAATATAATTAAAGTAAAATAAAATCAATAAACATAAAATTCTTCCGTTACGTACGTAGACAACGTACAGAAAACTTTTTACTGGATTTTCAAAATTGAAATTTTGCAAAAATGGTGGGTCTGTAGGGGAACGCACGAGAGCATTTCTCGAATTTTATAAAAAAAACGTAGAATTTCTGGATTTTCTATTTTACATTTTAAAATTCACGCAAAACATAATTACTAGCAGAAACAGAGTCTAATACTGGGAATTTTCTGTCTTTACGTTATTTTTTGTCGCTATGAGAAAAACCAAACACTAAAATACCAAGAAGAACTCGTTGAGTTCCGCCATTCAATGTCTCGAAAAATGGACAGTAGCTAATTTAGTAAAATTCCTTATGAGTTTAAAAAAAAGCTACAGTAAAGAAATGGAAAACCTTACTAAAAATCAAAGGCAATAGATTTTTATTTAACAATAAAAAAAACAATACTTCCAACAGAATAAGGTATAAACTTAAATAGTAATTAATCAATATAAGAAAAAGCCGCCCACACGTTGTCGTCCTCGTGTCTCTATTATCTAATGAAATAATTACATCGCGTGCTCTATCCTGAATAGTTACAATTTATACGCGCTGCTTATTTTCAATTGCCGGTTGTCATTAATTACTCAGCTTTTAAAGGTTATATATACAAAGTAACTGAGGCTGGTATATAAATTGGATATGTTATTTTTATAATAAGTTTTCATTTTTATTATACAAAAGACAGTATTCAGTTACGTCACCCCACAGTGTCTTTAAAAAGTTGGAAAGGTACAAGTCAGAAGTTACTAAAAGAACACGAGCAAGGATGGTAGAACTCCGTTGAGCATTAAAATTGCAAATCCATCAAAATAATAATGTAATTAGGTTCTTTCAGCCTACCTTAGTTATTCTTACATGCGGTAGAAGCGTGAAAATATTTTTGGAGATTTAAAGTTTTAAAATGTAAAAAATATATCGTATTAGTAAGTAGTAGTAGTATTAGTAAAGAATTTAAAAAAAAAACGTAAAACGATTTGTTACAATCGATCGTAATTAATAAATAATCGATAATAAAAACATGAATATATCGGAATGCATTGTTAATAGACTATACCCTACATTTTAAATCTACATTTGAATATAATTATAACTGTTTATATAATTCAAAGTTAAAAATATAGTTTATTCAAATTTATTTATAAATAGTTTGTTGTTGTGTTTGCAACCATTTTTTATCATTGTTATTATATAGTGAGAGTTTCAGAAAAGACAAAATAAAACAGTACTTCTCATGCTAGAAAATATGTAAAGAAAAGCTTTGTTACAAAAATTAAATAGAAATAAAAAGCGATTTTTTTATCTTATTGTAACATATTTTCCGAATAAAAAAAGTTAAAATACTTTTTTAGAAAACGTATAAAAATTAGATCGTACCGGGATTTGCTGCTGGAAACTGTACATGTCCAGAAAAAGTGATACAAACACTTGCAGTCAACTAAATATTTCTTGTAAAGTTTGACTGAAATGTCCAAAGTATTTATAATAAAATGAACAAAATTAAATAATACTTGCCTGATTTGATATAAGCCATAAGTAAAACGACACCATACACCACTTGATTAAGCATTTTGAACGCAATTTCCTTTTAAAATATAATAGCAAAATTTATAAACACAATTGCATTCTTTTTTTAACAGGCGCTTCAATATTTGAATATTTTCAACTGTATTAAAAACAAAGCTACAAAAAGATACTAATGTACGTTTAAATATTATTATTAAAAAAAATAATTTGTTTATCCCGTCAGGTCACTAGTATACTGTGAAGCTAGGTGATACACAGTGAGTTTATACGGTCGGTCGTACTTTGTCATCCATTTGTTAGGACAACAAAAGGAACATCTGGTTATATTTGGTTTTTCATAGAGTATCTACAGTTAAAGGACGCATTAATAAAGGCTTATTACATTTTTCTAATTCTAAATTAAATTACGCACGATACAGGCAGAATTGGGTCAAGTCGTCTAGCGTCCATCTAAGACAATTGGTGCGACGGGCGTCTGTCCGGCCGTTTGTCTGTCATCGTGACATCGAGCATCCTTGTCGGCAATATGTTTAGGATAATGTAACTTTCAAACTAATCTTTTATTAAAGATCAATTTAAAATAATTTCGAAATATTTCATATTTGCATTTCTTCGCTCTGGAATAGAGGCAAAGCGCGGCGTTGAGTTCTGCTACTCAACAGGCAATACCTCCAAAATTTACTTAACACTAAGTTCCCTCTACCTACCCTGCGAGATACAGCTTGAAACTGAAAAAACAAAAAAATCTCTTCAAGTTCTCACTCAAAACAATAAAAAATTACAAAACTTGAAGATGGAGTTTTCCTGTAATTGTATTGCAAGTTATGACTTGTTGCAAATGCAAGCAAATAATAAATAATAATAAGCTTTTGATTGCGTTGACTTAGAATTGTTTTATTTTTGGAAAAAACAAGGTAAGTGAGTGTACAGGTCACGTGGTGGTAAGTGGTCATCACCGCCCACGACCCCCATAGAAATAATTTATCATGGTGACTTAAATCACTCGGCGGTATGTGAAAAATGTCTGTAAATAAATGATATAGATATATATTATATAGATATAAATTTGATTGAGCAAATAATTAAAATTGTTCTTAAATCAATTGAGGCCGACGTGGCGTAGTACGACAGCTTCAGACTGCGACGACGATGCGACGGTCGTGGGTTCGACCTCAATCCGGGGGTGATTATATTTAATTTATTATCATTACCCCCCTATGGAAGACGGAGCGCAACGTAGAATGCCACCACTTAACAAGTAAACAAAGTTTTTTTGTCAATGTTTTTTTAAATCAAAACTGGGCTCGAAGTTAGTCCTAACCAAAAAACTAAACTTTAAAATTTTATTTTATTATTATTTTGGTCTTCTTTTTTTAACTAATTGAGATCATATACAGTGTATTGTTATTTCTGTTCATTTGAATTTTACACAAATGATTTAACTTTTAACGTTTCATTAACTATATTTATTAAATTACTAGCGACTCTCTTGCGGCTTCGCCCGCTTTAACTACTGGATTATTCATATAATGTATGTTTGCAAAGCACTTAAGATAATGTGAAAACTAATTAACCCCTAATGCAACCCGCATTTTCGTAGTTTCAATAAGGATTTTCCAATTGTTTTACACAGCAAGGATTTTTTAGTAGGTACCGTAATTTTAAATCTGTGCTACTAATCTTTTCCAAACAAGCAAACCAAGCAAACCAACATCAGATGTATACATAGCTACTTTTAATGCGAGATCACTACGAACCACAGAGAAGCGACTTGAATTGGAATTAGCCATAGCAGTTTTAAAATGGGATGTTATAGGAATAAGCGAAATGAGAAAGTATGGCGAAGGAATAAGCGACTACGGTAAATACATTTTATATTATAAAAGTAAAACACAAGGACAGTATGGGGTGGGATTTTTGATTAAAAAGACTTTAGCACACAGAGTAGAGTAAATACAAGGATTATCAGAAGGAATAACGATACTGAACATAACGCTTTCTCTAAATAAGTAAGAAAAGTGGTCAATCATCCAAGCATACTCTCCAACGGAATCTGATAAGAGAGAAGATGTCGTCAAAATCGAAAAATTTTACGAAGATCTAAGAATGTCAATGCAAAATGGGCGACTTTAACACACAAAATTGGTTCGAAGTGATACGATCAATTGATGAAAAGGTCAACCGGCTGAAGTCTAATATTATCGCTTTGTTTGACTAGCACGCCGACTGGTAAAAATCAAAAATCAGTCTACTTTCTGGTTCAACGATTACTTGCGCAAAGCCAGGGCTAAGAGAGATAAGGCTTTCTCAAGATATAAGGCTGCAAGAAATCGGTGTAATCAGATGTGTAGAAAATTAAAACGCCAATATATCTTTAATAAAATACGTTCTCCTCCCGAAGCAATATTAAATTTCTTAAAGTCCTTCGGTATTGGCCAACTTTCAATCTCCCCAATTAATTCCGACTGCAATTTAAATAACCTAAATAAACATTTTTCTACATCTTGTCCCCTAGATCTTAGTATTAAAATCTGTACTCTTTCTGAAATTTATAGTTTGCCTAAACTTGATTTTCCTGCTTTTACCTTTTCTTCTATCAATAATAATGATACTAAGAAAACTATTCGAGCCCTGTCCACTATTGCAGTTGGTTCGGATGATATCAGTCGCATTATGATTACTTCAATTGTTGAGATCCTCCAGTCAGTTTCCCGAGAGGTGGCAAAAGGCATTTATTCTCCCACTTCCAAAAATATCAAATCCTACGCTACCATCTCATTTTCGTCCCATTTCAATCCTCCCTTTCCTTTCCAAAACTTTAGAATCCACTGGTCACCAACAGATTTCCACCCATTACTCAAAATGTGACTTTTTAAATCCACTGCAGTCCGGTTGAGAGTTACTGAAGACATTAGATCTGCTATGGAAAACAGGCAATTAACAGTGCTTATTTTAATTGATTTTAGTAATGCATTCAATGCAGTAGATCATGAGCTTCTTATTGCTCTGTTATGCAATGCTAATGTATCCAGTACAGCTTTAGAGTGGTTTTCCTCATATCTTCGGGGACGTCAGCAGTCAGTTCGTGTTGGCCAGACTATTTCTGATTGGCATGATGTGACAGCTGGTGTTCCTCAAGGCGGTATTCTATCTCCCCTTCTTTTTTCAATATTTATTAACTCCATTACTTCCATTTTAACTTCTCGATACCATCTTTGCGCCGATGATTTGCAGCTTTATGAGCACTCTAGCGTGGAAAATATTGTTGGAGCTATAAACTCTTTAAATGCTATCCTCCGACATATTTCAGTTTGGTCTTCCAAATACGGTATTAATGTTAACCCTGGCAAATGTCAGGCCATAATTGTCGGCAGTTCGAGACAATTGGCTAAATTTGAAAAACATAAGTTGCCTAACCTAACATATAATGGCACGATCATAAATTTTACAAACACCATGAAAGACATAGGTGTAATTATTGATGACAAGCTAACTTGGAGCAATTACGTTGCCGATATATTTTTCATCATTGCACTCAATGATGCGCCTAAAAAATTTTTTACCCGAAAATACAGTTGGTCCTATTATTGATTACGGTGATACTCGCTGTTTGGATATGAATAAAGTTCTTTTAAACAAGCTCGAACGGATACTGAACACCTGCATACGCTTCATTTATAACCTGCGCAAATATGACCGTGTATCATCTTGTAGGGTAGCTTGGTTGGCTTTCGATAGCCGATCGCAGAAAATGTAGGATCCTTCCTTAAATTTATTCCATCCTTTCCGATCCCAATTTCCCCACTTATCTGTCTTCCGACTTTTCCTACCTTTCCTCTTTGCATGATAAATCCTTACGTTCTAAATATTTTATTACTTTGTATATATTATATTGTATCTATTATATATATCTGTATGTATTTTGAAAATTGATAATTTATTTTTAATTTTTAATTTTTACACACCTACACATTTTGATCTCCCACATGACAGGTTGGCTGGTAGAAAATGTTTCTTAGCGTTAAGCCCGTCTATTGTACATTTTATTTTTGTGCAATAAAGAATATACATAAATAAATTAAATAAATAAAATTTGTAATACATACTCATAAGTACATATATGTAGAGACCGTCGTGGTACAGCGGCACAAGGCTGTGACTGTAACGCGACGGTTGTGGGTTCGATCCCCACACGAGGAAGTCAAATATTTATTAACGTCTATATTTCCATTTCTTCGCTCTGGTGTCGAGGCAAAGCGCGGTGTTGACTTCTGCCCCTCAACACGCACTGCCTCCAAAATTCGGCAGAAACTGGGGAACGGATTGTCTTAACACTAGGTTCCCTCTGCTTACCCTACTGTGTGCGGGATACAGCGTGAAGCTGACATATATGTAGGTATGTATATTGGAGCTGTAGCTACGAACAGGAAGACTGCATGCACAGTTTGATAAGAGGAAATCTATATCACCTGTTGTCAATTGGTAGCTTGGCGTTGTAAACTACAGAGATTTTAGTGATGAATCTCTATATTCTTTATTATTTAATAAGACTTAAGAGTTATTACTTGATACCAGAATCCAATTTCTAGATAGAGTGAAGGAGCATTTGTAGGAAGGAGTTTTTTTTTTATAGAAAACTGAATGAGGTTAAAGTTGAATTGCATTGTTAACATTATTTTTATTTTTACAGTGTAACCCACAAATAGGCAGAGGGAACCTAGGTTCTAGTATCAAGACACTCCTTTTCCCACTTTCGGGGAGGTCAACGCCGCACTATATCAAATACCTAAGCTGTATTACTGTAAAATTCGATCAAAATAAAACAACAATTACAATTTATGGGAAAGTTACAATTGATACAAACATTTTGTATAGTTTGGCTATAGTATAAAGTTTAAGCGGGCGAAGCCGCGAGCGGATCGCTAGTACTAAACTAGTATAAACATCCACGTGACACAAGTATTCATTCAACACTTCCTGGATTGCAGCTTGTTACTACTCGTATATTGTGTACGTCCTATGCGCAGGCGCAGGAAGAAACTATTTTGATCTAATCTCATCTCATAATGTATGCGGAGGCTGGGATTGTATAGGTATGAAGTAGCTACCTGTTGTTACATATTTCTTTTCTTATTTTCATTTATTTACGCATGGTTTAATATATTAAAAAGAATTAAATTATTATTTTCACTTGAAGGAATAGAATATTTTATATTATTTTTATTTCCTTTCTTCGCTCTGACAACGAGGCAAAGTTCGGCGTTGGGTTCCAACGTTCAACACGCACTGTCTCGAGAATTTATCGGGCAGTGGGAAACAGAATACTTCTGCCCACCCCACTGTGTGCGGAATACAAGCTAAGATCCCATTCATACTTAAAAAATCTTTAAGAATGAATGGGAGTTAACAAACATTTAAGTTACAAAGCGGATTGTTGAGTTCCGCTACTCAACAGGTCAAAATTGGGCGGTGTCGAGAAAACAGAGTGTCTTATAGAGATGCTACAAATTAAAAACCAGTTCAGTACGAGTCTGGGTCGTCATCCGATAAATTTCAGCATAAGTAAGTAGTAAATTAAGTTACTTACAAAAGTTGACAAACTTAAGTTTACGGGAATATATTCTCATTTTGACTACAAGTAATATTGTAATGATTCTTTTATAAAATTGCTATAATTTTTTAGTTTACGGATGTTTTTTTATATTATAGTTTCTCACTTTTTGAAAAATTTTACATCTGTATGTTCATAGGAAATAATTTAATCGACATTTTTGAAAAATTCTACCAATTTTCGATTTTGTATTATATATTCTGTTCTTCAATTTCCGTTCAAGTGTTCGTAGATTTCAACGATAACATTTATACAACCCACGGCCACTAACAGTTAGACTAAGCCACACAGCAGCCACCGCTGCTGCCACTGCCACGCGCCCATGTTTCGACAGTTGGACGACAAACGGAGTGTTTAATAATATCAGGTTAAACGGTCCACATCACGAATAGTGACAATAATTTTAATTTTTATGCAGTTCTTTAAATAATGATATGAAACTCTCCTTCTCGAGCTTGGCAGATTTTTATAGCAGGCAAAAACTACCTAGACAAGTTCAGACGCTGTTCCACATCCCACCCAATTTTCTAGCCATTACCTGTTAAACAGCGGAACTTAACGCCGCCCTTTGAGATATATTAACAACTTTTAATATATTTCTTCAACCTTTTTCATTCCAAATCACATTCAAACAGATCCAACACCTAAAATAACCACCAATTGGGTCAGGAAACCTTTGACATTCCACCTATCCTATCCTCTCCTCTCCTATCCCATAATATACGTCAATTTGCCGCATATTACCGCAATTGAATAAATGCTTCACTGTTTGATCATAGATATACGAGCACAAGTAGCTTACAAGCCACTACCTAGTTACGTTTCAGTCGCGGTGAAACACTCGCGCGGTGTAGAGCAGAGTGAACCGGTATTAAGAGGATATACGTAGAAAAATGGCACTGGCAGCTCTCTGCTTTCTAGCGGTAATTTGCAGTTTGCTTCAACAAGGTATGTATTCATTTTGGTTATAATTGTTTGGATTTTGTGCTGTAGCTGGTGTAAAGGATTTTACTTGACCTTAAACGTGATGGGTTCGATTTGCAGTATCCTGGTCGATATCCTTTGTATATTTTGTAATTGCTTGCGACGATTCATTCAGTAATATTATAGGAATTAAATATTTTATGTAATTTCGTAATAATATAGAGAAATTACACTCAAAAGGCAATATTTTTAGTTTTACAATTGTTTTACTACAGTGTCTAGGGTAGCGTGAGATTCTTTGTCTCCTTTAAAATAATATGTAAACCACAGATATAACATATCTTATTTTTCATATATTTTTTAAGTCCATCCCTACAAAATAAATCGTTAAATCAACGTTATTGTTATTGACAATGCTCTCAATTTTTACAGATACATGTCATACATATTTCATTCCTTAAGAAGCCCTAGTGGCGCTGGGTTACAAGCGTGCGACAGTATATGTGACGCTTGTGGGGTCGATTTCGACTCGAGGGAAAGAAATATTTAACGTTTTCATTTCCTTATTTTCCGTCACTCAACATGCAATGCCTCGAGAATTCGGCAGAACGTGGGGAACTTTAGTGTCTTAATGGGCGCGAAGTGCTTTACATTAGGTATCCAAGTTGCCCCTGCCTACTCTGCTACGTCCGGGATACAGTGTGAAGCTAAAAATAAGGTCTTAAGAATATAATAATGTTATACGTTTACGTTTATTCATTTACGAGGAAGTCACCGTGCCGCTGGGAGACAGTGATTGACCGTAAACATGATGGTTGTTTGTTCGCTCCCCACTCGAGAGATTGAATTATTTTTCATTTCTTCGCTGTAGTAGCATAAAGCGCGGTTAAGCTCCGCCAGCTCTCACTAGATTTCTGATCAACGGCATAAAATAGGGGGGGGGTCAGGTGGTCCATGCAAACCCCAAAATAAATATGTTCAATAAAAAAAATCCCCTGAAATATTACATAAAGTTCCGGTCCCCTCTTGAAAATTTCTCTATATAGGTACGAATTTTTGATCATTTTTCTTGTAGGTACGGAATAAGGCAATGAACCTAAAAAAATGTAGGCCTCAATAGATCGTATATTAAATCTAGATATAATTTATGATCTGAATACAGTTGCTTACATTATAAAATAAATTCCAGTTTTCTATTTATTATTGGATAAAAATAAATAGCCTTGGTATGAGTTATTCCTTTTTATATCATGTTTCTAATATGATGTTACTAGGTGAGGTTAATAAGGAAGTAGTTATATATAAGTAGATAAGTCTTAAGGCCTGAACGCGGTAGTTGTGAGTTCGAAACTGATTTGGAAAAATATATTTAATCATTGAAGCCGCGAAGTGCGACTGTAAAAGGTTGTTTGTTGATTGTGAACAATATATGTAGACTTTAGACAATAGTATATTTTAACATATACAGATTTTTTTTTCTGTTTTAATTTTATAAGACCATCATGGAACGGCAGTATAGTTTCTGACCGTAAACGCAACGGTTCTGGGTTCAGTTCCATACTCCGCCATTGCCTCCGCTAACGCCTCTCGAGATAAATGGTCTTGACAGACGAACAAACGACCAACAAAGTGTTCCTACAAAGATTGCGTTTCACTTTCAACATTTTGAGACATCTACGGAAACTAAAAAAGAAAAAATAATGCTTATACTGTAATCTCATAATGTCATGGAAATTAAAGGCTTTTAGTAATTATAAATGAATGTAGCATTCAAATTCACTTATTGCTAAAATAAATAACAAACAAATATATATAAACCTCTTAAAATTACAAAATGATATTAACTTTCTTTTTATTTTATAGACGGGCATCTATCTACCCATATTTCATATACCAAGTCGAATAGGACCAAGGTCGCATTGTTCACTGAAACCGATTTATTTCCGTATATTTTTAGTTTAATAACCTGTTGCATATTTTAGCAATGTATAGTCTCTGATCGAGGGGAGAGTGTTTTGCTTATAATATCCCACAAATATCGGGTACCAGGCAGAGGCAGATTGAACCTAGTGTCAAAACATCCGACTTCCCATTCACCTTTGTCTTGTCACCAGAGCGAAGAAATGAAAACAATTCATTCCCTCAAGTGGAAATCGAGGCACAACCGTCGCGTTTACAGTCAGAGACTACACCACGGGGCCAAGACGGCCTAAAAAAATAATATAATGCAAAATATAAAGCAAATAACTAACTATAACCATTCCCACCTCAGGCCTAGCAATCACCTGTTACCAATGTAACAGCCACAACGACTCGCGCTGTCTGATGGACAAGCTGCCAGACTCGCTGCGACTGCCCTGCGGCCCCAAGGACACCATGTGCAGGAAGATATCACAGGTGGTGGAGTTCGAGATGAACGGCATGCCGCCTGACAGCCGGGTCATTAGAGGCTGCGGGTGGGACGAGACCAGCTATAAGGTAGGTCATGTTACAAATACTAAAGTTAAGTCATTTTTAGACTCTATTTGTATTGTATGAAGAAGTAGTTGAGGCCGCAATTGCATTTTCGTGGACTACAATACGTTGCAGTATTTTTTCTGTTACTCTCAGTTGCATGCTGTATCCAGGCAGGTTTTGGATTGGATTTCCATTCGAGAAAATTAAATATACAGCGTGAATCTATAAAAAAAGAACTACCACGTAAAACTCCATAAATTTGCATGATATCACAAATTATAAATCAATTTACTAATTAAATGCATTTCCAGGGCCGCTGTTACCAACGATCAGGTTTCGGAGGCAGACAGGAAGTATGCTCATGCTTAGAAGACGGATGCAACTCCGCGAGTGTTCCTGTGACAGCCACTGTCCTCATGCTCCTCACGTTTGCCATACTGAGGTTTTAGTAACCTTACAAATCTGTGAATATTTCATCTTTATACTAGCCTGTAGAAAAAACTTGTACTATATAGATTACTATTGTCACTGTAGTAAAAACCAATTTTACACAAGCGTTAGCGTGTATCGAACTCGTTTTCAAAAGGCAATATAAAGATATATTCACATTGCAATTAGAATATTTTAGTTTATCTGTATAATGTACTTTATACTGAAACCTTTAGTTACCTTTAGATTATAAATATTTATTTTTATGATGTTTATAAAGAAAAGAAGGCTAGAAACCAAAGTTACTATAGTTGAACATTTAGAAAAATATTGTAATTTTATAGAAACACTCGACTATCATTACATATAAAACTTTTTCCTTTAAAATTATAATTCTTTTGTAATATGTCTAAAAATCCATTCATTTGACTTGTTACTATAGATAAATACCCACCTCTTTGTATACCACAGTCGAGTAACGAGTTCAGAAGTCAATATTGACACGTCTAGTACAATTAGTACAAAACGCCTTAAGTATTTCTATTAGTGTTATGAAAATGACTTAGCAATGATATGTAAATAGATGATAATTCCACACTGCCTTAAGTAACAGTGGCCTTATTGACTAAATTACATACAATATGTATAAATATAAGTTAAAATGACATTAAAATTGAAATTTTTCATGAAAATTCTATACTGTCTATTTTCTAAGTTCACACTATAAGATTGTTAAGTACTTTTACTATACGGCGCTAAGAAAGCAAAATATGTATCTAGAAAAAAAAATAATTTCAAAATTAAATTTAATACATAAATAAAGTTTATTGAGTCATATTGCAGCGCCCTAAGTAGAAAGTGATAATAAAATTCTTATAATTGGTATATTACTACGGTATATAGGTTAACTCTTAGGCCTTCTCCTTTATAAAATCCAGTAAAGAAAATTCTACAAATAACTTATATAACCGACAAAAAGTTGGTAAATATCAGCACAAATTCCCTTTGTTAATAAGGCCATTTCCTCTCCCTATTTGTAGGTGCTGAGTTATACATTAATACACCAGCGTACTGTTATGTTTGAAATGTAAAATTTATTAAAAGTTTTTAATTATTTTGATTTTTATTTTTTCAAAACTATTATTTATTTTGTTATTTCTCACATTCACCGGAAACAACTAGAGTCAAGACACTACGTTTTCGATTTAAAATAACAAAAAAAAAAAGCAAAATATCAGGACAATAGTTTTAGGATTAAAATCGGTGTCAAAATCTCAAGCTAAATCACTAATAATACAAATTACGATCTTCCGTTCGTTCAACTGATGGCATCCTGTTGGGTTTGACCCAATCTCCCGTGATGTACAGACAGACTTACATCGGCATGTTCCGGTTATATATAGTTATTGCAATACTTAGCTACTCCACCTCAGATGTGGACCGCTGGTAGAACCGCAGACATGAGTTACGGCCTTGGATTTTTTATATTTTTGGGAATCGTCCATTATGGTATGTTTGTTTTAGTTTATTTTGTTTATTGTTTTTATTTCTAATTTTAAAATTTAATTAGGCTTGGTTTTGTTAAAATTTAGTTAATAAATACATTTATACTTCTATAGTTAAATATTTATGTGAGTGCTAATCTCAGGAACTACTGGTTTCGAATTTAAAAATATTTGTGCTGGATAACCTTAAGAAGTTAAACTATAGGCTATACCTATATATTACTTCAAATAAATCGTTTCTATGCAACTCACAATACCTGTGGTCAGAATTACCTCCCACAGTATTTTAGTTATCTCCAACTGAATATGAGGGCGAAGCCGTAGCTAAATGCCAGTATCAAATAAATATTTTTTCTAGTTAACATCTTGTGAAAAAGAGTATACTATTTTGATCCTCTACCACTTATCTTATCTTAGCAAGTCTATGATTTTTTTTTACAGTGTGTAGCAAAGCGTTAGTTTAATTATGTTGTTTATTAAAAAATACCTTTACGTAGCATCTGCATTATAGAATTTAAAAAAACTTTAAAGTCAAGGATAGACGTGTTCCTTCATTCTATCCTGCTGTATGAAGGATACAGCGGGAAGCTCAAAAAATCATATAATTAGAATATTGTAAACATTTACTCACCGTGGAGCAAACAGGCGCGGCGCAGACGAGGTGTGGCCGCTCACAAGAATGACTTTACGCACTACACTAATCTATTGTATCTCTTTTTTATGCGTTTATTCTGTATTTCGAAATTGAAGGTTATTCATTTCATTCATCAAATTTTAATAATCAATAGTATCTAGGTTAGTCGTGTGGTCGTGTAAACGCGACAGGTTGCGTGTTCGATTACCACTCAAGGAAATGCAATATTTTATATTTTCATTTCTTCGCTATGGTGTCGAGGTAATAAGTATCAAACCCAAGTCCATCGCGACTGTAAAAGTCAGAAGCCCCGTTCCGTCCCGTTGGCCAGAACGTCCAAAAAATAGACCCTTTGCCACTCAAAACGCAATATTTTGCTTCGGTTTCACCTGCCACACTATGGCTACCTACGAGTACTTTGCTATGGGAGAAAATTAAGACATTTTCTTCATCAGTCAGTCGCTATCATTCAAGTTTAAATTTTAGCTGCAAGCTGTAGCTTCCATAGAGCAAGGCGTAAGGAGGTTTCTTACGCTGTTTACATAGGGAACCTAATTTTAAGACACTACGTCACTTACTTTCTGCACTTTCAAGATTCGCCTATGTTAACATATGTGGCCGAGCTCAAGTTCTGTTCTCGCGCTTCGTTTTCTTCTCGCATTATAATAATAAATTATACTCTACATCTCATAGGAACTCTCATTATATTTAAAATAATAATTTCTATATTATTATTACACCCAAGAAAAACAAAGAACTTACTTATCATGTTGAAATAATTTAATGTTTATTATTGCAAATTTTAGGATCCACAATAGTATGTTACGAATGTAACAGCGCGATTAATTCGATGTGTTCCGCAACTCTCCTACCTGACAGCCTGAAGAGGAACTGTTCTGACCACGAGCGAGGCGTGACCCACACACTGTGCAGGAAGATCGTACAGCATGTAGACCACGAGGTCAACGGTCATATGCCGGTCAGCAGAGTTATTCGGAGTTGTGGTTGGGATGAGACCAAATATAAGGTACGTGTTGTTTTTGCTTGTGCGGTATCCCGCACATGCCTGAGGTAGATAGACAGAACATGGGAGCCAAGTGTTGAGACACTCCGTTCCTATTAAGGACACTTCCGTTCCCCACTTTCCGCCGAAGTCGAGAGGATTTTTTTGTTATGTGGCGGAACTCACCGTCGCGCTTAGCGTCTTTACCAGAGTAAGGAAATTAAAATATTAAATATTTCATCACATCTTTGTATCACTGGGCCACATAAAATATTTTTTATCAGCTTCACGTTGTATCCCGCATCTACCAGGATAATCAGAGGAAAACCTAGGATTTTCTAGGGGAACCTACCTAGGGAAACCTAGGGTTTCCCTCTTATTATCCTATCCTATATCTTATAAAACAAAGTCGCTTTTCGTGTCTGTCTGAAGTTTCTAACTCTTCTTCTTCTAAACCACCCAACGGATTTTGATGCGGTTTTCACCATTAGGTCGAGTATTTCTCAGGGAAGGTTTATATATAGTTTATTATTTGTACATTCTTATGTAAATTAACATAAATAAGATAAATGTGTATAAAGTCCTACCCGTTGATACACTTTCGCGCATGCGCTGCTTTAATGGTAAGTACTACATGAAAATAATGTACTGGAGTATTATTTCTCTTAATAAGATCTACAAAAAAGTCCGCGACAGCATATTCGTATCTTTTAAGGATAACGTGTAGTGATCATATTTCTGTCTAAAAAATAATAATTTCAATATATTTTTTAATGTGAGGGATATTTTTCCATAATGGTATTAATCTTTATCCTTTAAAATACTTTATTATTTTTTAACGTTAAACGAAGATACAATTTGCTTTTTACACTATTTCGAAGCTGCGAATAGTTTTAGAGAAATGCTCTCAGCATATAAATAAGTATATTAGTTACGTTGGCCATTTAATGTAGATCAAAACTGTCTTTTACTGTTTTTCATTTTAATAAGTACTTTAGAAGTTGTTACAATATCAAAAAATCCTTGCTGCGAAACGGCTCGCCACTCGCCATTCGTCCCTCCGCCCCCCGCGACGTTTTGCGTCCGCCGCGCCCGCCTACCTTACACGCATCGGTGGTTCAGTGGTAAAATGCTCGGCTGCCACGCGGCCGGCCCGGGTTCGATTCCCGGCCGATGCATTCTATTTAATTTTCCTCACAGGCAGCCACGTAGTGCTTGCTTTTCATCAGGGACAGAGTACCCTCTTCCCTACCCAACCGGTGTCGCTGTAAAAGCCAATAGGGCTAACAGCATTAACCGTCAGAGAACCAAGGCCCTGATGTCGTTCGGAGCTACTACTGGCAAAGTAAATTTAGAAGTGATTGCACGTACTTTGGAGTTATCCAATAATTATAATGTATTTCCACGCGACATAGTTGGTTAAATTTGGTTGGTTGGTTACGTTTAAGCATTTTTGGGCAAGAGAATAGTAGGTAGTCTGTTGTTTATAATTTCTTTCGTTAAAGTTTTCTGTTGTTTGTGTTATTTATTTGTGTTTATTTTAAAATAATTGGAAATTTCTTATTGGAACTACGAAAATGCGGGTTACATTAGGGTTAAATAATTTTCACATTATCTTAAGTGCTTTGCAAACATACATTATATGAATAATTTAGTAGTTAAAGCGGGCGAAGCCGCGAGGGGGTCGCTAGTACTGATATAATTAAGACACTACGACAATTCATGCCAGAGTGAAGAAATGATAATATTAATAAATTTATTCCCCAGGGTGGGAATCGAACCAACATTTGTAATGTTCATATTTTTTATTATAAATAGATAGGTTAGGTTAGATATATTCACAAAACTGCATAGAGATTTTTGTTAATAATTGAAATATATTTTGAAATTATTTCTAGGGTGCGTGCTACCATCGGTCTGGCTACGGCGGGCGGCAGGAGGTATGCTCCTGTACTAAAGATCTCTGCAACAGCGCAAATGATCTCAACACTTCGTCCTTTTTTACTATTACTCTAGTTATAATATTTATTTTTATGTATAAACGTGTAATTTGAGTTTTTTCTGTGCAATATGAAAGAATATTACTTGTATGTAGTTTTAGGAGAGAAAAAATATTTGGGACAAAAATGAAAATAATAAACATTTGAGAAATATTTTAATTTTTTTATTATATTTATCTATAAGAAAATATTTGAACTGAAATATTATCCTATAGTTATTATAAATAATGGTCTTCAATATAAATAAATTCAAAACCGATAATTTCCTTTTTCCTCACAAATTGGCCGAAAATTCAGAAAAGCAAAATTTCAAATGACATCACGTCAGAAAACAATTGAACGAAATCATATGGTTGGTCTCCATTATTTGGCAAGTTGCCTCTTGCTCATTGCACATCAAGATTCCGTTAACGATCATGTTCATCAACTGGTGGAAGAGACTGATTTAGAGAATAAGGGAGACAGTTTTGCTTCTACAGTTCCTGTTTTCGTAACCTTCAATTTTCTTTTAAATACTAAGCTAAAATAAAATAAAGATATCGCTATTTAAACATTGACAGATGAAGTAACTCATAAGTAGTTTATTATATACGATGATCTACTATTAGGAAACGAGTGGATGTGAAACGACCGTTGTACATATTTTAAGGCAAGTCCTATTGAATTTAATATATTAATAATAATAAAAATTAATAGTGTAATTTAAAATGTCTTAATGTAAAAGTATGTAATTTTTGTAGGGTAGGGTTAGAAATATAAAATTGGGCAAAAAAACAAAGAATTTATCATAAATAATAAGCTCATATCTATAGAAATATGTAGGTACCAACTAGATCAGACTGAATTTGACAATGTCATTTAACACAACTAAGATGTAAAAGTTTTTTAAATAAAATACTTCACGCGATTTACTTATCTACTATATCACAAATATCAACATGAAAATGTAACAGCAGTTTCACGTTCTTTCATAATTACTGAATTAAATTAAAACGGCGAGTTAACTTGGTAAGTCTGTGTTAGGAATATATTATCCATTTTGTAATATATTTTTTATTACATTAAGAAATCTTCCGTTCCACACATCACCAAATTATGGGGAACTAGGTTCCCAGGTTCCCCCTGCATACCCTGCTATTAACGGATACCAAAATCTTTGTTTCTTATATATTTTCGTATCTAGCACACCAAATGCAAGAGTATGCTAATACAACCAATAAAACAGAAGAATATCGCGATAGCTCAGACGGCGGAGAGCGCAGTCAAGATAAGTCCAATGCTAAGCATCAAAAATATTATGGTAAGTATTTTCGTATAATTCCGTTAAAATTATGAATAAACGAAAGTACACATTATGAAATATGTTTTCATCCGATAAATGGTGAGGCTGATTAAATATGAGATTAGTTATATAATAAAATATATATAAAATGACTTGTCCTCACTGACTGAGGTAGTGACGCACGCACAGCCGTAACTGCCAATGGTAAAAACGTGAAATTCGGACAGATGTTTACTTTCGTAATCTGGACATCCACTAAGAAGGGATTTTGAAAAATTTTAACCCTAAAAGGGTGAAATAAGGGTTAAAAATTTGTATGGAAAAAAATTTAAATCAGCACCGATTTTTTTTAAATTTGAAATTTAGATTTTTAAAAGTATTTAATTGAACACGTGTTTCATCGTTTTCTAGAATTCTCCCCCTAAGGGTGCAAATAAGGGGTTGAAAGTTTGTATGGAAAAAATATTAAATGGCCACCGATTTTTATAAAATCTTAAACTTAGACTCTTCAAAATATTTCATTGAATACATGTTTCATGGTTTATTAGAATTCACCTCTAAGGGTCCAACTAGTAAAATTATAAACGTCTAAATAAATAACAAAATTTTAAATAAAATCATACAAGTGTAAATTATTACAAACGGTTAGGAATAACATTTCGAATTATATCAAAAAAAATATGAATAATTCAATTATATTAAAATCAATTTTAATATTTCTTAAAAAATTTTAATTTATAGCATTTTCCTTGCCAGAAGTTGATAATCCGTGGCAATTTACTTTGGGTAGTGGAAATTTATAAAAATCTCCCTACAGAGGTGCTAACAACATAAATAAGTTGTAACAAGCGTATAGAAATTCGACATAGTTTGATGCGAACGTATGGCTTAGTGGTCAGAGCGCCTAATCGGTTTCCAGATGGTGCGGGTTCTACTCCTGCTATGTTCAAATTTTAATAGTTTACTTGCAATAATATTTATTAATTTTACATTTATATGACTTTTGAATTTATAAGTAGTTCCGGATTTTTGATTTTATCTATATTTAAATTATGTATTTGGATCCTTATACATAACTTAAATATAAATGGTTATCCATTTTCTTATTTCTTCTAGTTTAAGCTATTAGCTATTATATAAAAAAATATGTATAGTAGCTACGAAGATTATGCTGATATTTAATATTCTTTTTTTATTATTATATTCTACATATGTTAAACAAATTAATGTCATTACATTATCTCTGTCAGTCTACATTTTATTTTCAGCATGCCATAATAAAGATTTGAACAGTCAAAATATTGCAAATTGTAAACATACTACTGGTAGGATCGGGCCACCTTCAACGAGTCAACAATTTCACAACACAAGGTTATTTATTATATATATTATATATAGTATTTGTTTTAGCTTCATGCTATATCCCGCACAAGGCAGGGTAGGCAGAGGGAACCTGGGAACCCTGTGTTAAGACACTCTATTCCCATTAAGACAATGCTCCGAGCATTGCGCGTTAAATGGCGGAAATCAAAGCCACGCTCTGCCGCGTTTGTAAAGTAAAAAAGTAATGATACACAATAAGAGAATACATGTTAAAAAGGGATCCAGTTATTGGTCACTTTCTATTTACTTGTTAAATCTTGACGCCGTCATGACAGTATATGCGATGGTAGTGCGTTCACTCTCTGGTCAAAGAAATAATTGTTTAAAATATTTTCATTTAACTGCTCTGTAAAAGTTCATGGATCAATAATAAAAATATTTCTGTCCCCCTAAGTTCGCCATATCATTTTCTTCATATGATTTTACATGCCACGCAATGCCTCCAGAATTCGGCGGAAAATGGGCAACAGAGTAACGCTTGATTCCCCCTACCCTGCTGTGTGCTGAATACAGCGTTATTCTAAAAAAATACTATATAGACTATCACACAAAATAAGTCTGTAGACTGATATCTTAAATATTATGTACAGCATAGAACTTATATAATTATAACTAAAAGTAATATTAGTATTTGCGTTAAATGAAAATAATACAACTTAAATAAATGATTTATTTCAGATACAATAATTCGATTCCTACCTTTAGCTCTCCACCTAACTCTCCTTTAGTCGGACTTATTTTTGATCCCTCTTCCTCAAATTACTCTGGTTCAAGTACTATGGGTGATCACTTTAACCCTGATAGACGTCCACAGAGTTCATGGTCTGTATCATCCCAGGAACCTATTGGCTCTGGTGCAAAGAAAAAAATTGTAAAAAGTCAAGACAAACGAAGTGTGTACAGCGCTGACCCTCGGTATCAAGAGAGATATAAAGATATGAGTACAGAAACAGATAGACCAAGAAAATATGATCGTCATTTAACGTCAGAATCCACGTCTAGTATTGACTTTTATACTGAAGGTGAAAGAATGGTGTCAGAACTTTGCAATATATCTGATTCTAATTCCAAAGTTGAGAATATTTACAATAAATCTGCAAAATCAAATCAAGAAGACGACAAGATGAGGCACGACGAGTCTTCAGATATTTTACTAACAGCCTTAGATAGAATAGTCATTCATGATCAGATACCTAATCAGATTGTTCAATTGGCAATAGAAGCGTGTACCGATGCGGAAAATATTGCAATTGCCCATCATAACAGACCCTGTTTTAAAAATATTCATTCCATTTGTGCTAAGACTAGGTCCAACGTACAAAAACCAGACAGTGCAGTAGCTAACTTGCATTCTCAAGGAATTCCTTGGGTTATCAAAAACTTTATTTTTTCCTTTGTTAGAATTTTAGACGGATGGAAAGGTGTAAAAGAATTATTAAGTGAAAAGCATGACACTTTTTCTAGAATTGAAAACAAGTATTACAGTCAGAATATACGCGAGTGCTTCGTTCAATGGCAAGCGGTTACAAAAGAAATGTTAACGCATATTTATAAAACTTTTAAATGCTTGGATCATGGGTTTACTATGGAACAAAAAAGTTTTACTCATAACTACTATGCTACGAATTCTGCAGCACCAAGACATCAAAATCAAAACAAATTTCAAACAATAAAACAGCATATCAGTACTCCGAGGCTCATCAATGCTTCTCCACAGTCGTACAACGTAATGCAACCACCGTGGGTCCAAGCACAAGCGCCTGCAGGGCTTAATTATAATGAAAACCAGTGGTCCAATCGATCAACAGTTACTTACAAAAAGTTTCCTCCGGTACCTGCACCTAGTTCCCATAATTTTTATCCTTTAAGCGATCAAAACGAATCTGAATCTGTAGAGAAATCGCAATATAGATTTGAATCATGTAGTATCCGTGAAGCAAAGCCGAGGCAATCTTGGACTATTACTAATGTGGCTGACTTGCGAGCTTTAGAAGGAATTTGTCATAATGATCAAAGAGAAATATACACACAATTGAAACATAGAATGGATGCGGAACTCGGTAAAACTCCTGGACAACCAATATTAAATAGTACCCCTTGTGAATTATTACATCGCCGTGAAATGGAAATAAAACCAAAAATGATACCTTTAAGCCATGTTGAAAAAAACTTAGTACCTAACACAAGTGATGTCAGAACTTGTTTCGTTCAGAGAAATAATAGTGGTGGTGATACTAAAGAAGATGTAGATTTTTTTGCGACGTGGGGCCAGATGACTCAAAAAGAACCTAATGATTTTTTGACTCATCAAACTCACAATATTCAACTTCCTTCGAATGTTGTGACGATTTCCAACAATATCTCTGGTCCCGTACAATTTATTGATCCCGAAAATGATGAGTTCCATGAAATGTCCAAAGTATACATGAAACCAGGCAGCTACAAAGTGCCAATAAAGCCTGCCGATCCTGTGTCAACTTTTCTACAAAATTCTTCGCAGGATAGTACGTATAGTACAACTGTTGATTCTTCTGTAAATAAATTGTCATTGGCTCAAGTAACACTTGCTCCGCAGCCAAAATATAACTTAGAATCATGGCCTTGCTTAATTTCAAGACGAGCTGAAGAAATTTATTCAGATAATCAAAAAATGAATTCTCAAACTCTCCCTACCACTTGTTTAGACATGTTTCCTGTTGATTCTTTTGATATATTAAATACAGTAATGTCAGATCAAGCCTGGGAAGCAGCAAAGCAATCGGCTCCCAAATTAATGGATTTTCTTCATGAAGGCTCTAAATCTGATGCAGCTCGTCTTTATGATGCCTTAGGATTAAACAATGAAGAATTATCGGATAATCTTAAACAGTTAATAGAAGATACGAATCAAAATGACATATACGAAGAACTTTGCCAAAAAAGCCATTCTCAACAACTTTCTATATGGGGTCAGGTATCGCTACAAAAGCCAAATTCACAAGATAAAAATAATGATAGTATAATTTCAACCGATAACATATCACATACTCCAACTGAAAATCAGGTAAAATCCTTAGAAGGTGAAGAAGAATATATCAGTGAAAATAAAGCAGAAGAATCAAAAACAACCACACGTCGTCATAATTTTGACCAAGCTGGTAGTTATGTCAAAGATGAAAACCAGAGAAAATGCAATAAACAAAAAGTAGCCGTGTCTGGAATGTGGTACCATCCCAAGAAGAAGAAACCGTTACCAAACACGATTGTAAAAAAATTTGAAAATATAATTTTCACATTATCACAATTTCACGAATCTAAATTTATACATGACGATATGGATATTAAAGTAGTAAGTTATAAAATTTTAAAATGATAATGATTTTTTTCATTTTTTTCATGATTCATAAATAGAAAAATAATTTCAGGCTCCAAGGTTTTATGAAGTTGTAAAGTACCCAATGTGTCTCAATGATATATCTACTAAGTTAAAAAATTCATCTTACACAGAACAAGATCAAGTAATTCAAGATTTCAGACGTATTTTCAATAATGTTCGTCTATATCTTAAGGTATATACATATATTAAGTTGTATTTTTTAAACATAAAAACATCATTAAATTATATTTCCAATTACTTTCAGACTTATAATGATTCTAGCATGAAAAAGAACGTTGCCAAAATATCATCCGAGTTTGAAAAGATTTTAAATGAAGAATTTCCACAAAAATGGGATCCAAAAAATAAAACAAATGAACACGTTAAGGAAACGCATACCAAAAGAATTGAAAAAGACAACGACGTACATAAAATCGAAACAAAGAGAGATGTGAGAAACGAATTAAGATCTAAGAAGAATGATCCAAATGATAAATAGTATACAATATAAAATATAGTTTTTTAAGCTACACAACGTTCAAAAATTCGTTTATTTGAAACATATTATGTAAACACAACAATTTTCGTTTTTGAAAGATTATTATTTTTTTAAATTAGTCATCTTTATTTATTTATTTATTATATATTTGAGACGTTAAGCTAAGATCGTAAATCTTCTCTTGTATAAAGAACCAATTACTTGATCAATAGGCTTTTAAAACATATTCTAGTCATATGTAAATTATTTTTTTAACAAATGTCTGTGTTGTAACCAGATCTAGTAATTCTTAAGATTACCTTTAATTAGTAAGTGCTTGCCATTTAATGGACTGTACGGGCTTCCTTGATAATTTTTCTTTTTTAATATTATTTGTCTCATTAGATTACTTTGTCATTTTGTTCGTAGTATCATCTCTTATTATTTTATTATTACATAATTTTAGTCCATGACCTTATTTTAATGATATTGAAATCTCCTTTAATATCTAGGCCCAAGAACTACGCCAATGAGTAAAGACGATGATCATTCGTAAACTTATTAGCTACTAGATTTATATAACTAATCTGTGATGTAAAATTAAGTTCAAGGAAAATATCGGATCTGCGTTCTATTTAATTTAGTTTGAAAAAAATAACTGTCAACTATTTACCGTCACGTACATATTATGTTCTTATTATTAATAATTGGAATTAGTGTAAGTTTCACAACATAAAAGATTCCTGCATTCGATAAATTATTTTTTGGCTTTTTCATAGCTTTTATGTGCAAAGCATTTCTAGTGATATTCCAAATTATAAGATACTTAAATAAATTTTGATGAAAAACAAACCCAAAATGAGTTTTCAAAAAGATTTTTTCTGTTAGTAATAGAAGAATATAATATAATATCTCTTGGCTAGAGTAACAGATTTGTTGGATTATTATATTATTATAATATAGAAATACAACATTTATTACAAATGTCAAATTCAGTTCTTTCCCATTTTTTTTACTTTTCAGATGATTTTGGGCACTTCACGTTGTCATTTCAAAAAGCCTTCTTAATAAGATTAACTTAAAAAAAAATCAAAGGAAAGAACTAAATGATGAGTGCTACTGGATGTGATTTAATTTTCTCATGGAAATCGTTTTGTAAATATTTTTAAATAATTAATTTCTGATTTCTTAGTATGTTTCAATATTTTTAAGATATTTTTGATTTATTTTATTTATCGTTAAGTAAATTTATAACGATTCATCTTTCGGTCGATATTGTGTAGTGATAATAAATTTCAGTGTTCCGTTGAACAATTTTATGAATTAAATACGACATGGCCTTATATTGTAAGTTGTGGTTTTATCTAAAATTATAACAAAGATATTCCAGCATAATACAATAGTTTTATTTAAATTTTATCTTGTATTAAAATATTTTAAGAATGTAGAAGGCTAAGTCTCTCTTCTCTACTCTCTGCCCATGACTTATTGGGTGGTGAAATATTTTAAATGAGCCCACTGTGTAATGATTGAAACTACTGTAAATATATTATAATATGTTAAGTCTTTAATAAAAAAAACAATTACAAATTCACACAATATAATCAGTTCAGTTCTTAATTTATGGCGTTTATATAATACCGCATACATCATTTGTTATGTCAGAATTGACATCTGTCTTTTCGTCCATCTCTAAAAAATGAAAATGTTGCCAGCTCTACAACATTGATGTGAATATTTAGTATTCACACCTTCCAGCAAAGCATAATTCGCACATTTGGAAAGAACATTAACCTAACTCAAATTTCTAATATTGCTTAATACAAACTGTAAAGGGATTGTTCTATTTTCATAGTAATTTCTTTTAAATTGCATATTTTTTTAGTTAGTGGGGCAAAATATTTAGAGTTAGGTACTCTTTATTGGTTTGCAATTCAATCGCTATCTTTAGCTGATTAACGTACTTGACTGATATGCAGTTCTGTTGCCTGACCTGAAGTTGCAAACTTAATCCGAATACAGCTTTATTATTTGCTAATTAAATTCTTAACATTTTTGTGAATGGTATTATTTGTGATCAAAAAATTATGGCAACTGTATTACAAAAAATATTAATTTAATATTTTTAATTTTAAATTCCAACGTAGCGCCATATTTATTTAATGATTACACGATTTGTGCAAAACTTCTGACTTCTGACTCCACATAATTGTAAAGTTTATATTAGCTGAATAAAATGAACACAAATAGAAAATGGAGAACGGAGTGTCTCAACACAAAGCTCCCTCAGCCTGTCGGGTGCAGAGGCGGGAAACTATTTATATAATTTATGAAACACAAATAACATTTAGAGCACCACTTAAAATTTCTTGAGTCATTGCCACTTGATAGGTGTACCATTTTACTACATATTTGTTCACGATAGTTCTGGACAATATTGGGTTATCAGGTTATTTCATTTATTTTATATAGAATAGTTCCATTTTTTAAAATATTAAATCAATTTCACGCTGTAACCCGCACACAGCAGGGTTGGCAGAGGGAACCTAGTATTACAACACCCTGTTCCCCACAAAAATCTGATTATGATTGACTAAAAACAAATTAATAGTTAACTCTGTAATGTGCTGGTCCTCTGCATTATTTTTCCGTCTTCTGTACTTCGCAATTAGCGGTAACTTTCCTTTAATGTATCGAGCATACAAAAATTAGTTGAAAGATTCCAACTATTTTATATTTATTACTTCTACGAACATTAAATGCGATGTAATAAAATAAACAACCACTATAAATTGGTCTGATAAAGTTGTATGACGAAAAAAATGGATACTCAGGAGGCGTAACTCACTAAAGTATATGAGTATTCTATCAGCAAGTAATGCGAAAGGATAATTAAAAAATAGAAATTCATATACAACGCATACAAACATCACAAAATAAAATTATTAAATAACTTTTTAACTATCCACATGTAACACCTACACAAAAATTATACAAAAATACTAAATTAATGAATATAAAACAGTTATACAACTACACTACATGCATACTTATTCGAAAAATCTTAGATGGAAGTGTTCACACAGAGATTTCGTTCGAGATCAAGGGCAAGCAGAACCAACATCACAGACGAGTGCATAATTTGATATTACAAAAGACACGTACTAAATATGGGAGCAACCTAATTACTTTTCAGGGAGTGATGCTATATAATGATTTACCGCAAGCGATTAGAAATTGTAAGTCATTTGATGAGTTTAGGTCCGAGNAGAAATGGTGTTTAGAAATTTGCGATGGGATGACATTGGGCTCAACATTAATGGAGTAAAACTTAACCATCTACGCTTTGCAGACGATATTATACTGTTTTCGGAGACCCCAGATAGCTTAGAACACATGCTACAACAACTGTCAGATGAAAGTGCCAAAGTAGGCTTAGCAATTAACACAGCAAAAACGAACGTTATGACAAACTCGGCTAAAATAGACATTAAAATAAATTATGGACAAATGGAAATAAAATATGTTAATGAATACATATATCTAGGTCAACTATTGTCTACAGAAGATACAATGCAAAAGGAAGTAGATAGAAGAATAACAAGCAGTTGGAAACGGTTTTGGTCATTGAGTGAGGTGTTGAAGGACAAGGATATGCCTATTAAAGACAAAAGAAGAGTGTTTAACACATGTGTTTTGCCATGCTTATCATATGGATGTCAAACCTGGTCATTGAACGATAAACAAACTAAAAAAATCAAAATATGTCAAAATGGAATGGAGAGAAGCATTATGGGGGTGAAAAGAAAGGACAAGGTGAAATTACAGATTATAAAGAGCAAAACAAAATTTGAAAACATACACACAACATACAAACGCCTTAAATGGAGGTGGACAGGACACATGTTAAGAGAAAGGATAGAGAAGTGGACACATCTTGTTACAGAATGGTACCCGCGTGATAGCAGAAGAAGTAAAGGTAGACCAGCTACACGTTGGGAAGACGATTTCAAAAAGATAGCTGGACCAGCATGGACACGAGTGGCGAAGAATAAAATAAAATGGAAAGCTTTAGAGGAGGCTTTTGTCGAAGGACAAGCTGAAAAAGAGAAACCACTTTAGTTTTAGAATAATGTAAATGTAATTTTCAGCAATAAAGGCTTATAATATTATAATATAATATATACATTTACATGAGAAATATACAGGGTGGAAGAGGCAGCGCTTCTTTTACTGAAACTGCATATAAGATAAAATATTTCAAACCCAGAACTCAAAATATTAATCAAGGTAGCTCAACAGTTTGGACGTAGGATTTTTTTTTCATTTCACGATTTTTATCCATATCTGTATTTCGTGTGACGCACATATACGCGTGCTACGTTGCCGCTCTGACAGGTAAGTGTGTGCGTGCCTATATTATACATTACAAATGGCGTTTTATTTTAAAACGTTAATTTTATCATTTATTTTGTTTGGAAAAATAACTTTTTTATTTTTGGGAATTATTTTTTTTCCGATTTATATTAGGCTTTTATAGAGTAGTTAAAGCTGTGGTTTCATTTAAAGTGGTGCTGACAATTCCACCCTGTATACATTTACATGAGAAATTAAATAAAAGAAATATATATATATATATTTCTTTTATTTAATTTCTCATGTAAATGACATTGTCGTAATGAGAATAAAGATCTTTAAACTGAAATTCTTTTAAAACATAAAAAATGGCAGCAATTTTGTCATCATATTCTAATAGACTGATTGTGTAAGATAGTCGATGTATAGAATAGAATATTCATATAGAAACAAAAGCGTTTTCTGATTTTCTCTTTTTTTTTACGAATTTACCTGCCTGCTCTATGTGGTCGTATTTCAGAACTATCATTGTGCACACAAGAGGCTTATTCGTGATGAAAACGTAAAAACATCCAAATACGTGACCATAGGCAACTTTTTTTAGTCATTCGCCATTCTCTGTGATATCCAGCCATTTTTGTTCATATATAAAAATGATATAATGGAAATAAAAAATGGACCTTGAATTTTCAACATTTTTTCTCATAGAATATCTTGACTGTGACAGTGCGTTCAGGTCGATCCAACATGGGACCTTCAAAAAGCGCGTCTGTCTCGATTTCAAATTACGGCAACGCACCTGTAGCTCTTCTGGTCTTTCAAGGGGCTGTGATCGGCCTCGCTTTTCGTTCATGCTTTCATTCTCCCCGCCTGACCCACAAAAGCGAAATCCGAGTAATTTTCATTGTTTATTTTAATATTATGACTAATTTCTTCCATATAGTTATTCGTCACTAGTATATCGGCAATCTGAGATATTCTTTTGATCTTTTATCTCGCAAATTATACAAATAAAGTTATATGCTATTATTATTTTGATTCTATCAAGTGCCTTTTCGATAGCGATTATTTACTGATAATATTTTACAATCCTTTGAAATTTCTTGTATAAATTGTTCACGGTATTCCCTTCTTCATATCAGTTCATTTAGTTGTCAGCAAATCGATGGGCGCTGGATAGACTGGATATTTCTCAAAAAATTAAGGTAAAAGTGTTAAAATTAATGTTTTACTTTTTTAAATAATAAGCAATACAGAATAGACAGAGGAAACCGAATGTTAAAACACTCCGTTCTCCACACACCATCTAATTTTCAAGATATAGCGAGTTGAGTAAATGAATTCAACGTCATCGTGCGAATCGAACCCACACCCATAGAGCTTACGGTCAATAATTACTACCATAAAGACCATAATCAACAAATAAGTATCGAGGGTAGGAGGCTTTGCGTGTTGATGGCGGTTCACAACGCCGCCGTCGATATTTGTTTCTTTATATTTTTATTCCCGCGTAATAAGGGTCATGTTCCTATTAGTATCTAATATGTCCGATCCACTGTTTCCACTTGCACTAGTCGTCGCGCAAGGGCGTTTATTGTGACTGTAAAATATTTTCATTTCTTCGCTCTGGTGTCGAGTTAAAGCGCGGCGTTGAGTACCGCCATTCAACACGCAAAGAGCCAGCCGCTGGCTAACTTTGCTATGTCGACTACAAGAATATGGTTGATTCCTTCGTTTGACCGCTTCGCACCCTTAAACTGTCGCGGCGAAGAAGCGTCGCGGAGTATAGGTGAATGAAGAACACGAGGTACGAGCGCTCCGTCTTTACAATCGTACTTTGCCGTTAGTTGTAGGAGAGTGTGGATTGAGTATTATAATTAATATGAAATTCGTCGTTGTGGTAGCAAATTTTAAGTATTTTCAACATAATAATAATATGTTGAAATTATGAATCGATTGGAGTAAAAATCATCAAAATAAGTCAACACGTTTGGCCTAAAACTAAATATACATTAAACGTGGACTGATAAACACATTACCCTCCTTTGCGTCGTGCGGTGAGGTAACAATAAGCGTTGCATTGAAATTTATGTCTTGAAAGGTTATATCAACCATGAACATAGATAAAATACAAATCTAGTACATTTTTACATGGAAATGTTATTAACTTTACTAAAATATAGATAATTATTTATATATCTATGTTGTATTCAATTTTGAGTATCATTTAGAAATATATTTTAATAGAATACGTTTGTATTATTGTTTTAAGATGTTGCCCCAACTTTTGGTACTGGCGGTAGTCGCTGCAGTTGTTTCTGGTCATGGAAGAGTATCGGATCCTCCATCTCGTGCCACCATGTGGAGGGTAGGATATCCTACTCCAGCCAATTATGATGATAACGGGGTATTTTGTGGTGGTTTTGGAGTACATTACTATCAAAATGGTGGAAAGTAAGTACTTGTTACTTTTAAGATTCGTTACCTCAAAAGGTAAACACGGAACCCTTATAGAATCACTTTGTTGTCTGGATATTTCAAAGAAAACAATAATTACGAAATTTATCATTTGTAGTTCATTTCATATAAAATTCATAATTTTATTACATTTTATTAAAATCACTATGAAGCTTTAAAAAAGGAAAAAATCTTAGTTTTGGTAATTATAATTTGCTTTATCTTATACTCGTATTCCTAGATGTGGCATTTGCGGTGACGCTTACAACTTAGCAGAGCCTAGACCCCACGAACTTGGAGGAACATATGGCTCGGGCATAATTGTTGCTGAATACGAAGCCGGACAAGTTATTTCAACTTCTGTTGAAATAACTGCCTTCCACATGGGATATTGGGAATTCAAAATATGCCCTGATCCCAATTCAAACGACCAAGCTTGTTTCGATCAGTACGTAATTGAGCTGGAGGAAGGAGGAACGAAGTATTATCCACCTGGAACAGGCCAATTCAAAGTGAATTATAGATTACCAGAAAACTTGACATGCGAACACTGTGTCCTCCAATGGAGATATGTAGCTGCTAACAATTGGGGAGTCTGTGCAGATGGTCGAGGAGCTTTGGGTTGCGGCAACCAAGAAAACTTTTTGGCCTGTTCTGATATCACAGTTAAGAGAAGTGAATACATCATTCCTGAATCTGGACCTCTAGTGCAACCTTAAATTTTGATACAAACAGAGCTTGATATATTTGTTTAATAATAAATTCCAATCTATCTGTTTAAATGATTCAAAATGAAAATATAAAAAAATATTGCATTAGATGCATTCGCGGCATCTTTTGAAGTTAAGCTATTTATTGCCGAATAAACATTTTTATACACAGTCTGTATTTGATTACATCACTAAAGTCAATATACCCACAGATTATTTACGATTTGCGAAAAGATTGACAGATTAACGTCAAATAAGGCTTATCCATAATCCACTTTAACAACCAAATGATAAATACATATAATTTTCTATTATTCCTAGATATAAGATAATGAATATTTCAGGAAATAACAAAGAATATCGAAATCTTATCACAATTTAATCTTTCGAAAGCTTACATACGTATATATATATATATATATATATATATATATATATATATATATATATATAAATAAATTATTTATAACTGAATAGTTGTGTAAGAATTATTTTAAAAGTAAAATTCCAATCAGCCATATCTTAATGGAAACGGAATAAAAAAATCATTACAAATGTTTATACAGACATGCTAAAAAAACTGGCACTACGATTTAAACGAATTATCTTAAAGCTCTTATTTTTTTTTCGTAAAAGTGGAAGGAAAATATAATAAAAATTAAAAGAAAATCCTCCCCGGCGGGGAGACGAACCCCGGTCTCCCGCGTGACAGGCGGGGATACTTACCACTATACTACCGAAGAAAGTGACAATTGTGTCTTATATAATAGTAATAAAGAAGAAGCGTTGTAAGATATCCAGATTATAATATTCACACGTTTTACTAAAAGAAAATAATAATTGCTCAAAACCCACCAACTCTAAAACTTAAGAATTTTAAATAGAAAATAGGCTTAAAGAGGCAGGCAGTACTGCCGTCATAAAGTTTTAGTAGAAAAGCCGCATTTGGTTATATGTGCCTTTAAATCGTAATATTCCGGAATTTACCTTATTTTTTACGTTAAGTTGAAAGAAAATAAACGAATTATATTTATTATACACATTAAAAATAGAACTTTACAATGCCATGGTCTTACACTTACTATATAAATGCAAGTATTTACATTTGCACATTTTCGAAAAACCAATGTTATTGTCGTTTTTTTTGAACAAAACCAGAAAATACTTTAAACTTCATTTTCTCGATATTTACAAAATGTTATTTGTGCCCTTTTTCGTAATGACGGCAGAGTAGTGGGCAGGGGCGTGCAATTGTTAACGCGACATGTTGTCGATTATCACTCTAGGAAATGAAATGTTCAAAATTTTCATTTCCTAGCTCTGGTAACGAGACAAGCCGCAGCCTTGAGTTCCGCCACTCAAGACTTTACTCGCCACCTGCCATCAATGCTACCAGAAGTATTTCATTTGGAAGAAATTAAGTAATACAATACAATAATATTTTTTAATTTCTTAGAGTGGAAACGAACCTAAGACCATCGTGCTGCGCCTGCGCCACTGCGCCACGACGGCCTTCTTTTGTACTTGTATTGTAAAAATAATCATTATTTACCATTTTTACGTAATAATGATTCAAAATTGTATAATTTATTATGTATTAAGTAAATAAGTCGCGGTCAAACAGAGCTGATCAGATCAATTTTGGAGAAAGCGACTCTTATTAGAATTTAGAAAGGCATCAAAGAAATATTGGTACAGACAGACACGACGGCACTGATGGCACTTGCCGGCGCGAAACATTTTATATACATGCTCTGTTTGACACAAGTCGTGTCTAAAGAACCAAATTCTTATGCACTTTTGTTTTATCGAAATTGTTTTTATTTTTTTTTTGTGTTTAATTGTTTTTGTTGTTGTTTGAAATGTGCGGTGGAAATTGTAGTGATGTGTTGAAAATTGTAGTGATGTTGTATGTTTGTTTGTTTTAGTTATATTGTTTTAAGTGTAGTCTTAAGTCTTCATAGATACAGGATGTTACACATGTGCTTATAAGTGATGTTGGTATTTTAAGGTAAGCTGCGTTATTTCGTTTTAATATAGGAGATTAAAAAAACTGTACTTTTTTTTGTTCCATATTTAATTCATTTATTCAGGAATGAAAGGATAAAGGAAGATAATAGATTCAATTTTTTAACACTGCTTAGATCCTTTTCGATTGTTATATATTGCCTGGCCTAATTTTTTTCTAATATTTACTTTAAATGAAAATAAGATAAAAAAAATAAATCAGCTTAACGCTGTGTCCCGCATACAGCAGGGTAGGCAGAGGGAGCGTACTGTGAAGTTAAGTTCCCCGATTTCCACCGAAGTTTTCGAGACATTGCGTGTTGAATGAAGACGCCGTTGACTACGGCGGGCCTTTGTCTTGGTGCCAGAACGAAGAAATAAAAATATGAAAATTAATTATTCCTTCTCGAGTGGGGTGGAACCCACAACCGTCGCACCCTCGTGCGCTACACCGCCCTAATTAAAAATAAAGTAGTACATAATACAGTTATTCCTTTGAATTTATTATTTATTTAAATTCGTCACGCATCTCTTAGAGCGTGAACGCCCCAATCAACATCTAGTAACAATCTCGTTCAATTTTTAATTACCAATTTGTGCCTCTAAATTAAAACATTATGATTATATTAAAAGGTTAGTAAAACACAATTTTATGGACGAGTGTTGTAATACTGGTATTAGTACTAGTCGCTGCCAAGGGTGAGGGGGAGGATCCGTGCCCATCCCAGAAATTTTACTAACAAAAAAATAAACATTTCTTTGTTAGTAAAATAGAATCGAAACAATTTTATTTAAATAAGAACCTACTAATTTTGAGAGACAGAGAGTTGGAATAGATCAAGTATTTGGGTAGGTAGGGAGTTGGGAGCGTTCAGATAGTGGAAGCGCCAATTCCCGTGGGCATAACACTTGCACGGAGAATTTGTGAACCACTATAAAGCTTATTCTCCTTTTATAATATTTTTGTTTATCCGATATGATCGAAATCATAGTGCAGCGTTGGGTTCCGCCGCTTAATATCTAACTGTTTTAAAATTTAGCAGAAAGTAGAGTTGTTTAACACTACGTATTAAAAAGCACATAAAAAAATAATAAAAGAACCTTTTAAAAATTTCTACTTGTTGTGAATATATGCGAAAGCAAACCTGTATTTGGTTGAGATTTCACTTAAAAATCAGCCTACACTTGTTATCAATGCGAGAATAATATTATGCATCGAAAATGTATTTTGTTTCTTTTTTTTTATTTTACCGTTATTTACCGTTAAAATTTCTTATTGATATGTATTTAAAAAGAATAATAAGAAAACATTTTTTTTTATCTGTATAAATTATAAACATTTTCGTACGTGTCGTGTGTGGGACATCTTTCTCTCTATTTTAAAATTGTCGAGATATTTTTTTATTTAGAAAGTTACTCTGTAACTCTGTAAACTGTAACCTGTGTAACGCAGAGAAAACCTGGGAATCGAGTGTTAAGACATTCCATTTCCGTTCCATCGAATTCTGGAGACATTACTCGATTTTGGGCAAAATGCTAACACAGAGTCTTAACAATTGGCTCCTATCCTGCTGCATGCTGGATACAGCGTAAAGCTGAAAAAAGTCAAATCATAATTAGGATATCCAGATATTTAAAAAAAAAACAAAGAAATGGCTTTTTATTCTTTCGCTTTTTATAATATTATAAATAAATGATGTACTCATGAGTCACGAATTCGTAAATTTTTATTACTGTCATTTTAACGTCACTATAATTTACATCATACGATTACTTAAAACAAAGAGAAAACATGCTGTTTTATAGTAAACTCGTTCTTCCGCTACTTATAGCGGATTCTTATTTAATATGTACACTCGCGACCGTCGCAAACGATTTTATCCTTACTGAATTTAATTGGAAACAAAATTTACTTACTTTTTGGAAATGAATAAAAATATTGAACGTGGCGGGATTTCAACCCGCACTTCCTGAAAACCAACCAAGCGCTTTGAGTACTGAGACATCTACGTCGATATTCTTATACGCTTGTTACACCTTATTTATAATATGTAGTTAGCATCTCTGTATAGAGATTTAAAATCTTTATCCGCTTTCTAAAAAAGTATAGAATTTCGTGCTTAAATTTGGAAATAGCTTAATTCAAAACACTATTAATTATTAAAGTCCGCGCATCTCGAAAACCCTGAGACAGATTACTCCTCCTAACCTAACCTACTCCTGACCTTAATATCAAAGTAGGCTGTGGGTTCGATATCCACCCTTCGAGAATAAATTATTATCTTTTCTCGTTTTGGTAAAAAAGTTTCGAAGCACGGAGTAAGTGATTACTCGTTAATTACTTTGAATGATCGTTTTTCTTATTAGTTTTACGTTCTGCAAATATATTGCAAAGTAGGCAAGTTGATGGTTGCCTGGGAAGGTAGTGTTAACACAGTCGTTCGCGTTCCCAGCGCAACGTCCAATTTTCAAGACATTGTGTGTAATGTGGCGGAATTCAACGCTGCACTTTGAATTCTTAGCAGATCGAGAAAATGAAAAAAAATCTCTCCGCCGAGCGGTAATCGAACCCGCAATAGTTGCGTCGGACGATCAGACTATATGTATAGATATATCGATTTACAGAATGAAATTATATTCACTTATTGTAAAGATGACAGATAAGAGTGCAACATACTCGTTTCTTTTTCTAGCGTTTATAATGAGATAATAATTATTAGCTATTTACTTTAAATATTATATTTATCTTTCTTTTTTAAAATAATCAAAAAACAGCTTTACGCATAATAAGCATAAGCTCCGCAAAATAATATTTTCCCAATTTTCACTGCGCTTTGTTAATTTGAAAGCAAATATTTTCCTTGTTTTCCACGTATAGAATTTTATTCTTACAAATAGCAGCAGTAGCAGGCTGCATAATAATAATAATATTTTAAACATAATTTTTCAGCATCATTGTTAATTACTTAATTTTCAGCATAGTTTTTGATTACCATTTTTATTTTAAAAAAATGTATCATGTAGATTCTTAACTTACAGACGTATTCAAATAATGTTCGTAATAAACAAAACATTGCCATTACTGTATATTTTATTTAATCTAATAATTCTAATTCTTCGTAAAACTTTAAAATGTATTCTTGATAAGATTAGTTACATGTGAAATAAACTATTTTCTAATTTAGTGATATCAGTGGCTCCATTCTGTCCCATTCGATATACTCGTAGTTCGTCGATTTTTATTTCTTTTCATACTAACAATATGAACTTAAGTTGTCACTAATAATATTATTTTCATTTTGTTAACGTGAACGTTACTATTTGTTGGTTGAAAATATTTTTTGTATCTATAACGCCACATAAGAATGTATATATACTGATAAATACGTTATCCTTCTTTGTGTAGCACAGTCGGGTAAAAAAACTAAAGATATACTATTGAAATATTTTGAAAGTCAAGTTCGAAATAAATCGATATAAACATTATTATGTTTACTAAGATTAAAATAATACGTATGTGAGAAAATTCATCGAAAGTTGTTTGATATATCTTCTGTCGTAAAGTCAGGTCGTTTACCGACACAAAAAGTACCGCATGGCTTTATTATAGTAATAAAGATTTTATATTTTTTGTTACGATGAATTACATTGAAATCCATTCAATTGTTAGGTGATTAAATAGTTAATTTTCCCGTATATATTTAACTTTTATAATCTCTGCCTATATATTAAAACTTACAGTTTATATAGTCAAGGAGCAAGGAAAATGTATATATTTTTTAAAAATATATATTATTATTCCCTTCATGGCGTAGTAATATTATGACACTGTTATGTAGAGACCGTTAGTGAAGGTAGTAACTCCATTCACCTTTCCTTTACTGTTAAAAATTAAAAACAGAAAAAAAATATCATTCAACAAGCAATGCCTTAAGAATTAAGAATAGTGGAAAGTGGGGAACGGAATGTCTTAATTATAGTCCTAAACATAGGTTCCCAAGTTCCCTGTATACCCTGCTATATTCGGATACGGCGCGAAGCTAGAAAAGAAAAAGACAAGATATAATAAAAATAAACAGTCGGATTTTATAAATAACTAGTGGATCCGGACGCGGCTACGTCTGCTTGAACTATAAGAATATTTATGAAATTATTTACAGTTTTCAATAAAATTAAATGAAACAACAAAAAAAGTAAAATTAACTAAAGGATATTCTTAATATTAGAAAAAATACCTAAAGTTTTCCGTGCGTGCGTACATAGATATCGACTCTATGAAAAACTAAACATTTTTCTATATTAAATAGGATAATTTTTGTGAGCAATATCAATCATATAAATATCAATTATAAACAGCAAATAATTACATAAAAATTAGCAATCGTTCGAAAATATATGAATTTTTTTAAAACGTCAACATCATCTGCCCGTTCACTTCGGTCATACTCATACTATGCCGCCCGAGGGCTAGGTTATTTCGAATCAGTGACATCTCCTTAATTATTTATTAGAATGTTACACAATAAATTATAATTTCAATCTAGATAAAATGCTAAATATAACTTTTATATTTATTTTCATAAGGATGAATATCAAAATATAAGTTCATTTTGGGTGACGTTTTCTTAAAACAACAAACTTTGCAAACCGTTGCTTAGCAACGACGGTTGTTATTAACATGGCAGAATAAATTGCATGTCAAATTAGAAAGTATTTTAATTTATTAGTACATGTGTGTAATGTAATGTTATGTAGCCTATAGCACTTCTGAAAAATGCAGCTTTCATACAAAACAAAAACAAAGTAAATCGAACCAGTAGATCCAGAGATTTTAGCGTTCAAACAAACAAACTCTTCCGTTTTATTATATTAGTATAGATTAAATCTATATTGGTTTATGACTTTTTTATTTATGGCATACAATATGTTTCCGGTATTATACTTCATATCTTATCTCAAGCTAGGGGCCGTCATCAGTGCTCTAGCCAAATAGACTTTATATTACACGTCTACATTGGGTTTTTTATTTTTCATTTATTTTTCGTCATATTTGTGTTTTTCACGACAGAAACTTTAATAATCCGTGCTTTTAATGATCCTGTAGTTTTCTTAATAGATCTGTATAAAAAAGAACTATTTCATCTAGCATTGGACAGAGTACAATTTGGGAAGCTAGCGGCCAACCTTCAGGATTAAAGACGCCAAGGAAAAAAAAATCTTTTGTCTTCTTAATTAAGTCATTGGAAATGAAGTAACGTCATTCTCTTAGGAGAACTTATTAATGGCTTGGGCTTATGAGGTCCAAGAGTGTCCTTCTTAATGTCTGATGGATGTTTGGTATATACAATATTTAAATACCTTACGGTAAAAGATATTTAAGCAAACGCTTTTGAATCGAGGAATGACTATAAAACTATCACCATATCGGAGGAAAAGTCTACTATGAGTTCTATAATCAGTCCACATTACAATATTTTTTAAATATCACGAAAGTAACGTTCTCCAATTATTGGTTAATTCTGAACCAATATCTACTTAGTATAATGAAATACCACTGCGTCATTTACAAAGTGCCTTAGACGTAGACTAGTTTCCCACATTCAATATTCACTTTCTCCAAATAAGGTATTAATAGGATTACCACTACACTTGGTATAAGCGCATGGCGTGGCATAAATTTAACATTATTTAAGTCTTAACTAACTTTCCTTGCAAATTTTTCGCAAGCAGACCACGTGCGTCGTTCGTAAAACAAGCACGAGTGAAAAGGTAATAATAGCTTTGTGATTATATCAATGTTAATTTGTATTTCTAGTTTCGATTTGGAGGAATTCGCAATTTGCAAATTGCAAATTAAAAAAATATTTTTTTAGCTTCACGCTGTATTCTGCACTTAGCAGGGCAGTAACCTAAGGTTCAGATACACAGTTTTCCCTATCCGGCGAATTCTTGAGGCGTTCAGTGTGTATGAGTCGCGGAATTAAACGCAGCGCTTGCCTCGTTACCAGAGCGAGGTAATGAAACAGCGTGACAGCTTGTACCTAACAAGCTGTCACGTTTCCAATCGCATGCCTGTGCCCCTATGGCGTCAGCTCACAAATATAGTATGACACTATAATCCATGTTTTCGCATTAGTCAAAATATAATTATAATGGAAAATAGTATAAATTTACAAAATTTAAGATGTTTTTTAAAACTAAAATTCACTGAACCATTATACAAATAGTAGTCTGTATCTAGTTCCTTTTGCATTTGTATCGCGACGTTTCGTATCGTATTTTGTTTTTTGTTTCGCAACGATTGCAAAACAAAAAACAAAATAATATGGGACACACTAGAAATTATGCACAAGCTATCTATACTCGTACATAATATCCAAGGTGAAAGTATGAAAAACAAGGTTTTTCTAAGACAATTAATTGTTACCCACATCATATAAATTTTTATGTTAATAATTTACCTAGTAATAACTCAAACGTCTCTATTATCATCGTTCTGACTGCGATATAAGTAATGTATGAATGCTCTGTCAAAGAAAAGCCTAGACAAATACAACTTATAAGTAATGTAACTATTTTTGTCGATTTTACTGACTGACTTCTTGTTTTACCTACGGTTAACAGAATTTTTTTCTTTAATTTTGGTTCCCTTTTGTCTCTAAAGTGGATGAATATAAGCGTACGTCATATGCTGTATCCCGCATATAAAAAGGTAGGCAGAGTAAACTTTTTTTTTCCCCTAGCCTGTACTATCCCATGGTTGGGCAACGGCCTCTCTCCACTTCTTCCATTCTGGTCTATTTCGCGCTATTGAGCACCAGTCAGGTTTATAATGGTCCAGCTCGTCTCGCCATCTCCGTTTTGGTCTGCCAATTCTCCTTTTAGAGCTCGGAATCCACCTGGTAGACTCCTCAGGCATGCGGCAGACGTGTCCGACCCAGTCCCATTTCAGCATACCGGCTTTCATACCCACGTCACCGATGTTTGTGCGAGAGCGCAGTTGGGTGTTTCGGATAGTAAACCTAGAGAGATATACATAGTTAAGACTCTCCGATCACCACTTTCCGCTCAATTTCCACACAATTTTCTTCTTACCAGAATGGAGAAATTAAAATAATTAATTGAGAGTGGAGAAGCCACTATAAACAATTATGTTTGATTAAAATAATGTTATGAACAATTCGGAATTGCTTGTTTCAGATGTTCCACCAGCTACTACTGCTATTAACAACTATATCGCTAGTGTCGAGCCACGGCAGACTACTGCATCCTCCGTCCAGAGCATCGCTGTGGAGGTACGACCCGCGAGCAAAACCAAATTACGATGACTCTGGACTTAATTGTGGAGGAGTAACTAGGCAGCACGTCCGCAATGGTGGAAAGTAAGTCGTTGTGGATATTTTGGTCTCCATGGATGTAGGGGAGGCTGGGTGGCTCGTGCCCACCCCATAATAGTCTTGTGCCCATCCTAGATATTCTACTTACAATAATTTAAACTGAAAAATAAAAATAATGTTTTGGCGAACAAGTCTATTCTGAGCTAAAGCCCAGGCCGCCTCTGGAAAATATCCCTCGATACGCTCATGCTGGTGTTTTTTACGCTTGCTATATTAATTGTTACGTAAAATAGCGCTTATATGCATTCATTGAATATACATATACTGATATTAATATTCTAAACATAACTTATGTTTTCCAGTATTTTATATGTTGGTGTTTTTTAATATATTCCTAAATAAAACATAACACAATTTACATATATCCGAAAACATAATACGAATACCTACCTACAAGTAAAATATAAATAAATGATCCACATCCTATATAGAAAGTTGTTTTCTAGTCTTAATAAGCTATTTTGTTAAATATATTGTGTGATGTTTTATTCATCAAGTATAATAAAAAATAATATATTTCACATTTATTTTACAAGCAACATTTAAAAAATATGGTTAGTTGATAAACATATTAAATTTCAAACAATGTTTCAAAATATTAATAAAATAAAATGTCACTTATACAAAATAATTTCCAAATCATAATATAGATTAAACTTGTTTTATACTTATATTGACATAAAAATAACACAGGTGTGGCATATGCGGGGATCCTTACGACATGAGGCCGCCGAGACCTCACGAGCTTGGAGGCACATACGGCCAAGGCATCATCGTCGCTCGTTACCAATCCGAAGAGTCATTTGACGTGACAGTCGATATAACCGCATTCCATCAAGGCTACTGGACCTTTAAAATTTGTCCAGATCGTAAATCAACTTCTCAATCATGTTTTGACAAATTTCCTGTAAGAATGGAGAAAGGAGGTCTTAAATTTTTTCCTTCCAAAGGAGGGAAGTATACTATAAAATATCGTTTACCTAAAGGTCTACATTGTGAACACTGTGTCCTCCAGTGGAGGTACATCGCAGGTAACAATTGGGGTGTCTGCAAAAATGGTACTTCTGGAATGGGCTGTGGCGATCAGGAAACTTTTGGTGCTTGTTCCGATATATCTATAAGTTCACCTAATTATATACAAGGGGGTAAAACGCCGATTAATTTAGCGTATACTGGAGATGTTGATCAAGGTAAGGGTAATAGAAATTAGTAACGTTAAGCTACTTACAGCTTAATATAATTAAATATAAGATTTTTCTGGGGCTTCTGGCTCTACATGCTTTTCTTAACTAGCGACCCGCACGCGGCTTCGCCTGCTTGAAACAAATACGTAGTTATTCTATTAATCTGATTTACTGTCATGTCTAAAGAACATTATTTTAAAGACAATATCAAACAGTTATATTGTAGCAAATTTTCTCAAACAAAATACTTTGTACTGATATTACTTTCTATGTATAAACCGATTAAAATAAAATAAAAACTAATTGTTATGGGAACGTTAGAAAAATACAATGGTAAAACTGTATATAGATTGGTTCAGCTGTTTCTGAGAATCGTGTGCACAAACGCACAGAAAACTGATAAACAGACAAAAATCAATCGGAATAATAAATTTTCCCATAAATCTTCCATGTACAGACAGCGATCAGTTACAATCTTATTATATGTAAAGGAACTGCATCTACATGCCTTTGATACCCTGGTTTACTTACACCGCTCCTTAGAAAGCTTTTTGTACACTATAAATGGCAAATGTGATCCCAAATAACTTTTGTATACAAATACGAGTATGTAATATTTAGATAACTGTAATAATGAGATAAATACCATTGATAACCAAAGATTACTTTTACTATAGAAAAATATAAATAAATAAAATTTTATATGATTCTTGGTATTTCAATTCATTGAAAGACATATTAAAATTCTTTAGCTTTTTAAATGTGAAAAAGCTTTAAAGCATTCGCCAATAATTTTATATACATGTTAGATGACAGTAGTGGATTCGAATCTTGGCCCTCTCTCTCTCTTCTCGTTAAATAAATAGAATTTCAATAGGTATGTGTCAATTTAATAATCATTCATTGACATTCTCTCGTTTTAAGAGCTGACTCACTTGGGTGACTATGTTTTTCTAGAAAGCTCCTATAGCTAATATTGTTATAAACTCATTAAAATCATTTACTTTCTCCTGCAAAGTAGGTAATTTTGCTTACTATAAATAAGCGAAATCATGTGTTTTCCAATACTTAAGACAAATAAAATAAATAAATCAGCTTCACGCTCTATCCCGCACATAGCAGGTTAGGCAGAGGGAACCTAGTGTTAAGACTCCGTTCCCCACTTTCTGCCAAATTCTGAAGCCATAAAGTGTGACTAGGTATAAAGGCGACTGGTTGAGGGTTCGATTTATATTTTAATTTCTTCGCTCTGGTTGTTTCTGTTACTCAACACGCAATGCCTCCAGAATTCGGCGGAAGTTGGGGAACGAAAGTGGGAAAATGGGAACCTAACAGACAGAGGGAACCTTGTGAAGTCTAAATATATGAGAAAAATCATAATATTGTGTATAATAAAAAAAAATTCTTTCACATCGCCAAAAGACACTGCTTTACCTAGAAACATTATCATGCATTTAAATCATGATCTAAAACTAACGATCTCACAACTATGTTAGAAATGGCTATGTTTATTATATTTAGATAAGAATATTTTTCAAGGGACGCTTATAAATGTGGAATTACTACAATCCGAGGAAAGTCGTCGCGCAACTCGAGTTTAATTTTCATTTCATCACTTTGCTGATGATGCGAAGTGCAATGTTCAGTACTGCCAATACCACAACGAAAGTGGGAAACTGAGTGTCTTAATGCCTGCTTCCCACGTTCCCTCTATCTATCTTGCTAGGTGCGGGATACATCGTGAAGTTAAAACAAAAATAAACCAAACTAGAATTTAAAGAAAATATTATTACCACTAAGCCTTTTTCGCTCTAATATTCTAATACGTTAGTGCAATAAAAACTATTTATATGGCCAAGGCAGCTGAGGAGTGCGGGTTCTTATCCTACTTCAGTATTTTCTTTGTACTGAATGTCAAATTCAATCCAATTTGAATTATATTTTCTTCGAGTACTTACCTTTGCGAGCATTTTCGAATCGTTGTGTGAGTATAAAGCTACAACTCACTCGGAAAGCATACTGAGAAGAGTGTAAACAAGACACTAAACATGTTTTTTTTTCTTTTTAAGTAACTAAATATCATATTAGTATTTTAAATGTGAATAAAGTATTTTATTTTGTGTTTATTTTTCTGTAGTGTCGATATACATGCCCAAAATATACAAAAATCATCAAAACAGTGATATTCGCTAATATTTAAATCAATTTTCATATATTTCAGAGCTGTTAGACTTCCTTCGAAAAATGACCAAAAAGACGGTACCCAAAAAATATACCGGTATGACGAATAAACATAAAAAGAAAAAGAAAAATAGCAGAAAGCCCAGAGACAGGCAGAATAAACACTCGAAAAGGAAAAAGGTTTGTTTTTTAACAAATTTTTAATAGGTGAAGTATGTTAATGTAGATCACGTAAAAATACAATATAGGTGATGTATCTGTAGACTTTCTGGTTACTTGGAAGAAAAATAATAGAAAAAACACTGAAATCATTGTAATAATAAAAAAAACACTGGAATTTGTGCAGCCCTCTGTCTTTTTGTGTGACCACGACTCGTCGTTTGTACTGTAGTTATAGTACCATCGACGTAGTACGATGAGAGCTCGAAGGTGAAAGACGATACCTTGGAATGCCTATTAGTAAATCTATAAATTTACAAATGTAATAATAATAATCATGTAATAATAATGTAAATGTAAATCTGTAAATTATTTGTATATTTTTTTTTCATTTCAGTTCCCTTTCTGGAGATGAATATGGAGAAATAGTTTTAAATGAGGATAAAATATTTAAATAGCATAAGTGATAAATTAATAGAAAATAATAAACAACAATTTGTTTCATTTATTTATTATCTTTATATACATAATCGTGATATCTAACCATTGCTGTGTTAAAAGAGTGTACAGTCACGAGTCAATTATGTAAAAAAAAAATATTTATGTAAAAAAGCAGCTCTACCCCATTTCCTCACTTTCCGCCAAATTTGCAAGATACTACGTTACGACACGCAACATTAAGTCGCGTTACTAGGAAATTAAATATAATCGTTCCACCATATGAGAATAGAACCCATAACCGTCGTGTTTACGGTCACTCGCTTGTGTGCGTCACGACGGCCTCGGTAATTAGTATACTTTGTCAAATATCTACTATGGAATTAAATAAAATGCATTAAGTGCAGTGCTTATTGACTATGACTGTGCTTTTACCAAAACATGTTAAAATTACATATAATTAGGTCAATATCAAAAATACATATTATTTAAAAGAAACTCAAGCCCATTCAAGCTGACAAATTAAATAATAAATATAATATTCTTATTTATATATTATATATATACACACTAGATTTTTAAGAAATAAATAGATAAAAATCAACCATGCTTCGGAAGCAATGCGTTGAGAATGTGGCAACACTGACGCATTTAATGCTTAAAAACTCACATACATGCGTACCTATAACGATGTTATATAGTAATATCTAGTTGATATTTGTAAATCTATACGCTGCTAGTTACAAAAAACGAGATTTTGCTTTTTAGATAAAATGAAGAAATTTTATCAAAAAGAACACAGCATTTGAAATCAGCTTTAAAAAATAAAAATAGTTTATATAGCAAGTGTTAACAATCTTTTTGTATGTATTTTCATAGTATATGGTTTTTTTTTATATGACACAGATAAAAAAAAAGCTCTAAAGAAATAGATATATTTAACATACACAACATTTTATAGAAACTTGGTACAAATATTTAAAAAAAAGCAAATAAATTAAAATGATTGCAAATTTGTCATCTGTATTTTATTTAAAAAGCAATATATATACGTACATACATAACATTATTTTATACCTACATGCAATTCAGAATTTAATACACAAATAAATTAAGCAACAAGAAAAAAAAGAATCAACGTTAAAATAGTACAAACATCAAAAATATATTACTATTTAAAAGCTAAGCTTGAACACAGCAAACTATTTTTTATTTTTTCTACGTAATATGTCTAATCACAACTACTTTATTTATCGTCTAACAGTACGTCGTTTCGTCATCATCATACAGTATGGAGGGTGAGTCGTGGCGACCCGAAGGACGATTCTCTAATGATTAAAAGTTAGTAAAATCCCATAAACGCCTCTGCGTAGTCATTTACTGATAACTTCAGGCTGCCACGACTAGTCGACCGTACTATTACGTATATAATATGTATGCTAAAACTCTTTAATAAGAATATGAAGTTATTACACTTCAATAACTTTTTATTTATTTGTATTTGATAATTAATTACATTAATATTTTAATAGCCTGAAAGTATTCATAATATCATATTTAAAATATAATTTTGAAAAAAAAAACAGAAAGAGAATTAGATCATAGTGACAAAAGATAAAATTATAAAGATCTTACTTTTGCTACATTATAGGTAGTTCTACAAAGTGACATAATAAGTTAGTATCTTATGACTTTTTCTATAATTTATAATTAATATGAGCGTGAAAGAGACAAGAGTATAAAAAAATTAAATGACTTATAATTTTAAAAAAATATTTCAATAAATAACTTTATTAATTAACAAATATATATAAAACAAGGTTTTTTAACAACTATGAACATTCCAAGAGATTTAGTTCCAAAACAAGCGTAGCATGAACAAACATTCTATATATACATAATATGATATATTTTTTTATTACATAATATTAAAATTTTTAACCATTGTGCCAATAACTTATTTACAAACTATTAACATTCGTAAATATTTTTTATGTAAGTATATAAACAGTTTTTTAATCTGTATTTGAACTTGATAACATTGAGAATATACGGACAAACCTGTATTATAATTTTATGTTTACTTTGTGATAAAGAAAGTTTGTTTTATATCTAATAAGTTGTATTTGAACCCAAAACCATCAGGTACAATTTGTAGTAAAAAGTATAAGACCAATATTCCAAAATTATAAATTTCATATGATCGCATGTTTATATTGTATGTACATAACGAAATTTCCAAACATAAACAAAAAAGATTTAAAAATTCAAAGTAAAAGAAAGAGGAAATTTCCGGATACAAAAAAACCTGGACGCATTATTAATTTGATGTATTAACCAACGCCTAAATATTGATAAACAAAATCATTATGACCAAAATTAAGGCAACCATGGCGTAAAATATTACAAACTAATTTACTATGAAGAAATTACATCATTCTCTGTATATATCACACTAGTATCTGCCATCGGCTTCGCCCGTTTCGATATACTAATATAATATGCATATATTGTACACATTATGTTCTTTCTTGAATCACTCTCTTTTAGTAAAAACTGCATTAAAATCTATTGTGTTTAAAGAACGCCGCGTACGTGGCTGGGAAGCAATTTTAATAATATTAAGTAAGAATAACATTTTTTAAAATAAAGAAAAGTTCGCAGTTGTAAGTAAACTTATGGATAAATATTAACAAACATTGACACTAGTCATGAATCGACATCGAATCCAATTTTATCTGTCGAATCTATTTGAAATCTACATTTAAATAAATAAAATTCATTATTATACAAAAAAAAATGTTACAAAAATCTATATTATATCTTTGGACATTAAAAACCCGAAATACAATCTACCACAGGTAATTTATGACTATGAACGGAAAACCTATCAATAATATAATTAAAAAAAGAAAAAATGTTACAAGACAAATTAAACTCGCAATCTACATACTTTTTCATTAACTAGGACAGGCTAGGACAAGTTTCTACCCTATCCTAAATATCCATACATATATCCCTCTCTATCTATAAATTTTAATTCGAGATTTTGAATTCCAAATTTAGATTGAGTTAAGTTAAGTTGTTTTTATCTTTTGAACAGGATGTTCAAAATTTAAAAAACTCATGTTTAAAAAGAAAAAATATAGAAAAGAACATAATGTGTAAAAAATCGAGTTCGAAATTCAAAAACACGAATGTGACAAATTTAAAATTCGAACCATCTCTTCTCTCCCACATTTATCTCCATCTCACTTTAATCAAGTTCTATCCGCATGGAGGGCGCAAGTGTGCCGCATTGAATTTTAGACTCCTTTAGTTTACCCAACGCCAGTTTCAGGTCCTCCATTGTGATCGGTCGGACCGCGTCTACGAATTCTTCTTCTGAATCCGACGCGTTTGTCTTGTTTGTCTGGAAAATGTTTAATAATTAAAAAATAAGGATAACAGAATGTCAGCGACTAGGAGGTTAGGGTGAGTTTTTACATGACCTTCGAAGACACAGTATCAGAGATACTAGAGAAAGGTCGCGTAAAAAACATGAGGACTCCCCGGAGGGCATGTAATAACAGTGGACCGCAACTCTGCTTCCTCCGCCAGGGATACAGCGTGAAGCTGTAGAATAGTTAAGCTTCATAAATTAATTTAATTTATTAAGCTTAACTATTAATATTTAATTTATTTATCTAAAAACTATTTAATCCGCAATTTTATCGCGGAGGCCATTTGGAGTTAAAAACAATATTAATAAGAATTCAATTTAGCAGTATATAATTTAACTATTAACATAGCACACCTGTTCATTCTCGCATGCCTGCTCCTCACGAGCTATCTCCTCGCGCGCCAGGTCCCGCACTCTGTAGACCGCGGCTTGACGACACAGCTCGTGTAGGTCAGAACCGGAAAAGCCTTCTGTTGCATTTGCTAATCTTTTGTAATCAATCTGTTGAAATAAATAAGAGAACCGAGTAAGCACAAGGAGTTGAGCAATGTAGTGAATGGTTGTAAAGTAATTTAAGTTTTTGTGCGTGTGTGTCTTTGTATAATTCATATGCACATTGCACACACATGCACACATCAAATGTGTGTGTAGATGCTGTGTTTGCACTAACGTCGTCGGCGGTGGGCTCGTGACGCAGTATGAGCTGCAGGATGCGCTCGCGCTGCGCGTCACTGGGCATGGGCACATGGAAGGTGGCCGGCATGCGGCGCTGGATCGCCTTGTCCAGGTCCTGCGGACGGTTGGTCGCACCTGCACACACAAAGATACACTTATAATTATGATGTAATATAGTTAAAAAAAAGATTTTTCGAGTATACGTGAGGACACCATCTAAAGAAAGTCTGTAAAGGAGTCTTTGAAAGGAGGAAAATCTGCTGAACTCGCAGCCCACGAGACCCATCACAACACTAGAGTAAACTCAACGAATGACGGTAAGCATCAACAACTAGACACATTATACAAAGTGACACCAAACTCTGCATATCAAATATTATGCACACCACTATACATGCACGAGTTTGACTGACACGTAAAGATACTATATGAAAAATGAATTTATAAACGCATGCACTATAGTGACAGATCACTTAACTCACTTCTAAATACACATACCCATAATAATAACTGTGCACGTGGGCTCAGTGATGAGTCCGTCCCACAGCGACATGAACTGCGTCTTCATCATGGCGGTCGCTTCATGGTCGTGCTGCGTGCGCGTGCGCAGGAACGACTCTATTTCATCTATAAATAAAGATAATTCATTTTATTGTCTTTGTTGATGTCATTGACAATATAAAACTTAAGTAATATTTCTTGTGATATCTTACGATAGAAATAACGTGAAAATGGGCAATTTCTTATATATATAATAATTATATATATATCACAGAAAACTATAAACAAAGACAGACAAAGTTAAGTTAAAATTATGTATTTATGTATGTATGTATGTATGTATGTGTTTTGTGTGTATATGTTTTTATATTTGTATGTATGTGTATTAAATAAATATATGTATATTATTTATTTATTTATTTGTTAAGTAATACTTTTTGCGCCTTACTATAATTTCTTGCATAAGTCCTGCACTTTTAATGGTTGCCTGTACTTGCAGTGATAAGGCCGCCATTGCACATGTTAATTAATTTAAGTACCTATGTATCCTTCGTTTTCTTTTTCTTTTCAATTTTTTTTTTTTTTTCTGTGTAAATTTTATATATATATATATATTTTCATGTGCAATAAAGTATTATTATTATTATTAAAATTCTGTAAGCTTTTAGTAGTAGTTCCCGTTGATTTAGAACCATAAAATTGCTATGATACCGCGGCGAACCTCTTCAGTCATATTAAAGATATTTCACCAACCTGGCCATGGTACGGCAAGTCATTTTACTCACCATTCTATCTAAAAAATAATATTTAACAAAAAATCGCCAAATAAATTATTTTCATTTCCTAGCTCTGGTTTGTTTTGATACACACAATATCTCCAGAACTGGGCAGTGAATGAGGAACGGAGTTTCCTAACACTATTTTCTGTCTATATGATAAGCAATATGCGGGGAAAAACCATAACACTCACCAATAAAAACAATACAAGGTTGTAATTTGACAGCCAAACTGAAAACCGCCGCCGCTAACTTCTGCGTTTCTCCATACCACTTGTCGGTAAGGAGGGAAACATCGAGATTTATGAAACTCATGTTAGCTTCCTTTGCTGTTGCTTTGGCTATTAGCGTTTTGCCACAGCCTGAAAAATTTATTATAATTTATGTGAACAATATTATCTTAGGTTATACTAATATTATTTGATTAATCGCGCCTATCTTAAGTGTTAATTGAACCTGAAAGTGTCACAAGTCTGAAATACAACTCTAAAACGGATTATTTTAACAATAGGTTCGCTGCTACTCTGCTGCCTACTCTGTAAGGGTATAAGCGGGATATAGCGTAAATAGAAAAAAATGTTTATTTTATACCTGGTGGCCCATGAAGCAGTACACCTTTGGGCGGCTGTGTGAGACGACTATCAGCGAATAACTCTCGTTTCTGTATCGGCAAGATGACTGTCTCTCTCAATTCTTTGATAAGATGATCTAGACCTGCGATGTCTTTCCAGTTTACCTAAAAAATCATTTGAGGTGTTTTATTATTTTTTACTTCTTAGAGGCCTACTTGGAGCAGTAGCACGAGCGTTTGACTGTGTTATGGGTTCAAGTCCCGCTCGAAGGAATGATAACATTGAAATTAATTTTTATTTTTTATTTATATTTTTAGTATTTAAAAGTGTTATTTAGCATCACTTTATATCCCCGCACATAGCTTACTATAATAGGTAGACAACGGGAACTTAGTGTTAAGAAACCCCGCTTTACTGCTTTGCACCGAAATTGCCATAAAATGCGTGTTAAGTGGCGGATCTTAACGCCGCGCTTTGCGCCTTGATACCTGAGCGAAGAAATAAAAATATAAATTTAAATAAATATTTCATTTCCTCGAATGGTGATTGAACCAACAACCATGTTTATGCCTTTGCGCCTCGACTGGCGTTAAGATAAAATAGTATTTCCGTAGAAATATTTACTTCCTAACGCGATGAACTTAACACCTGCGAACGCGCGGTCAAGGCTAGTTAAAAATGTAACTTTACAATTTAAAAAAATAACTCTTACAATACAATAGAAATAGTGGTCTATGGGAATGTGACCTACATGGAGGCCTTCGTCACGCAGTTTTTTTATATAATATAGATGTCTTTGTGCTGATTGTCGAAAATGTCCGATTTCATACATCGTAAGAGCTTTAATTACGACATTAGATTCTTTTTACATAAATGAAAGTATTTTCTTTGCCTGGCTTTATATTATTAATTTCACAGCGGAACATATTACGCATTCATGTTAAAACTAAAACATCTTCCCGTAGTTGTTAGAAGAGCAAGAAAAAAAACTAAAGACACCACAACCAACGGTGTTTTTTTTATCAGTTTACATAAAATTATCATATACAAAACTATTTACAGTTAATAATAAGCAACCTTTACTTATTTTGATATCATTATTATTTTTATTTGTATGAAAGCAAGTAAAAATGTTCATATAAAAGTTATCTATTTACGTGCTTATGACGTCACTGAGTGCGCATTTTTGTTTTTAGGGTTAAAACAGTTGTTTGACCTGAAATGGTTTTTACAACGTGACCGGGCGGGGAGGGTCGGGAGTAGGTCGCCCCTGAAGAAGTATGACACCAATAAGAGCTCGGAGAGGGGTTTTTATGTTATGATCCGAGGGTTGGAATGTTACAAATATCTTAGCGTTACTCCCCTCGCATAAAGACTGAATCCACTACCACTGCTTGTTTAATCAGGCATTGATCCGCTACGACAAGGCGATGATAGATATTGGCCAGACGTAAGTACCTATAGGTTACATATAAAAATTGGCTTCCTCCCAATAACAAAAGATGTAGCTTACATTAAGGACAAAGAAATCAATAAGCAGGTGCTTTGAGACTTGAAGGTAATCTAGATAGTTTTGTATAAGCATAATATGTTGCTATAGCGACAGTCATACGATAGGAACGAGAAATAAAGATGAGCTTGTTACACCAAGTTTTACACAGCCTCCAAAATGTTAATAAATCCTTTATGGGTCTGAGTATACGTGTATATAATAAAATTCCGCAGTGTATTCTTAGCTTGCCACTCCAAAAATTTAAAATATCTGTAAAAAAAATTCTAACAAGTAAAGCGTATTACACTGTTCAAGGATATTTAGAGGATAAGCATGTATGGAATTAATGTCTATTGAATGTCAGGCAGGATAGCTGCCAGCTAATGTAATAGTAAAATACACCATTTACTTTGAAAAGAGCAACTGTTGAGTTTCCTGCCGGCTCTTCTCAGCAGAACTGGCTTCCGAACCGGTGGTAGCTTTTTGTTGACATGTACATTCAACGATTCAAAAGTGCTTTTATAGTTTATTTGAATAAAAAATATTTTGAATTTGAATTTATATTCTTAAATTGTATGTAGCAAATAAAAACAATGACTGTCGATTATTAGAGTAAAAACTTTGGAATGTGGATATATCTGTATTTTAAGTTATTCCTAGTTACGAAACAGAAAATATGAGTACAGTATAGTCAATGAGTTGTGGTCACCCGGAAGTTAGGCTCTCTGAACCTTTCTGCTTCACTCAGGTAGAAAATAAACAAAAGAAAGAAAAATTCTAAAAAATTACAACCATATCAGCAGCTAACTTCAATGTGATCATCTTTGACCACACTATACCTATATAAATATAATTATTCTTTTAATATAATTATAAATCTTTTTTATTCATCTTATATATGGATAGTATTGATAAGAATGCTAGTTCTGCAACTACTCTAATTGCATCAAAATAACATTAACATTGAAATGGAATAATTTCCATAAAATATATAAAACACCCTTTATATTTTATCAGTGTTATATATTAATTAGCCACAAGGTTACACTTAAAATATTTTTAATTAGCATTTGCAAAGAATTTTTTAATTTTGAGTTTGAATAGAAAAGAAAAATATGAAAATAAGAAAAAATTTAATCATGGTTGGATTAATATCCATTTGGGTTATTACCCATTACCATGGAATATAAAAGCACACTGACCCATTGGACCACAATGACCTAATAATATTTAATAATCTTATTAATATATGTAAAACTTCTAAACTTCTAACTTCTTCCTTTTCTTCTTCTAACTTCTTAAACTAAACTATCAACATGTAAGAAATTTAAGGTAAATAGCATTTAAAATGCTTACATAAGCAATATTTAAAAACATTACATGTAATATTCTAACTAGCCTTGAAGTGTTAATACAAATTTTAAAAAATCTCATGTTATATTATTACAGAATTGTTTATAATTTTCTTATTTGAGCCCACAATAACACTGTTTCGTCATATCTTAAATGAGTTTTACCATTCAACATGCTATGCCTCTAGAATTTGAAATAAAATGGAGAACAGAGCGTCTTAATTCTAGGTGTGTGTCAGGTGTGAGTGTCTTAACACCTACCGACCCTGCTGTTCAACACTAAAGAAATCTTATTCCACTGTACCACAATAATCTCATATGAATAAAGAAATTGACTTACGTTAATCTCTTCAGGCACTACCAGCTGTGATGCAATAATCATTTCATGGTCTGTCAATTTGTCCAATGCCAGTGCATGCTTCCCGCTAAGGCCCGCTCTGCAAGATATCCTTAACACATGCAAGCTCTATACAGTTGCGGTTAATTCAATACATGAATATTGTAAACAAAAGTGTAAGTAATAAATAGATACTTTAATAGATGCTAACTCAACAAGAATGTTTTTAAATTGTAATTTATTACATAATTGAATAGGCATTGTAATGTATTAAGTTTGTCTTAATATATTATAATGCCTATGTGACATTTTATACAAAAAGAATGTTAAATAGATTACATGTCAACATATTTAATTTCTTTGCAACAAATGTATTATAAACATAAAGTCAATAACGATTTCAATATTAAATAAATAATATAAGAATCTTATTTGATACCTAGATATGTGATAACCTGATGCATTTGGTTGTAAGTCAAAAATCAATACTCACTTGCGTAACTGTTCCCGCGCTCTCTCCTCGGCCTTTTTCCTACTCTTGGACGTAGGGTCTATTTGATTTACTAGCCATTTTATTGAGAAATAAGTCACTGCGGATACAAAAGCAACTCGTATTGCCATTTGGAATACATCATTCCTCGTGAATGCCGAACCTTCCACCATCATGCCTCACCTGTATATAAAAGGTTTGCAAGAGAAAAACACTACCGCAATACTAAATTAAACGGGCTCTTAACTTTTTCCTACAATTCAGTAAAATGAAATAATATATCAGCAATAGCTAACTGCATTGACCACTATGTGAATTTCAAATCAAAGACAATGATTTTTTTAGTTTTAGTATTGCTATTGTAATATGAAACATTAAAAAAATAAAGCTTTCACATAAAAAACAAAATATTTTATATAATCTAAAATAATCATCAACTTAAATATTTTCAATAGTCTTAAGAAACGTAGAATATTTTTCAGAGATATAACATCGTGTGATAGTAGTTTATTAATACGTAATAAATTTACTTATATTTAATAACTATATCGTGCAAAATGTCATTCCTAATATGTCATTGTCATTGTCATTCATTCGTGTGTTTCAATAACATAAACCTAACCTTAAGAAGAACTATAATAATATTTTCTTTAAGACGTTATCACATAACGCAACACAATATAATTTAAAATGAAGAAAGTAAAAGCACCCAATAGGCCAAAATTTGTAAACACTCGTAAAATTCTTCGTAAAGAAAAAAGAAAGCAAAAGAAGGTTCATCGACAAGAACATTATTTAAAAAAGAAGACCGAAATAAATTATTCTAAAAGTAGCCCAGGGAAATTTGTAAAGAGGCCAATAGAAAATGATGAAACCCAGAGTGTAGCTAAGGTGATAATAAATATTTAATTAAAAATGTAAAATATTTTTATTTGTTATGTTAAAATAATGTTGTAGTCGTTGGAGAACTGTTGTGGGTTCGATTGCCACTTTCAAATTTAAAAAATCTTTATATTATCTTGCTATTTATAGAAAAAGAAAATGCAACCACAAACTTCAGTTCATGATATATTGGTGAGGCAGAGACACAAAGAAATGAAAGAAGCTGAAAAACTTAAATCACAAATGGACCAACAAAGAAAACAAATGTTTGTTAAAGCCAATGAAGATGAGGACAAAATGATTAAGAAACTAGAGAAACAACTAGGATTAAACAAATCAAAAAATAAGAACAACTATTTTGCTGATGATGGCTTGGACTGTATCCTTTTTTTAATAGTTTGATTCTCATTTTATAGTTATTATTTTCAGTTATTTTTGTTTCTCTTTTCTGGTAGGCAAAGCTTGTATTGAGTTTTGCCACTTAACATGCAGCATGCTGAAATTTTGGTGAAAAAATGTTCATTAGAATTAAAAAAAAATGTTAATGCAATATAAATATACATATTTCCTTAATGTTATTGTTAATTAGATTTATTAGAAATTTGTGATAGAGCAACATCAGAGCAAATTGTAGCAGCAGAAAAACACTTAGCCGATGTTGAAAAAGATTCAGATTTTGAGGACGACTTAGCAGCAGTTACTGGCAAGGACATATCTAAAAAGAAAGATAAAAAGAAAAAAGATAAAAACGATACAGAGAAAAGCGAAAATTCTGATATTGATATGGATAGTGATGATGAAATAATGTCTGATTATAATGAGAGTAATGATTCTAATGAGGATGATGAAAATTTTAATGATGATGAAAGTAATGACGATGCTGAAAGCGATGATGATGAAGACAAAGATGATAGTGAAGATGACATAAAAGAAGAGGCCATAGAAAAATCTAAACCTAAATCAGACTTAAAGTGTAAAAGAGAAAAAGTTATACCACAAAGTGAACTAAGCAATGTGTTCAGTGATGATGAAATATCACATTTGTCTGGAGATGAGGATATAAGTAGTTTTTCAGGTGATGATGATGATGATATGGGTGAAGAACATGATGGTGCAAATATAGAAATTAAAGAAAAACCAGATGTATGGGAAGATATTTATGGTAGAAAACGAGATAAAGATGGCAATATTATAAAGGTAATTCTTATGAATTAGTTACATATTAAAATTTAGTGAAGAAAAAAGTATGTAGTAGCAGTTATTTATTTTGTTTTATTTGAATGTTTTATTAAATTTACTTGAAGCTATCATATCTTAAACTATCATATTTGGCTACTAACACATTGGCTGTCTGATCGACCCCCATCTACCAAAACATTTTTAATTTCGTGCAGCGTTTAGTTTCCGTTTACAATAAAAATTGGAAATTGAAGTGTCTTAAAACTATTTTATATGCCTGCCCTTCTATTAATATATATAATTTCAGGAAGAAAAGGGCACCTACATCCCACCACATTTGAGAAATAAAGATTCTATTTCAGATAAAGAGCTTGTTCAACTTAAAAGGCAAATCAAGAGTAAGTAATTGAAATATGACTTAAAAGTTATTCTTAAATAATAACTTAATGGAAAAAAGGAGAATAAGTTCTAAGCTGTTTAATACAAAAATATTAAATAGTTACTTTATCTATATTTTACGTATGTGTATGTACATATATCAGAAGAGGGAACGTAGTGTTAAGACACTCTGTTCCAATAAGACATTTCTATTCCCCAATTCATCTCAACGCCGCACTTTGAAATGAAATACGAGTACATATAGAGGCCGTTGTGGGTCGTCCATCCAGAGGGTGCCCAGACTAATATCTGTCCGATATTGGTTTGTGGGCATACGGGTACGCGACCCCGGATCCTTGAGCCGCCACTCTTATATCCTCATCCAGTCCGTAGGAATGGTGTCCTCCCCCCCCACTCCTCCTCCTTTCTCCAGCTCACTCCATNATAATGAATTATTTTCATTACCTTCCCTGTATGAATAATATAATATGCGGAGCTAAGTTACGCTTTTGAGCATGGAAGTGTCTTTACACAAGGTTTCCTCTCTCTACCTTTGTATATGAAAGATAAAGCACGTGGAAAAAAATGCAGTGCTATATTATAAAAATTACCATATGCTGACCCATTAATTTAAATAGTATTGAAATACTTTTAAATCCAAAACTGTTACTTAAATTGACTTCTAGCATCAAAATGATTATATAATTGTATAAATTCCAGGTATTTTGAACAAATTAGCAGGAACAAATCTACACTGGGCTTCAACGTCTATAGAGAACTTGTACTCAAATAATAGTAGGAATTCAGTCAACACAGCTCTTACTGAACTATGGGTGGAAGCAGCCGTCGGTCCCGCGATAACTCCGCAACGCATGTTGGTTGAACACGCGGCCTTGATATCAATTTTACATGCTAATATTGGCTCTGAGATAGGTAATTATGTGTTATTTTTGTTATTATTTTGAATTTTTTTGTAGTTAATAATTAAATTTTAAAACGAATTTAAGTAAGACATACGTTAAATGCTTAAGATTATAGTTTTTTTTCCCACAAAGTACGGTAGACTAGTCATGTCCACCCTCAAGTTAGGTTTGTAGTACCAAGCAATTGTAGTGTATGTGTGTGTAGGTTTATAAAGTATATGTCAATTATTTATTTATTTATGTATTTGTTTTTAATAAATGAAGTTTAAATCTATTATTTACAGGTGCACATTTCCTCGAGCATTTATCTAGAAAGTTCGATGACATTATGCAAACACCACAACCAGTTGAAAATAAAACGTTGGACAATTTGGTTTCTTGTTTAGCTTTATTATATAGCTTTAAGGTAATATATAGCTAATTTTTTTTATAGGTAGGGAGAATTCTGTGTAATGGCAACTTTTTTCTGTATTTAACTTTATTTTTATATATTTTTTAATTAATAAAATTGAAAATATATTATATATTATTTTTATTTATATATGTTTTATATGAGCTTTTGTCTTTGATTATCATTTAAACGCATGTTAATAAAAATCATACTTAAACAAAAAAATATACTTATGACTCACTTTTGCCACTACACCACGGCAACCTCTATATTATACTTATAACGACTATTTTTTTTCTGCATTTACTTGCAACGTTTTAAACTAATAACAATATTATTTTCCCAGATCTATCAAGTGTCTCTATTATACGATATTCTAAATACATTAGTAAGGGAATTGACGGAAAAAAATATAGATTGTATATTAGCAGTGTTAAGAAATGTTGGGGGAGTTCTAAGGAAGGAAGAGCCGCTCGCCTTAAAAACGTTTATACACGAAACCCAAGGAAAGATAGCCAAATTGAATGAAAATGCTGAGAGTGGGTGAGTTTACGACAGCTCTTTTTTTTTCTAAATATAGATACTTTTAAAATAAACATTCTTCTCAATAAAATATACTATTATTATTATTAATTTTAACAGATCACGTATAAAATTTCTACTAGAAGTGTTGCTAGCCGTGAAAAATAATAACTTAAATAAAATACCGAATTACGATCCGAGTTATTTGGAGGAATTGAAGAAAATGTGCCGCGGTATCGTGAGACGGGGGAACTATGTTACCACGTTGAATATCAGATTGGAGGATTTATTGAAAGGTATGTTATTTTCACGACATTTTTTTTAACACGCATCGCTTGATTTTCTAGATATTGGGATTTGAATAGCGAAGCTCAACTCACGCTTTTTTCTTGTGGGGAAATGAAAATTATTCATTACATGAACCTCATAAAAAAGTATGAATTGCTGTGATTGCATTACATAAAGTAGGTATGGAGCCAAACACTATTTTAAAATTTGTCCATACATGTCGTATTAGCCACATGTCATATATAACTTATGTTCACAATATTGCAATTATTTTATTTCAGCCCACGAACGGGGAAAATGGTGGGTAGTGGGTTCAGCGTGGGAAGGCAATCGCATACAAGAAGATAAACCTATAATAAAAATGCCATCAGTGGATCAGAAACTGCTAGAACTGGCAAAGAAACAAAGGATGAATACTGATGTTAGGAGGAGTATATTTTGTGTTATTATGAGTGCTGAGGTGAGGTTTTTTTTCTTCTTCTAAATTATCTTTATAAACGTATTAAGTTTCGCGCTGTATCACGCATGTAGCAGGGTGGGCCAGAGGGATAGTGTTAACACATTTCGTTTTCTACTCATTGCCCAATTGTTGGGATAATGCGTGCTTAGTTGAGGAACTCAACGCTTTGTTTTGCCTTTTTAATAAAACGACAAAATGAATATATTAAATAATTAATTCCCTTGAGTAGCAATCGAACATCTCACGTCTGTGCCACTGCGCCACGACATCCTCTATTTTAATATTTTATTTAATTAACTTTAATTCAATTTATTCCAGGATTTTATGGACGCCTTCGAAAAACTCCAACATTTAGGTTTAAAAGGACAACAAGAAAGGGAAATAGTTCATGTATTGCTAGCGTGTTGTTTACAAGAGAAAAAATATAATCCATATTACGCTGTTCTAGGACAGAAGTTATGTGATTTTGATAGGAAATATCAGGTTTGTATAAATTTGGTTTAAACATGTTAGTGCCATATCAAGGCATTTTTTTGCATTGTTTTTATTTAAAAAAATATTTATCATCAAAAAAAACAAGAACAAAAGGATATGTTTGTATAAACATGCTAACATACAATATGGTCGACCAGTCGTGGCCGTCCTGAAAATAGGTTAGTGAAAAGTAAGGAAATTAGTAATTACCTAAGATCAAATCTCATCCATCTATAGCTGATTTCAATAGGGCCCCGACTCCTTGACCATACAGTACTTCAAAAGGTTATAAAAAAATATTTATAATAGGTGAAAATTTTATTTCAAAACGACTTTTTACTTCTTCCAAAATTATTATACAATTATTCTTACAGTTATCAATACAATATTCAATATGGGATAAAATAAAAGATCTGGAATCGCTTCCAAAGCAAGCTATGACCAATTTAGCACAATTTATAATACATCTCATAATGGAGAAGGGTCTAGCGTTGTCCGTTTTGAAGGTAAGAAGAAACTTTGTATATATAAAGTGTGACTGTCAACGCGAGTGGTTATGGGTTCAATCCCTACTCGAGGAAATGAAATATTTACTTAAATTTATATTTCCATTTCTTCGCTCTCGTGTCGAGGCAAAGAGCGGCAGTTGCAGTTGCAGCAGTTGATTTCCGCCACTCAACACGCAATGTTTCTAGAATTCGACGCAAAATGTCTTAACACTAGGTTCTCTCTGCCTACCCTGCTGTGTGCGGAATGTAGTTTTTTTCTGGTTTATGATTTATATTTCTTTTTTATTTTGAGTAAATTAAGACACTAAAGTTTTGTACAGATTTTATTTCTTTTTTCTTTTCACAGATAATCCAGTTTTCAGATTTAAACAAAAGAACAGTCAAATTCATGCGTCAAATATTATTAGCAATTATAATGAATGAAAATCTAGAAATATCTTTAGAAGTATTCCACAGGATATCAAAACCGCCTAAATTACACATGTTTAGGGAAAGCTTAAGACTTTTTATACAACATTTTCTTATAAAAAATGCTGGAAAACAAAACTCTGTGTTGAGTGACGGAGAAATGGCGACCCTGAAGGAAAGGGCCGTTGAAGTTGAGAAAATATTGACTATGTATGAAAATAAGTTACGATTTTGATGTAATAAATTGTTTATATATACTTTTTTTGGGTGAATTATTTAAGAAAAGTAAAGTTTATTAGGTAATGTTTTAACCATCCAATATTTCCTTATACGTATATGTATATATATTTTTAAACGTGTAGGGGCTATGTATAACGTATATGTATATAAAAATAACATGTGTCACTAATTAAGTGATAATTAAGTTCTTATCAAGCTACGGCTATTATTTATAAGAAGCTATTTATTTTATTTTAGTAATAACGGTTTTAATGTGCGGAATTAAATCCTGTTAACCCTAACGCAGTAATCTAATAATTACAACAATTATATTGTAATTTTTCATAATAATTTTATTAACTATTCAAAGATATAATAACTTATTTATAATTGAATTTTAATAAGTATCTTCCTTTTACAAACTACTAAACGAAATTAATGTGGTTTTAACTAAGTAAAACAGTGAATCAAAACAAAGATTTACAATATTTGAAATAGATTAAAGATGAAAATATGGAAGATTTATAATGAACTAGCGACCCGCTCGCGGCTTCGCCCGCCTTAACTACTGTATTATTCATATAATGTATGTTTGCAAAGCACGTAAGATAATGTAAAAATTAATTAAACCCTAATGCAACCTGCATTTTCGTAATTCCAAGAAGGATTTTCCAATTGTTTTAAATTAAACACAAATAAATAACACAAATAACAGAAAACTTAAGCGAAAGAAATTATAAACAACAGACCACNGATGTGCAAAACCTCGAGCGGAACAATAGTCAAAGTAGTTTGCAATAATTAGAATTAAACGCCGAATTGGTGGTGGTGGCACATTTTGACTGTAAAAGAGACGAGTGTGCGTTCCATTCCCACTCGGGGATTTTATTTCCTCGCTTTTGTAAAAAGTCAAATCGCAGCATTGCGCTGCCACTTAACACTTAATATCTTGAAATTAGGGCGGATTAAGGTGAACAGGGTGTCTAACATTTAGTTTCCTCTGCCTACCCTCATACCCAGCAGGATACAGCGTGTAGTTCTGGTGAATACTGTATGGTATACCGAATTCCAAAAAATTAAACGTAAAATCCCACAATTTAACAATCACAAACTATTGTTAATAATAATAGTAATATGCAAATATGAACACATACAAACACACCCTCGTCGAGTTATCTTATCAAATGTCTGCTATACTTTATCAATTATCTCGTTGATAACGTGCAGTTAACATAGCAACGACAGTCTGTCTACTTAGTAGGCACTTAGTGCCTTATTCATTAAATGGCGGTGTTCCATTGAAAACTTGATATTAATGGATTGGACGTCTTAATGATAGATTTCTGTTTTTCTCTTTATCTTTTTAGGTCTTCGTAAGCCTAGTGTAGAGGGTATCATTGCGCTCTCTGGCATTCCACCAAATGTAGATCGAATCAACAATAATGACCCTATCAAAAATAAATAGATTATCATCATCAAAAATAGTTTAATTTAGTTTAGTTTATACTTTATTGCACACAAATAAAAGACAAATAATAGAACAAATAGAACAGAAAAGACATAAAAAAAACAAGTATGCAAAGGCGGCCTTATTGCTTCAAGCAATCTCTTCCAGGCAACCTTTGATAGCAGCAAAGGACTTAAAATATAAAAAGAGAAGGGTGGAATAACGTAAGTGCAAACTAAATAATAATACTAAGTAAACACATAAAATACTTATGATATATACAAAAATACATAAGCTCATACACAATACACAAATACATATATTTATAAATAAATACATATAAACATATATATACTTACACAAACAAATGCTACATATAATTTAATATAATATATAATATGTACAATATAATTAATAGATAGAAGAGTCTACAAATTTTCAAAATTAAAAAAGTTGTGTTGTTTTAGACGTCTTTTAAATATGTTAAGTGACATTGAATGTCGCACTTCAGTAGGAAGTGCATTCCAGAGAATAACAGCTTTCACAGTAAAGGAGTTGGAAAAGAAGTGGGTATAGCAGGTTGGATGTTTGAGGAGGTTATCACTTCGCGACCTTAGTTCAAGGCGTAGAAGAGAATCGGAACCAAGGAAGTAGAATCGCTCTTTTAAATAAGAGGGAGCGAAAGGATTGTATAGGATCGAATAAAGAAGAGAAGAGTAAGAGAAAATAATTATTCATTAATTAATCAAACCGCCGTTTTTTTATTTTGACTTTTTAAAAATGGCATAGTAGAAGTATTTACCCTGCTAAGTGCAATATAGCGTGAAATTTAAAAAAAAAACAAAGTAATGCAACTTAAGTAGGTAAATAACAAAAAAGGCATTATGGACTACATAAATTACAATAGCGACTAATAACACGCGATGCTTCACTACTGTCTGCTAGTACCTTTGGGGGGTAGGTACTAGCTAGATATAACCACATATCACATACGTATTAGATACCGCTATGTAAATTTCTAATTGATTTAATTGTTTACGCAGGAGGTGTGAAGTGCCAGCCGACTGTGAAATATTATTTCCATACATTATGATGTTGTAAAATGTTTGATTTCTATCAATTTCTGGTTGTTTCTGTTGTTTTACTATAATGGAGGTATCTGTACAAATTATTTATCCATGCTTTGTCTGTTGCATTTTTGTGTTTTTTTAGAAGCTCTTTAATATGTTGGTCTGCTCTATATAGATCATATAGAAGAAAAAAAACTCGATCCTCAATTCGAATGAAATACCTACAGTACGATCAAGCAGTCAGTAGTTCCGCAGCCATTTCCAGATAACTTTAAGGCGGCTACGAATACTGTATTTTACAGATAAAAATGCCTCACTGTTTATTTCGCCAAATACAGAACTCTCCTCCTTTTACAACACTTAGAATAATTTATACTACTTGTATAAGAAAACAGATAGATGTTGTTTTAAGTCAAGTCATAAGTATTTGGTACACGACGGGCCTCATTTTGTACCGACAATTTTTTTTTGATTACTACAAAATAAACTAAATAATAAATATATTAAAAAAGTAAACTAACACTTTATGTAAAAATTATGGAGGAGTCATTTATTGAACCGTTCAAGTAATGGCAGATTGCACGGTATAATTATCTAAATTTCCATATTTTTTACACTTGTTCAGTCTACTGCATAGATGCGTTCGTAGATGATATGCTATCTTTAAACCAAATAGGGATGTAAGAATCGTGTGTAATTTATAATTGGATATTTTTTCAATTATGCAATTAATGGTATCTTTCAAACAGACACATATTATATATTTAATAAGGTTATATAATATATAAATAAATATGTTTAATAAGGTTTCGTACCAAGTCTTTTCCTAGGCGCCATTGAAAACCAGCGTTGATATTATTGAGTTGCTCAAGCTCAAGCTCATATGCCAACATCTGTGTTGAGTGTTGTTTTTTTTATTTTTACACGCTTGCAAATTAATAAAAAAAAATGTCATTCTTTTTTTTGTCGGTTTAGCAGTTGTTATTCTTAAAATAAAGCTTTAAATAAATAAATATTTTCACCGAGCGGAGTTTAAATTTACATACTTCACCCATCATATTCAATCTAACACGTCTCAAATGTTAACAATGGTAATTAATTATATATATTTTAATAAATTACTAGCGAACATACTGACATGATTTTTCAAGTAGGTAAGTACTTCTTTAATACAATAAACCCATTTTACTATATAATTACTTTTGTAGCTTATATATCACTACAGATATAGGCACACTTATACGTATTAAGTACATCGTTGTGGTATAGGTCAGTCATTATTGTATCTTATTACAAGCGTTGGTCATAGGTTCAAAGATTGCTTTTTACACATATCGCTTCCAAACACAATAAAATATTATATTTATTTAAAAGACCAGACCTCAGGGACGCTGTGAACGGTACGATTAAGGGTTCAATTCACACTCGGGGAGTGTGGTAACGAGTTGCCGCGATGTATTCCACAACTCCCTCTGCTTATCCTGCTATATGCCGTATGTGAGATACAGTGCGAAGTAAATATATATATAATACATAAATGTTGTCATTCTAGAATAACTCCAAAAATAAAATCGTATATAAATCTTAATCAACAGATCCACAAACTGTATAAACTATAAATCTAGAACGAATACTATAGCTGTAATTGTAATTCACACTTGTAAATTGTAATGCGATGCGTGTACGCAGGTCGGGTGGCAACAGGCTGTCTGCACTCTGCATTCGACACAATTATTTACGCTAGCTACAATACATGCATATGAATAGACGATATAAATTACAAACATGTAGTATAATTCAATTTTACGCATCGTTTAATAGGAGAAATAAAATTGCTTAAATAACTACGATTATAACATAGTTTACTTCGTATGATTGGGTAAATACTTTGTAATTAATGTAGTTTCTTATTGAAATAATCGAACAAAGTCTGATTGTTAGTTTTCAATGGTAATTTTAATAAGTTTTAATAAATCAATACATACATTGTAATTCAATAAAGTTTGCTATGTAAAGATACGTATAAATTATATTATATAAGAACTATTTCGAACTTTGTTGCAATCTGATGATATTAAAAATCAATTTAAGCAATTTGTTAAATTTATAAAGTGAATATATACCAAAATATGTATATAACATATATCAAAATATGTATTATATTTTGGTTACTAAATATTAATTTAAAGCTTTTATTTCTGAACGCATTCTAGGCCACAGATACAAGTCACGCCATCTATGTATCATGAATGTTGTATATAAAATATTACATTTTTAGACATAGCAGTTGAATTTCCAGACATCTAAAATACATTTTCAGTTTGTCTCAATGCCTAAGAATCATTGTTTTAAAGATGGTGTATAAATCAAATATATTTAATTTCCAAATAAACAAAATACATTTTAGAGCGTCAAATTTGAAAAATGGCGCTCAATGACATTAACAGTGCGACATCTGGCGAGTAAAACTTCAAAGTTAAATGAACAAAGAGAGCTAGCTAGCCACTACTAGAAATTAAGGTTGTGTTTTATCTCTGTCTGATAAGTGCGCACATTCGGAGTGCGAATGGGACGGCGTCCAGAGTTTCGGCCATCAATTCATAACCATCTTTCTTTCTTGTGCAACTGTTTCTCGTCGGTCGTGTTCTAGGATCAAGTGGTCTCGCAGGATGGACGCCGTTCGCGCGAGATAAATAACGGGTTGCGTAGGTGTCGTGCGTGTTGCCGGTCGCGTGCAGTGGGTGGCGGGTGCGTGCTGCGTGGCTGGGCAGGAGGCAGGAGCGCGAGGAATGGGAGGCATGGCGGGCGCGAGCTGATCGGGCGGCACGTCCGCTCGCGCGCCGCCGGCCCCATGCGAGCGCCGGCCACGGACGGTGCATGGGGATCTGCGTGAGCTGCCGGCGCCGCGAGCGTAAGGCGCCCGAGAAGCGCTGGGTGCCCGGCAAGGGCGCGGCGGCCGAGTTGCTCCCGCGGCGAATCCGCCTGTCAGCCATGGCCAACTCCATATCGAACATCAAGATGACCAACCCCCTCAAGGGCATGGTCAGCAAGCGAAGGAAACGATACGTGAAGGACGGCTTCAATTTGGATTTAGCATGTATCCTTTTTTTGTGAGTGTTCTGTGATAGCTATGGTTTGTGAAATACGTTTTAACTTCATTGCATCTGGTAAGTACTCTCTTCATAGTATTCAAGACGTAGGAAGTGTCCTAGGACTCTCCAATAAGCAATGGCTTCGCGACCATTCTATAAGAAAATATCTATATCCTGCCTATCTTATATTTAACTACTATAAATTTGAGGTTATAACTCGAGAATACACTCAAAATAATGATTTTGTATTGCAATTTAAAGTTGTTGTAATCATTATATAAAATGACAAGATAAATAACATTAAAGTTGACATAAAAGAAAAAAATTAAAATCTTATACTTTAGAAACTATAGTTACACAAAAAAAGGAAACAGTTCAGTTTAACCAAAGTGATTGTACATGTATAGATATCTAAGTATAGACAAGATATCTTGCATAGCAACAGCTCATAACCTATATCTGAAACAACATGAATTACACACTGTACACACTTAGGTGCTATCTAGTTCACCTTCATATTGTATTTTGAATATAGAATAGTAACCAAAGAGATTGTAGTGTTAAGACACCCTGTTCCTTAGGCTTCATACATTTTTTTAAAAATATGCTTGTTTTATGGCAGAACTCAACACTGCTATTGGTCCTGTTGCTAGAGAGAGGGAATTAAAATATGTCATTTCCCCAAGTAGACATTGAATTGAAACCTATCACATTTACTACAGTCCCACTGTGCTATGACAGCTATACTTAGATGCTATCTGATTATCATAGAACCACATAGATAAGACACCTTTAGAAGTTTTAAGCCAAAAAATTACAAATCCTTACACTACCTTTTTTCACTCTTTTATTTTAATATACATATACATATTTTATTTTCAAAATTTTTATATACACATTTTATTACTTTCTCAATTATTGTTAAGTTAGTTGCCCTTATAGTGAAAGTTTTATTTGATAATAAAATTAAACATATCACTATATAATGTGAATGAAAATAGTAAAATATTGGACCAAATTATTTGTTTTCATATTTGTATATATATTTTTCATATTGTGTGTATATAATATTTCTTTAACAATTATTCATTAGTTTCTTGTATCCACTTTACTCTTAAATATTCATTCATATGTCCAACCATGACATTGTCAAAGCAATACAAAAACCCACTATCAAAATTTTCTTAGCCTAACAAAAGAGGTCTGATTATAACAGTTTAATAAAGAAATATATTAAGCATCTTTGAAATCTCACAAAAAATTTTAGTTTGCCTGAGGCCAATCAATTTCAAGCCATTGATGAAAGTTATGTGTTAAAGCCACTTTCTCTCTTATACAGGCTCTTTGTTATTTATTTTCTTTAATGTATTAAGGCACCTGTGGCACAGTGATGTAGTATCTAACAGTAATCCCAACTGTTGTAGCTTCAAAGATTTGGTGGGAATTAAACTAAATCATTTTTATATTCTTGCTCTGGTTTCTATTACCATTTGTTTTATTACAGTGTAAAGCTGTTTCTCTCATTTAAAAAATATGAAATTTTCATTCGGTGGTTTCAATGTTGCATAATTACAGCCAAAGTGTAATTTCTATTTGTATATAACTTTTATTTTTATTATGAACATGAATCACTTTTATAATGGCTGGTCTAGACTAGATAAAATATATTAGAAAGTTGCTCTTTTATTTTTAAATTATAATAAAATTATAGTGCTTTTTGGTTTTTATTATAATTTATTTCTTTCTATTTTGTCCAAAATCTACTTGTATGTTGTTCCACAATAAGATATAAAAGTTAAGTATGTTATAAATTAATTTCAATAATCCACATCACTTTACTAAAAGAATATTTTTTTAGCTTTACAATTTATCTCACATATATGTATCAAGGCAGGCAAAGACAATCTATTTATCCTTTATAACTGTTGAACTCACAACCGTCAAGCTTACCACCAGAAGCTAACCCACTCTGCCATAATGGTTGCAGAATAAAAATGATTACAAGATTTGAACTAATACTTGTCTATCTATTGCTAAGTGCCACTTAGTCCTTACACTAAGTGCTTATTAGGTACTTGACAATTTCCAACATACAATTAGTGATAATACTGTAAGTTTTTTTTTTACTTTGTAGAAGTTTTATCTACTTAATTATATTTCAAGATGATATATAAAAGGACTTGTATAATATAAATTAATTGTTGGCAGTATATAGGAAAGTTATGGGTTTGATTACCATTTGAAGTAATATCATCAGAGTATAATAATCATTTTCACTCCGGTAAAAGACAAAGCCAGTGTTGAGTTTTTGTGATAAATTTACTGCCTCTAAAATTGGGTGCTGAAAAAAGACACTTGTCTTAGCACTAGGTTCCCTCTGCCTGCCCTGCTATGTGTGTGTGAAGCTAAAAAATATATATATGAATATAAAATATAATAAAACTTATTCCAAAGTAAATAAAATCAATTGACAGTGTATATAAAAATTATGATTAAAATATTATCTTTTAAATGGGTATCATTAAATCTTTTAATTTTCTTGTATTTAGTGATAAACCAGATAAATGAGTTGTTACATTAAATAATAATTTTACATCACACTAATTGCTATGTAACTAAGTTAGTTTCTTTTAAATGAAATGTTGTGTATTATATGTATTTATGCATAATATGCTATTTTATTGTAAAAAAAGTAAAGGTTTGTTGTATGACTGCATTTGCATATAATGCATAAAGTGATAGTATCGGTCCTTACTTCATTACAGGATTTTTTACATTATTTTATTCTATATACTGAGCTAACGGTGTGCCACTGGGGCACAGTACCTGGGCTGTACATGTGACGATTGTAGGTTTGATTCCCACTTAGGGGAATGAATTAATTTCATTTCCTCTCAAGGTGGATTAAGTGAAAATTTGGCAATAAAAGTAGATTTATATACTATACTTTATTTTTAATTACTACACAAACAAAGCTGTGTCAAGTAATAATTTATAATAATAATATCTTTATTTAAACACTTATAATATATACAATAGTTGGTTGAGGTACTGCCCTCTTAGATAGGTGAATTTATAAGTTCTACTTATTAATATTAAATACTTATCTATCAATATCAAGTGTCATTATTATCTAAAGGTCTTCTGGTCCTTTTGAGGCCATTACTATTACAATGGTTTACCTTGTATGCAAATCAAATTAAATTATATTTTAACTTAAATTCCTTTAAAGTAGGTTAAAACTAATATTATAGTTGCATTTTCAATAATATTTTAATTTTCATTATTATGTGTATGTATTTTTACACATTCTCTAGGGGCACAGGGAAAACCATAGACACATTTTTACTTGTTGCTTATTTAGCACTTTCTTTTTATATGAACAATGTTGAAAAGACTACACATGCTCTATTCATAAAAATTGTAATTTCTCAGATTTTGAATTCTAAATTCTTAAATTTTGAAATAATTAATTACATTTTTATGACAATACATATTAAGAGTTTCATAGATACGACAAAATACAATTAATAAGATGTTTTAATTTTTAAACAAAAAATAAAAGTTTGAATATTATTGTGTTAGTTACTGACAAAAGAATTGTGATAATGCAAAACTAAAACTTAAGGTGTAACTTGCAAATTTATAAATCGTTTTTAATTTTATTTTAGAATCGGAATTGAACCCCTTATTGATCTCCCTATATAAGCACGTATAGGATTTTCGTATGCATGTTATATATGTATAAGTATAGGTACTTGGCCATATAAATAGACAGACATATCAGTTTTTATCAATATTGTGCTATAAAAAAAATATGAATGCGAATTTTTGATATCGTTTTCCGTTACATTCGATATCTAGGTTTCAGGACTAGATATATTTTATGCACTGTTTTATCGGCCTGCATAGGTCACTGACCCGATTGTGCCAGCAAAATTTATGATTTAATGTGATATACCATTATCGTTATTGCTTTTTATAATTATTTTATATTGAAGCTAGCTTAGGCTTGCGGTTTTGCCCGCACAGGACCGATAACTAATCTAAGGCCAATTTAACTCTGACCGAGTGTATAGAGACGACAAAAAAAAACTAACTACTGATTCGAGAGATAAGTGCGTTCAACAACCCTCGTCAGCTTTATAATATTAGTATAGATGACACCCTAATGACACAATTCGTACCTAAGTGAATATTAAAATCTGAAGATATAACTAAACTACTAATCTTATTTATATATTTCCCTTTTTTTCATACATATTAACACTCAGATCCCTCTGCCTACGATGTTATACATACGAGATACAGCGTGAAGCTGAAAGAAAATGACATCCTTGGCCCATAAAATCCAGTTATTAAATGTTCAGAATTTACTACATATTTTAACCATTAAATGATTCATATAAAAAATGTAATATTCCACATAGTCTTTCTAGGAATGTCTTTATTACATTAATAATATCTGTTCAGCATTTAAAGTGTATAAATTAAAAATTATAATTTCTACGTTATTTATGGCTTTATGTCGTAATACAAATGATAATGGCTGTGGCATATTAGCTACTGACTCGTGTAAGAGCGTGACTTACTTAACTTACTTAATATGTAAGTTTTGCAGTTATTTAAAGGAAAAAACTCTTTGTACCCTTTTTTTTAAGTTAATGATTTAATGCCTGCTTTCATTTTTTGAACCGAGGTTAATTTTTTTTTGCAATAAATTTCATTTAAAATTAACAATATGTAATTTAGTTTTAAAAAAATCACTATCTCGACATTCCTTTTAACAATTTCAGGTATTTTTTAAATGTTTAAGATTTTTTTTCTAAAAGTTCTAGTATGGTTCATGTCTGCAAGGGTGAATGTGACACCCCGTCTTCCTACGCATCCTCTAGGATCCACTAAAACCAGCGAAAGTCCGAGCGAAGTCTACTTCGTTTATTTTACTTGCGCTCGTGGCTAAGATTAAAATTACTAAATATTCTGTACCAAGACAATGACCAAAGCTATGAGCGTCTTTTACGTTCGTGAGACTAAAATCAACTTCTTTTGCGTGTTACGTTTGTATACTAATTAACATTTGACCGCGAATGGGAAGTCGTATGTAAAAGCTAGTCATACTAATATTATAAATGTGAAATTTCGTAAGGAAGAATGGATGCTTGTTCTACTATCAAGCCAAAACTACTGAATAGTCTATAGCGTAAACATCAGAATAACATAAAGCTACAATTTGTGTAAAGACTTTGTATAATAAGTTTAGGCAGGCGAAGTCGCGCGTAGCTCGCTAGTATAACAATAAGCTTTTAACAAATTGCAATTTAAATACCTACTATTTTGTTTTAACATACCACTATGTCAACATTCAACATAAGATGTAAGGCAACAAAAGAATATTTTATTGGTCTCCTTCGCTTAATAGATTACGACACCGGTCGTGACTCGTGACACCCGAACGACCTTATACGGATTATTTGTGTACGCAATTATTACTATTTAACAGGTTATTTTTAGAGATCCCTTTTGACGATGTTAAATCCAATGACGTTCGTTGGTTTAAGTGACGAAAGAGGAACATAATGTTGTTATTCATAGATAAAATTAAAAATTCTAAATTTTATTTCGTTATGTGTATCATTTTTCCTCATGTCATGTTACGCAGGCATGTTACGTTTTGTAATAATAATATTATTTGTCGGTCTGTATAAAAGGAATAGTTGCGTCAGTGGTTTGGTTGATTTGAAGTTTGGATCGCAAATTTAATTCAACCAATAATATTATATTACTTGTTTAAAAACCCCATTGAAAGCCCCCGACACAAGAAGTTCTGCAAAGTAAACAACGGTCAAACAGGTGATAATCTTCAAACAGCTGAATATATTATTTTCTTGAATCATGGTTAATAACACTCTGAATTAAGATACCTTTCATATACAAAAGTAAATCGGCATTGTTCAATTCGTTTGGAAACTATGATGCCACATATAGACAGACACTTAGTCGTCACACTTTTTTTTCTCGAGGATTAATAAAACATAAATCGTAAAAATATATATTAAATTTTTTTATGCATAATAAATAAAATTTTGAAGTAATCAATATTGCAAAACACTAAATAAACTCAATATTTATATATTTGTACAGAACCAACCCACTACTAAATAGTTCACGCGATCGCGTCCATCTCGAAACTTGCTAAATCAATTCTGAACGGTTCTTTATCTTTATCCGTTTTATGTATATTTTACTTTATATGTAACGTCTGAGTTTATCTATATTTATATACCAGTGACTTATAAAAGGCATATTGTTTGGAAAATATATTATAGGGTCATATCTTCGTTCATAAAAATATATAATTTTAGAGGTATCTGAAAACTGTTAATATATTTTTTTATCATTTTAAGCCTTCTTTCATGTATAATGTTGGTTAAAAAGAGTGATAAACAAGAAGAGAAGAGCGTTAAACACTCCATCTCAACGACTTATTAAGTTAAGTAATTTTTAAAATCTTATTATTATTAAGTGTCATGAGATGATAACTATAAACGACATTAATAATTCGACTGCAGCGAAGCCTAAAATGAGGATTATATTTTAGCACGTATGTATAAATAAAAATACATGTATAAATACGTAATAAATGTGAACAGACATGCATACATATATAAATATATGTATGTATGTCCGTTTCATTGTTCCCTCGTAACTGTTAACACATATCGTTGGATTTGTCCTGATGGCGTGAATATTACTGAATATATAAACGTAATTTATGGAATTAGAATTGTTTTTTTTTTATTAATCACTTGTAATCAATTGTCCTAGCAGCTTACAAATTGAATTTGTCCGTTCAATGTCTATGGCTAGTGTTTAGCACAGTTTTTTGGCAAGCTCATTGTTTAACCCTGCGTTTGATCACAAGTATAGTATGGTCGTATAATCGCGTACCAAATTTTAATCATACATTATTGATTTATTTAGTGCGTGTAATATTTAGGTCGTTGCCATTTTAGTTATGTAAACTTCGCGCTCGACTCTTGCCCAAGTGTCGTTTTTTATAGTGAATTGAAAATTTATTTTTGTTTACCTTCGCGCTATATATATTCTGTTATTGGTACGATAGGCAAGGAATTGTGTAGAAATGGAGTAGACATTCAATTCTTCACTATTTTTCTAATTTATTTATTAATTTAGAATATTGAAATAAGTTCCCACTTTCTCCTGCATAACAGAGAAGGCAGAGGTAACGTATTGTTAAGACACTTCCCACTTTCCTTAGCATTTTTAAGACATTGCGTATCGAATTGCGCAACTCAACGCCGCGTCTCGTCTTGTTAGCATTGCGAGGAAATAAGAATGATTTAAATATAATCAATTAATCCCCATCGCTTGTCAATGAAATGCTCTCACATTGTACGACAGCGGTCTTAAAAGTCAATACTTTGAAGCAAAAATTACTATATAAATCTTAATAATTATCTTCTTATATATTTTCCATAACGATTCATTTAAATTGAATATTAATTACTATAACTATAATAATATCCAACACTAAGGCACTACAACCCATGTTTAAAGTAGAAACTACGGCCTACTTTCATAGCTAAAAATGTGAACGTGCTATTACCGGCCATTAGTAGAAAATCGGTTTATGGAAATTTGCAAGCGTTATTATTCGATTTAATGGTTTAATTAATGACTTTATCCTATGACTAGAAAATATTGCTTCGTTACTTTGACAATTTTGTTCCAGAACAAAGAGAGAGAAGAGAGGGATTTTGTGTTGTTCGGTATAATTATTGGGGTGTATTGTAAACGAATTGTTTATATGAAATATTTATAATTATCGATATTCGAGTCGATAGCTAATTTGATGTAAATAAAGTTTTATCACCAATCACTATTTTTCTCTACATCAATTATAAGCATTTCAAGCTTAAAAATAATTTGAACTACCTTGAAGTATGTATTGGCTTAGTTCAAATTAACTGTTATCAAATTTACTGTCGTATCTTTTTAAAATTAATAGGTTTTTTATTTTATTACATATATGTATAAATTGCTAAATGAAGGTTTTTTTATAGCCCACTTTATTTCTTCCTTAATAGGTACACTTTGAGTATGACGCTCGTAATGTCTTTTTATTCTAGTAGTTTAAAGAATTGGAAATATTTTTAAATAGCGATCTAAACGCGGCTTCGCCCGCTTAAACTTATTGTTATAGCTAAATTATCCTTTACGAAAATTGTGGCCTATATATGTGTTACTGTGTTGTATATTACAGTAAAGTTATATGAGAATTGGTTCAGTAGTTTTTAGCATGAAAGTCAAACAAATATCCATTCTCAAAAACATTAACGTTTAAAATATTATCAGATGAAGTACTATTTATTATTTCAATTTTGCGGCGTTGAGTTCCGATATTAACACGAGGCTGAAAAAAAATGTGCTGTGGATTAGCAGTGATTTATATTATCATTTTATTTGATATCTTTAAATAGACGAAAGTAAAACAGCTTTGTACCTATATATAAATAAAAATGAAAAAAAAAAGATTTTTTTTTTCTTGTATCTCCATAGTAGAGACGTAATGTTTATGTATTAATTACAAACGCTTAGTTACTGCACGATTGTTTTTGTGGTAATTTGTAGTTGATATTGAGAAATATAGCGCATGTTTCATGAGATGCATAAGAAACGAGCTGGACGACCGATTAGACGCCTATCATGGAGGGCACGTTGTATAGGCGTAGCGTCCATTGACAGGTTAAAGATTTTTTTTTAATCTTTACTAATATAATAAAGCAGAAGAGTTTGTTTGTTTGAACACTAAGATCTCTGGATCTACTGGTCCGATTTACTATGTTTTCGTTTTGTATTAAAGCTGCATTCTTCAGAAGTGCTATAGGCTACATAACATTACATTACACACATGTACTAATAAATTAAAATACTTTCTAATTTGACATGCAATTTATTCTGCCATGCTAATAACAACCGTCGTTGCTAAGCAACGGTTTGCAAAGCTTGTTTGTTGTTTTAAGAAAACGTCACCCAAAATGAACTTATATTTTGATGGATGAATTCCTTATAAAAATAAATATAAAAGTCACTTTTAGCATTTCATCTAGATTGAAATTATAGTTTACTGTATAACATTCTAATCAATAATTAAAGGCGACAATTTTTAGACAATTATTGATTGCCTTCGGGCGACATAGTATGACCTACGCGAACGGGCAGATGATGTTGACGGGTTTGCAAATTTTCATACATTTTCGAACTATTGTTAATATTTATGTAATTATTTGCTGTTTATAATTTATTTAAACTACACTTCTTATTTTATTTTATATTGCTCGCAAAAATTAACCTATTTAATATAGAAAAATGTTTAGTTATTTCATAGAGTCGATATCTACGAGTATGTACGCACGCACGGAAAACTTTAGGTACTTTTTCTAATATTAAGAATTTTCTTTTAGTTACTTTTACTCTTTTGGTTTTGGTTCATTTCAATAACTCAGATATTTTTTTCTCATAATATGTCTCTACTTATTATTCTTTTTGATTATTTAAGCTTATATTTTCTTATTAATTCTGTTAAAATAATTTCATAAATATATTTAATAAATATTCTTATATTTCAAGCAGGCGTAGCTGCGTCCGGGTCCACTAGTATACTATAAAAGCGGGCAGTGACAAGTCACTTGTTGTGTTACTCAATATTTGCCTTATTTAGATATGTGATCGTTTGATATTAAATGATATAAAAGTAACGATAGTATTTTAAATATCAAAAATTTTCTTGTATAGGAATGGAATCATTAATTAATAATAATTATGTAATATTTTGTTTTGTATTAGACTGTATGACTTTTTGGTTTTTTTTGCGTCACTCTGCTTTTCCTCTTTCCGTCCATGTAGAGACGCGCGTGTTGGATAGCGGAACCCAATGACGCAATATATGTAATCCAGCCTGGGAAGTTACTTAGTAATTGCAAGTTGAAATATTTCCCTGAATAAAATCTGAAATGACGTCGTCATCGCGGACGTTTAACGTCATTTATTTAGTTGTTAAATAATAAACAATTAAATATGATCCTACCAATATTATAAATGTGAAAGTTTGAGAGGACGGATGCTTGTCCCTTTGTCGTCACTTTTACATAAAAACTGCTGAACGGATTTAGATGAAACTTTGCAGTAATATAGCTTACACATCAGAATAGGCTTACAATATATGTAAAATTTGTATAATTTGGTTATTTTATCACAATCACTTTAAGCGGGCGAAGCCGCGTGTGAGTCGCTATTATTTTATATAAATATAAATTTATGATATAGATAAAGATTATTAAAAACAAAAAAAACGTCTAACAACTTATGCAAATTTTCATATAATTATTTGTTAATGTTTTATCGCTCCGCTTTAACTGATAAACATACGTCGAACAAGATATTATACAGCAGTTAGAAACCTCTGGCACCTTGGCAGAGGTCGGAACGGAGCCGTGAGTGGCATAATTTATATCTTGACTGGTTTAACTTAAAATTAAGGTTATGCCGATTTGCTACTTTGGGGTACTACTACTTCGGTTTGGAAGATCTATTTTTTATATATCTTAGCACCTATTTGCCTCTCGTTTAAAGATGAAAGAGTGCTTCAATCGAGGCGCAGGGGCTCAAGCACTCGAGGGAGGGAGGGTTACTCCCAGGCCGTGCTATGTGCGGGATACAGCGTGAAACTCAAAAAAAGTTTAAAAAAAGAACAGTTTAATAGAACGGTATTGAGAAATAATCACCTCGCGTGCCTAAATCTCATAAATTAGTAGATTTGTATTGAAAATAAGCTTATATAAGAGATTAATTTAAATAAATTTCCAATTAAAAACCTAGACGATAGAAGAAACGTTAAATGGTGCCTTGTAAACCTTTTCTAAATGACATATTTCTTAAAGAAGACGTCAAATACACAATTAGATACTACTTTTAAATGAATACATATTATTCAGATATTTAAATTGACCACTATGCCATACGGTGGATAGACATAAATTGTATACTTATCTATATTTCTATATGTTACTATAATCTATAATTATATTATAAAGCTGAAGAGATTATTTGCTTGATCACTTTAATCTAAGGAACTATTGATTTAAATTGTTTTTTTTTTAAATTGTTTTCTAGTCCATTTTTCAAGAAAGCTATGTTACTTTAACATATCTCTTAGTTATTAGTTATTACTTATTACCATTCCACTAACAGGTCGAAGGCGCTAATAAAAACTATTAAATATTTAATATTAGTCATACATTTATATGACTGTGTCATATGTGAAAAACCAATATGTTATATTGTATGTAATAAAGGTATAGGTACAGTATATTCCTTCGTGGCGCAGGGGCAAGGGTGTGACAGTAACGCGTCGGTTGTGGGTTCCATCCCCACTCCAGCGAAAGAATTATTATTTATAAATATTTTCATTTCTTTGCTCTGCCACCAATGTACAAGCCTCTCAACACTCAATGCCGCGAAAAATTCGGCGGAGAGTGGGGAACGGAGTGTCTCAACTCTTATGTTCCCACCGCCTATTGCCTACCTGTTAATATAAATATATATATATATTATTATATATTTTGCAGTCATTAAATTTTTAACTTTTAACCAAGCGTTTCTAGTTACGTGTACGTATTTAATTCTCAGTATTATAGAAGGCTAATTGTATGTTAAAGTTTTTGTATAATTGTGTAGACAGTAATTCGAAGTGTGGCCGCGGCTCGCTCTGAAACTTTATAAATAGATAACTTAATGCTTGTATTCTATACTACTTTATATTTTGAGTATTTTTTTAATTTAAAAACTTATTTTAAATAAATTAGTATTTTTATTGAAAAATAGAGGTCAGTCGTGGAGTAAGGGCACAAGCTTGTGACTGTGTTTGATTCCCACTCCAGAAAATGAATTATTAATACTTATATTAACGTTTTCTTCGCTGTGGTGTCGAGGTAAAACACAGTGTTGATTTCTCCCACTCAACACGCAACCCCAGAATTCGACGGAAAGTGGAGAACAGAGTGTCTTCACACAAGGTTTCCTCTGCTTACCCTCACGTGTGCAGGATATAGCGTGAAGCGATAATAAAAAATAGCCATATTTATTTATTTATCTGAAGTGTTCCATATTTCTTGTTTTGCATTTTAATATAGAATACGTGTCGTGGAAATACTATTCGTTTTGTATAAAAGGGAAATAATACAGTTCAATAATAACTTTAACGATATTAAAATGTTGACTTTAACGATTTAATTATTGCTATAATAATTGCATAGTAATTAAAATAAGTTTAATATACACATATATTAATAAATTAAAAAGTTATAATCACTTATTGGCTGTAAAATTATAATTCTATATGCACAGAGTACACCATGAACAGGGAATTTGAAAAAAATATAAACGAATTACCACATCTCTTTAAGTGAATTACACTGTGTAAAGCTCCGGTCACGCTCCGTACCAAGGTCGGTCTTCAATACGCTCACTAAATGAACCAGTATGTTTTTTTTATCGTCGAAAAGCACATTTTAATATTTTAATAGGTATATAGCTTTTGCTCGTGGTCGTGGTTGGGACTACGACCCTGAGAATAACCATGATTGTCTATTATATTTTAATTTATACTTTATTTTTCTTTACTGTGGTCAATTCTTTTTTTTTAATTGCTTAAAGAAAATGTAGAGTATAATTTTTTTATAGAACTAGCTTTAAATTACGGCTTCGCCCACATGGCGCAATGGACCATCCAATACTAATAGAATTTTTCAAATCGAACGAGTAGTTCCTGAGATTAACACGTTCTGCAAAATAAAATTTAGCTTTATATTATTATTAGTATTGAAATAAACATTTTAATATTATGTAGATTTAATCTTATTCATATGATACACAAAAATGTATTTTCTCGTGCGTATATATGACATTGTTTTTTTATTTTATAATCTTTAGAAGATTCAGATCAGAGATAACAGAGAGACATTCCGTATTGAGTAGAGGAATACTCGTAAATGAAAAAATAGGAAGTGAACCTACAACTAATGCGCTTGAGTCCCGCTGCACCACTATGCCTTCATCTATATTATAAACACATTTACATACAATATAATTTTATTAGGAAGACGTAGTTAATGCTCTTAGTAAGTTCACTTTCTACACATATATTGCGGATTAGGCTCAAGTAAATCGATATATCGTGATACGATTATAGCCAAGAATGACTTGTATGAATTTTTTATGTGCATCAATCTTGCGCTGTTGTTGCCATCATAGCGTTCTTAAGCTCTTACTGTATTTTAAATTTGGAGTATTATTTGTTTACTTTTTTGTCGTTTTGTTATTTATTTTTTTGCTTCCCGCTGTATCCCGCTCAAACAAGAGTTCTGGAGACTTTGCTAGTTGAGTGGCGGCATTCAACGCTGCGGTTTCCCTCGTTACCAGAGTAAATGGAAATATTAAATATTTATTTCTTCGCATGAGAATAGAATCCACAACCTGTCGCGTTTCCAGTCGCACGGCGACAGCAGACTCCAAATTGTGACCTTTGGTTGTTTTATTTAATAAATAAATTTGTTTTAATTTGTAATTTTGATTTTTAACTTACTTAATGGGAAAATGTTCATAAATTTTTTACATTAAACATGACACAAAATCATTTCATTCCTCCATTTAAATTCGAGCTATTATCATTTTCACACATGTTATTAAAAATATCTCTCTATATACAAACAAAAATGTTATATATAGCTATACAAAATTATTTCTAAATTCCAACAATTGCATATAAAACGTAAGCTCACCGTATTTACACAGGTGTCAATTTTGCAGCCAAATATTTGACAGATGCTTGGCAAGCCGCGCTCGTGCAGCATCGTAATTCTAACTTGTTGCCAGTGTTGACAGTTTGTAAATCCCCTGAAATTGGGTAAATTGGTTTAGTTTCATTTTTTTAAATTACTTGTTCAATATTATAACACTTAATCGTATATTTAATTATTTTTAAATATAATTTAACTACAATTATAATAAATTAACATAAAATATTGAATAGTTGCTAGGTTTTTTATGATTGAGATTTTTTTTTCCGGGATCTGGCAACACCGGCCATCGGCACGGGCATCGCACTCCGCTATAAAGCTACACTTAACGATCTCAAGGTCGTCGATTCAATAGTGAAATTAAACGCGGCTAGCAACAATGAGTGATTTACATAACTGGGCTGCGCTCGCTCTTGTAATTAAGTTTTATAGTCAATTCACGAAATTACATCGTAATGCTTCAATTAAAATTATAGCTTGGCTCATATTTGCAACGTTTGTTTTGTTTGGTTGGTAAATAAATAATATAAATCGAGTTTACGCTGTATCCCGTATATAGCAGGGTAGGTAGGGGGAATCTAATGTCAAGACACACGCTGAATTTTTCCATTCGATCTCTATTCTAGGGGGAATGCATTATTTTTATTGGGTTGTAGGAAGACAGCGCGGCGGGGACGTTTAGTTTTGTCACTCAACACGCTATCTCGAATTCATGCTGACGAATTTTTCCATTTATTTTGGAATTATAATACTTGGGTTTCAGCCAAAGCTATCACACACCATTTTAGTGCATATTTAATATGAGTGTATTAATTAATATATAATAAAGTAGACTGAGGGTAGTTCTATTTAAAATAATATGCTTAAACATTTTTATTTTTCAAAATCCTAAATAAGCAAAGTAGCATACTTGTACTAAAAGGTTTTGAGGAAATATAAAAAAGCTGTAAGATGTAACACCCATCCGAAATGTATTTAGAGTTTTTGCCGTTTGATAATTTTTCAGTTCCACCGAATGAGCCATTTATAGTTTATTTTTTTCATCACGCCCAAGATATTTACTCTACACTGAGTTTCCAAACATTTTTTGGCAAGATTACATTTTAATATTTGAACATCCAAAGTAAAATGTGTAAATAAAATTAAGAGCGTTTTCGGCTGCCAAAATTTTCTGGATAAACTATGGTATATCGTTGGACTGATATTATCGTCTTTTGAAAGTGGAGTGCAAAGTTTTAGTTGGTAGTAGTGCTAAGTTGGGAAGTGCCCTTAAATTGCTCACCAACTTTGGGTTATTCGTGATCTAAGTTTCTTAAATTATAGTTTTAATGGCTTAGTATGTATTTGCGTACTTGAGCTGAGATGGTTTTTATGGAGTAATTATTTTGTTACATGCTTTTAACCAAATTATTTTCATTTTAGAATCGATATCGAATGCAAAGTAAAGATGATAAAGAAGTGCCTTACACTAGGTCTATTCTGCACAATAGAGCTATAGTTAAAATAGAAACGTATGTACTTAACAAGATCTAAAGTTTAAATTAAGAATAGGATTGTATTATAAATTATGATGAGAAATCATAATAACAAAAAAGAAATAAAAAGTAATAAAACACGCGTCCCACAAAGCAAAAAGTAACGAGTTTACAATGTATCACGCAACTAAAAATTTTTGATGTCCAAGGACAAGGTCCATGACTCGCGTCAGTTACATGTAATGTGGGTCAACAGGGGTGAGTCATTATGCTTCATGACTTACGGTAGCCGATGCAAGCGCATAATTTTGTAGACTACAGTACGTTTAGCGAGTTGTGGCCTGAAATTTGGCTTTTTCAAATTTTGTGCATTGTCCACTTGAGAAGAAAATTAACCTAAAACTTTAGAAATATTGTAAAATCAAATCGGTGAAGTCATCTATAGTTGAGTCCAGGGCGGCCACGACTCGTCGAGCGTACTGTACATTATGCGATATAGGTAATTGGATTTGCCTTAGGTTGTTGCACTTTTCTTTCACTTGTAGTGTTTGTTACTTGGGTAACGGCCAGGGTTTTCTTTATGTTTTTATTTCTTTTTTGTCTGTGGTGAGTTCGTATTAGTTTATTGATTATTTTATTATTTCTGTAGTCTGTGCGCTTTGTAAAGAAATGTCACTTTGGTCTACGTAATCTAATTCTGGAGGCATTGAATGTTGGGTGACGGGGCACTTTGCCTCGTTTCCAGAGCAAGGAAATAAACATTTTTCTTTATTATTTTTAGAAATTATGATATTTTTGAAGTATATAACTAAATCGTATACCTAAATCATATTCTAAAAAATGTTGTTTTTCTATTGTAAGTTTGCAATGACAATTTAAATACATCCCCTAAGGTTATTTGATTGTGTTTTAGAGAATAGAAACCTTTTAATAGAAAACTTGTTAACGTTATACTTTATTATTCTACTTTCTGATTTACTAAAAGCAAGCGGCTTATGCTTCATCTCCAGAATAAATTGCAAACTTTACTAAGAAGTCGTGGATTTGATTCTCACCCGGGGGAACGATATATTTAAAATTTCATTTCATTTCCACGTTTTGGTTACGAGGCAAACACGGCGTTGAGTGCGGCCACTCAACACACAATGCCTCCAGAATACCCGCGGAAAGTGGGATACGGAGGAATACGATAGGAAGGCCTTCCTAAGAAAAAATAAAACAATTTATACTAGAAGTTACTGGGATTAGCGCGGTCAACTAAACAAACAAACTTAAAAAAACATAACCAAGTACAAAAGAATACAGTATTTATCACAAACAATACATTAAGTGTTTCAATATTGAAATAAATGTAAAACCTCTAGTGGGTAACACAGTAAATAGACAATAAAATACAGACATAACAATTACGCAGCCATTTGCCTGTTATTAATAACCAATTGTGTACAAATTATACAAATTTGCATTCAATTGTATATAGTGAATCCTAATGCTATTATGCAATTTTGTTATTGATAAGAATTGTATGCGGTTTTTGTGAAATTTGCAGGGGTATACTTAAGTATGTATATATATATATATATATATATAATATACAATATTCAATTTTCTTTTTTTAAATTGCTATATTGCTTTGGATGGGGATTATTTTGGCTCGGTTTTACGAAACTAATCGCCGAATTTAAAAAAAATATCACATGGGATTTGAACCCGGATCTATTGTTTGTACACTTTCTCTGTGTTGCCATGATATTCATTTCAATTTTTTTATTTTGCTATTTGTTTCATAAGCACCTGCAGTAGCGTGAAATGCAAGTTCATTAATTAATATTTCGTTCGCGTTGACAGCTCGCGGCTCGCGTGATGCAATTATTTGTATTGGACGTACATTAACTTGGTAGATTGATTTATTTGTGTTTCTCGTTGATGAAATATTACTTTCTACATCTATTCTACATTCTTTTTTAAATTTGTTTTGCGTTGTAAATATGATGGAAGGAGTTCTTCTACATTCAAATAATTACTAAAGTATCAAATTTTTCGAGGTTCAAGCACTTGTATTTACATATAGCAGGGTGGACAGAGGGAATCTTGTTTTACGACACTCCGTTCCCGAATTTTTCAGGCATTGCGTGCTAAGTGGCGGGACTCAAGGCCGCGCTTTTGCCTTGGTAGCGGAGCGAAGAAATGAAAATGTTAATAAAAAATAATTTATTCCCCAAATCGAACTTACAACCATCGCGTTAAAGTCCACACCCTTTTGCCCCAGTACCACAACGGCGTCAACTGAATTACTTAAAAAATATTAAAACCTGCAATATAATAGTATATAATAGCATAATAAGCTTGTCTAGATTTCGCTTCAATTTCAATTACACGTAACAGCACTCTTAAATTGTTGCTTGCGAAAATTTATATAGTTATTCGTATGGCGTCGACTCGGATAGCGCTTTAGACAGTTGTTAGTGAGACCTAGGATTATCTACTCGTTTAACAAACAGGTACCGTCCAACGGTGAAATGAATACGCAATCTGAATTGCGGTATTTGAATACGCTAATATGTTTCGTTTTACCAAGTAGGTATTTTGATTTGTGGGTTCGATTTCCATTCAATTTTGTTTTTTTGTTTTATCGCTCTGGTAACCGAGCAAGTGCGCGGCGTTGAGTTTCGCCATTCAGCACGCTACGCGAAATTGGGCGGAAAGTGTTGCTCGAAAGTGTCATTATGGGAACGGAGAGGTCTTACTTAACATTAGGTTCCCTCTGCCTACCCTGTCGTTTGCAGGATGCACTGTAATGCTGAAAAAACTAAACAAAAACTATACGATGTTCTTTGTAAATTACCATACACCAACGGGATACACGGTGAAATCTAGGGCAGCAGCCAGTATGGAAATTTGATGACACATTAAACAAAAAATATTATTTTAAACAATATTTTGATATACATTCATATACCGTTAATTATATTAATGTGAAAATTTAAATTAGCTCTACAAAAAAAAAATCTCTTTAATTTAATGTTATAATTTAATTTAAAATATGATCAGCATTACTTAAATTCATACGTCTGTATACATGACAGGTTGTGAGTTCGATTCTCATTCGAAGAATATTTAATATTTTCATTTCCTTGCTCTGATAACGAGCTATGTTAACCTCCACCACTGAAAACGCAACGCCTCCAGAATTGGTTAGAAATTGGGGAACGGAAGATCGTGAGTTTAATGGGAACGGTGTCTAACCACTAGGTTCCCAGGTTCCCTCCGCCTAACTTGTTAATAAAAAGAAGTTTCAAGTTAATTTAACGCTACAAGTCCGTTGACATTTATTGCCGCTTGTAATCTCTAAAATATGATTGTCATTACTTAAAATGTTTTTGAGAACAGAAAACTCGTCCCATAATAGCTCTTTAATATGCATAATGCAACTAGCCATTTGTCTGGTCCTCATGAAAGTGGGTTCTTGTTTACAGATGTTAGGCTTTATACTCACTTTTTATGTTGGTTCATATGAAATTTCATCTTAATTTTGTATCTTAATCCTCACTTATTATCTTAGTTTATATGAATTAGATTGAGAGTTACTTGATTCCATCTTATGCTCATCATCATATACTATTTATTTCATAAGTAAGCATAGAGAAAGGTCAAGTGTTGGATGTTGACAGTCAGCACCCAGCCTGCTCTTTGTGTCGTTATATTTCTCTTATTTTTCACCGTCTAGCTGTATCCCGCATACAGCAGGGTAAGCAGAGTGAACTTAGTGTTAAGACACTTCTTCTCCTAATTTCCACCGAATTCTGAATAATTATTTATTTTTTTTAATTAAAAATATGGTTTTGACCAGGGAAATCCAAAGTGAGACGTTGAGTTTTTGTTTTTTATACATTATATAAAAAACAATTCTAACTATAGTGTCTGCAAATGAATTAAGGAAGGAATATACTTAAAAGATAGTAAAATATTTTAAGATCAAAATAACTAAAATGTAGATAACTTTGTGTACAATCCTTAAATGTCTAATGAATCTAGATTTAATAGTGTGCATAAAGCCTTAATTTCGTATTCCACTCAGATGTTACATCACACCCCCGCCATTTTGTAAGTTCATTAATTTTTTTCTATGTTAACTGCGTCTGGGGCTTAGCTTGTGAAATTAAATAACTTTCGACAAAATATATGTCTACGTAGATGAATCATCTGTCAATATTAGCGGTGGTTCGCAGTTTTACTTGTTGCTTTCTCAGCGTTTTTTTTTTATAATTTATAGTTTTTTTTAACATATTTGCTTTGAAAGGAAGAGTATGGTGTATCCCGTCTGCATACCCTCCAAAACTGTACTCCCGTGGGGTAATTGGGGTAATTTGGGAAGAATTTCCGTGGATGGGGGACCTAAAAAAAATATTATTAGTCCATGCAGAAGAAATTGTGAGCAACGACTCCCTAAGAATATGTAATTTTTATACATATATTTTAATGTAAAAACGAGTTTTAGTTAACTATTACTATCTTACGAAATTTATTATACCTAAAAGTAATAAATTAATTATTGCAATTAATTAATTATATATATGTATGTGATAAATTTGAGAAATTCTTTAGTTATATCAATAATAGAAATGCCGTTATAATTGTTTAATTATTACTTTTTCATATCGTTTTAATGTAATATAGAATTTACGAGGCCGGTTACAGGTTAGACCGGGAACCTAGTGCTACGCCCACTCCGCCCATTATTAAAGACAATGTTTGTAGTATGAAGTGGTAGAACTCAACGTTGTGGTTTATTTGTTACCAGAGAGAGAGAGAGAGAGAATATCATTCCCCCGAGTGAGAAATGAACCCACAATCGTAGCGTTTAAAGTCGCACGCTTGTGCTGATGCTTTTAAAATACAAAGTAGGTATTTTTTAAGAGAATTTACAACTACTAAATAAAACGAGCCACGTCCATGTCAGATGTCGAGATAAAAGTCTCTAGCGTCCCAATATTTTCGGGCCACTTTATAAAAGGCAAGCGATCGTAAACTTATTTTTGAAAGTAAATTAGAGGTGTGTGGTGTGTCAGGGGCCAACAAAAGGCTGGGCAGGCGGAAATTTATTGCAGCTGGTATATATGTAGATACCTGTCTATACTATCAATACTAATATTATCAAAATTGAAGAGTTTGTTTGGTTGAGCGCGCTATTCTCAGAAACTACTGGTTTCAATTGAGATTTTTTTTTGTGTCGAATAGTCGATTCAACGAAGGAGGCTATAGTTTATATTACGTTAATAATGCAATGTAACCTTGTACCTGCTTGTCAGAGTTATCTCGGGCACTGGGATTGTGTCATGACTCAGGTGTTATACACAACGAATGGTTATTTTCATTTGAGCGGACGAAGCCGCAGGTTAGAGCTGGTTATATTATTGTAATATTTGTTGTAATAAAACCGGAAGACTAAAGATGTGCCATTTACAGTTAGAATGGTAATTTAATATTAATAACTGTATATTCCTTATAATTGATCGTAAGAAAACAAATTAGGCTATAAATGTTTTTTATAAACTATTCTAGTATTGAAAAGTTTTTATTTTATTTGTTTTAGTTGTGAAGCTTTAAGTATATGTTATGAAATATTTAAACTATACAATTTTCATTTCTTTTGCACGTGTCTGCGATTCTTCGATTCTTTTGCAAGTAATAGCGTTTTTATATAAGTTTACGATTTATTCAACATTTGTTATCGATACTATAAACTCCTTTATAGAACACTAATGGCCTTTATAATAACTAATATGTTAAGAACGAAAAAATCAAAATAATTATTTCCCCCGAATAGAAATCGAAATCCTAATTGTCGTTTTTACAGTCAGACGCCACGACGGCGCCAACACATTCCACCTCATTTGTTATTAAATAAAATAACTTGATCACAAAAGCTCATTACTGTATCGAAAACACATACATTAAATTTCAATGCAACAGCCTTTTAAATATATCGCAGTTTGCGGTGTGACGCAAATAAGCCTCCGTTTGTTCATTTCCATTCGCCATCCTTCGTGTGGTCGTTACTATATATACGGATAAAATAATTAAAAATGAAAATCAAATCACGCTGTATCCCGCACAAAGCAGTATATGCGGAGGGAACCTAGTGTTAAGACACTTCGTTCCCCACTATCCGCCGAATTCTTGAGACATTGCATGTTGAGTGGCAGCTCTACCTCAACATCAGAGCAAAGAAATGAAAATATTAAATATCTCATTTCCTCGAGTGGGGATCCAACCCTTAACCAGTCGCGTTTACAGTTACACACGTTTTGTAACACGTTACAATTTATCTACACGGATTGTTGTACAATTTCGAATTTATCGCTTCCGGACGGACTCATGGTCACATTCGATATTTATTATTCAAATATGAAGTGCCAATATCAAGTCGTTTGGCAAATATCGATTTTTCTGAGAGTGTCTTTAAATCGATTTATCGATTATTCGTTCTGTTTGGTAAGGACTGAACAGTTGGTGATGGTAGGTTGAATCTTATATTCAACGAGATTAGTCGCAACAAAAAATCATTCCCTGTAGAGGATTTATAATCAGTGTCGTTGGATATACAGAAAGCCAAGAGTAAGCGGTTTAATATCTAGTTTTTTTTCTGTTCCATTACGTTCCCAGGTTCCCTCTGATATTTGCGGGATATAACGTGAAGCTAAAAAAACGTAAACAAACAAATATCAAACTACTCATAGCCACGTCGTTTGAATCCCTAATATGGTGCCATAAATTCAGCATCAAATCTTATCAGCCCTCAAACTTTCCATAATTTTGCATTTCATCATTCAGAACGGGTGACGCAACCTGTCCGTGTCCGGTCATCGGCTTTTATGCTTTATATTAGTTACTTTGGCACAGATGATTTCACCATTTTGTGCGCAGCCTAAACTAATGAATAAATAACAATTAGTATTTATTAGCTAAATTGACAATGGTTAGCACTGGCCGCTGTGACGCAGGTCGCGGGTTTATTTTTTTTCTAGAGGCTAATATTTGCGTTACATTTGCGTTATAATTCATGTATGTTACATATTATTTATTTGGAGATGTTTGCCCTGGACTAGTTTACACGGTAGGACGAAAATGTGAAGGTCAAATTTATGGATTTATTTGTATATATCCATCTTAAAACTATTAAATTTGTCTAGAAATTCAGGTTTAGAAAAGATAACACTACTTTTAGAAGGCAGCGTTATGTTACGCGTTCCACCAATATCAAGGACATACTTGATCTCCCTGTCCAACTCCGTAAAATGTGGAAGATACTAAAATACTTAGTGTGCTTGGTGCTTATTGTTGGTATTGAAGTTTACTTATATCCTAAGCGTGGATGTTGCTAATTTTACCTGCATGATTTACACGAAATATATGATCAACCACTCGGTCCATCCAGCTGTAATAACGTCGTCATAATGAGGAAAATTTAGCGAATCGTCTTTCGGAAAATGGATTAACCAATAGGATGAAAACGAGGAAGTCAAACTTTATACTGAATATTCAAATTACTCATAGTTATAACAATTACTTTGAGGTAATGCGTATTTTAAGGGATCCTGCTTCTAGCACCTTTTTCATTGCAATCCAAGAAATCACACGGACGTGAAGTGGCGGAACTCAACGCCGCGCTTTAAGACCTTGCCACCACAGTGAAAAAAATAAGATATTAAATACTTCATTTCCTCAATTGAGAAACGAACCCGTTCACGCGTATGTTCACACACAACATACGCGTTCACAGTCACACACTAGTGCCCTAGCGCCACGACTGACCTCAATTAAAAATTTTCGTCCCATAAATAAAAATCTGTGAAACCTAAACGAGTTATTATGCAACATTTCCATGTATTACTCGATTTTTTCTATCAGTTCAGTTAATTTAATTAAATTTGCGCAAATTACGACAAGTAGGTTACAACTGAGGCTATTTGACCTGAGCGTCGAAGCAAACCGCAGCGTTGAATTCCGCCTCTCAACACGCAATGTCCTCAGAATTGAAAGGAAAATGGGGAACGAAGTGTCTTAACACTAGGTTCCCTCTGCCAACTCTGCTGTGTGGGGAGAGAGCGGGACGTTAATAAAAAGTACTACTTAAGTGTAGTTTTGAATTGAGCCATTATTGTCTCTTACCGTATAATGTTATACCGAATAAGGAAATTAAACTGTATTACAAGACTTTTTATTATAGGACCAGATTATAATTATTTTATAAATCGCTCTTTCTTTTAACCAAAACCGGAATGAATCGCATATTATTGTACCTATATTTTGTAAGTTTTATTATAATTTATAAGTCCATTTTGGTATTCATTTCTTTACAAGTGTGTTTTTCGAGACGAGCCAACCGTGGGGTGACCGCTGTGGGTTTCATGAATTTGTAATTATAATTTAGGTCTTTCCTCTGTGAGATTCACAAAATCAATCAATTTTAATTACTCCATTCCATATCCTTATACTAGCGGAAAGGGTATGATAATTTCTTGTTTCGCTCTTTTTTTTTTGGTACATGGTGCATTCTACAAATAGCAGGGTTGGCAGAGGGTATTTGAAACAGAAGTGCTGTTTCCCTTTTTTCGCCGAATTCTGAAAGCATTGTAGATTGAGTGGCGGAACTCAATGCTGAAAATATAAACAAATCCATTAATTGTAATACTCACTATAGAAGCAAGGAACGGGTTCCCATTAATATTTTAAATAAATTATAATCTTGCAACTAGCGTTAAATCATTATGACAATATTTAAATTTTAAATACATCCCAGCAGTGTCTCGAAAGGTCTTTTATATGCAAATACCATTTGTGAACGTCGACTGCCAATAATAGGTTTTCGGTCGAAACCCGTTCGTTCCGTGTTTGGGTATGTTAGGTGACACCGTTCTACGGCAGGCTAACATAATTATGTTATACATAGCTAACTGTTTAGATGTAAATCTGCGTGATAGTGCGTGATACAAGGTGCTATTCATGCGTGTGTTCTAATAATAAATACAAATGATTTGAAGGCCCTCGTTTCGCAGTGGTATAGCGTACATGCAACGGTTGTGGGTTTGATTCCCATTCGGGGGCATGATTTATTTTAATATCTTCGCCTCTAGTAACGGGACAAAACGTAGCGTTGGGCTTCACTACTCAACACGCAAACTGGGCGTAGGGCACGGTGCGTATTGATGATGCTTCATGTGAGACGCTAAATAATATGAACTGAATATTTTTCCTATTCACTGAGTCGACTTTTTTACAGTCGAAAAGCTTTTTTAAGTTTGTTTTTTATAGTAACATGCGGGTTAAGACGAATTTTTAAAAATTAATCTATTTTCGAAATGTCTCATTCTTATATTATCATTTATATTATAAGTGCTAATATCTCCTTCGATCTTGCATAAAAATTTGATCACAATATTGTAGTATAAACTATAATTAACTTTTATTGTTTCATATAAATCCATGTTCAGGTTATAGATATTTTTCACATTAAGAATGCAGATTATTTTAATAACGTGTTTTACATATTATAGAAAAAAATAACTTATTAAGTACTCGTTCACCATTAATCAAAGTTTATTTATAAATTTTACACGTGTTTACACAAATATACTATACCTGTATAATAAAGTTTTTTTTATATTAGGTTTAGTTTTTATATTAAAAGAAACTTTTTTTATTTCTTAAAGTACCTATATGTTGTATGTATATGTGTGCATGACATGTATTTTGGTAAAGTATATAAAATACTTATTTATATTAAGTTCATTACACTCCGTTCTCTACTCTCCACCGGATTTCGAGGTTTTGAATGGTTGAACTGAACTTATTATCCATATTATTTTATTTATAAAAAGAAAATAATGGTATTGCCATATCGAATATTTCCTTAAACACAACACCCAGATATAACAGACAGGATAATAGCAATGGGTTTCCCGGCGGAGAAGTTAGAAGGCGTGTACAGGAACCACATAGACGAGGTGTACAGGTTCCTGGAGCAGATGCACAAAGGTCACTACATGATATACAATTTGTGCGCGGAGAGGAAGTACGACGCGCAGAAGTTTCATGACAGGGTGAGTTTGATGTCTGTTTTTAATTTTTATATTCTTTTACCTTTTAGTTACCTCATAGGAAAAGTTTGTTTGGTTGAACGCGCTAATCTCAGGAACTAATGGTACGTTCTTCAAAAAAATGATTGTATGGGATAGGTTATTTATAGAGAAAAGCTATATTATATCTATATATTCGTAGTATAATCGATTCGATATACGACTCTTAATTATTTATATTCGTCCACGAGGGGTAGACAGGTAAAAAGATAGTCCTAATAAAATTATAAATGTGAAAGTTTGTGAGGATGGATGTTTGTACAACTTTCACCCAAAAGTTACTGAACCGATTGAAACTTTACAGTAATATAGTTTATATATTACAATAACACATAAGCTATAATTTATGTATCCTATATTTCTGTATTTTTATCCCAACTAAAATTTTTTTCCCGAATTTTATTATTTAAAATTGAATTGTAGAAAACATATTGAAAATCGATCATAATGTAAATGTACAATATGTAGATTTGTTAAGCTTGTCAAAAAGATTTATGAAGAAAAATTGAGCGGTAAGGTAGGGGGATCTCGATTGATCTTTGAAAGCAAAATATTAGTGATGATGTGGGAAGGTCACGTAAAAAGAATGAGGAGGACATATATGAAAGTGAAAAAGAGGTGTGCAGAGATCGTAGCGTTCCTCCGTTCTCTCTTGACTATTCCGCTAGCGTGAAGCGAAATGAATAATAAAAAAAATACCGGGACAAATATGTAGTAACTTATAAGTCTAATAACTAATCTAGAAACCTTTATCGTACACGATTATATCACTAATAAACGTCTTTTAATGGAACATTACGTCTCACCATACGGATATGAGAACCTTCATTTGACCCCAGTGTCAGGGACAATAGATACCGATTTATCCAGATAATGTGAAATGACTTCCTACCTACTATTAGATTAGCTCGGATCGTTGATATATGCGCTGACGCAATGGTTAGCGGTTGAATATAGTGATGGTTGTGGAATCGATTCCCGGTTGGGGAACAAAATTTTACTAGGTTCCCTCTGCTTTCCAGCTGCTAATATATATATATGGATAAAGTCACGCTGAAGAAGATTTACGTTTCTATTGATACTAAGATCTTTTTAAATATTTTATTGGTTAGCAGATTATGCAAAGGCATAACTGTCATAATTTTAGCTTTTAGCTACTCTGTGATATCTTCGTCACGTCTTATTGCTAAATTAGGACGTGTTAAGCAAATGTCACTCACTGGCACTCCAATAGTCTAGCACTAGGAATTTCCGGAAACTAAATTGATACCTACTTAATAAATTACATTTTGCAAAACTATAATTGGTTCGATTCCCACTCGAGGAAATGAATTTCTGATATTATCTCATATAGTACTTACGTAGTTATTAAAGTAATTTGTTCATATCTATCCCTTAAAATAAACTATAAATAAAGAGCATCCTCAAAGTCTTCTAAGCGGAGGAGGAAACCTAGCAGTTTACCTTGTTACCTATAAACAGATAAATACATATTGTTCCATTGAATAATCACTTTAAATATCCACAGCAAGCGTAGAACGGTCGCGTGACTTTCATAGTTAAACTCCGCTATACAATCTGTGCGATCAATCACGTCCGCCACTGAGTCACTGCGGCTATGGCTGCTACGTGACGATCATCTCGTATCTCTTCATGTATTCTGAGTCTTTACCTATAATTCTACTTTTTTTTCTTGTGTGTATGGAAATTAAATCTGTTTTTTTTATATTGGTTTTTTTTTGTTGTTGAGCTAGTATGTGATTATGGCTTTGTCTGGGCTTTTGTTGTTGTTATTTTCGGTGATATTGGTGATAGTGCACAATAATTGGTTCAATTTTGATAAAATTTGTGCAATTTATTCATGAGATGGTGTAATGGAAGCGTTAAGGGAAGCTTATTATTAAATATTGACTCTTAGGAATTAAAATTTTAAATGTATATTTTCAAATAAAAAAATATTAAATAATAATAAGTAATTAGCATTGATTTTAAAATTATATATCTTTAATCATGTACGGTATCTAATTTAGCAGTTTTTTTCACTTGGTTGAGTATCTTCTAACTCGATTATAACGTAGATCAAATGGTTACAGTATAATTAAATTTGATAAATGCCTCGTGCCTGCCATACAAAGGCTAACGTAATAATTACAATGCTAATATCAATTTACAATACATTTTCCTTGTCAGTACGTAATTATTTTAAAACAATTTAGATGCGTGGCCAGTAGGATATAGCTAGTGGCGAGCATACGGTTTTGTCAGTAATGTAAGTTAATATATTTTTTGATTGATTAATATAACGTACTAGCGGACGCGCGCAGCTTCGCCTGCATATTTGAACCCTTAGGGGTGAATGAAATATTTTTTAAGAGTCTAAGTTTCAAATTTTATAAAAATCGATAGCGATTTAAAGACTTTTCTATACGAACTTCCAAACCCCTTATTTGCACCCCTAGGGGATGAATTCTAAAACACCATGAAACATATGTTCAATTAAATATTTTTGAGAGTTTAAGTTTCAAATTTTATAAAAATCGCTGTCGATTTAAAGATTTTAACATACAAACTTTCACCCCGTATTTGCACCCTTAGGGGGAGAATTCTACAAAACGATGAAACACGTGTTCAATTAAATTCTTTCAAAAATGTAAATTTCTAATTTTGTAAAAATCGGTGCCGGTTTACTTTTTTTTCCATACAAACTTTCAACCCCTATTTCACCCCTTTAGGGTTATAATTTTTCAAAATCCCTCCTTAGTGGATGTCCAGATTACGAAAGCAAACATCTGTCCAAATTTCACGTTTCTACGCACAGCGGTTACGGCTGTGCGTGCCTCTTACCTCAGTCAGTGAGGACAAGTCCTTTTATATATATAGATTATCAGTGTTTCCATATGAATGCATCGTTTTTCGTCGTTACTATAATTCGGAATTGTTGTAATAGTTAAATTTTATATTCCTTCGCTCTGGTGACGAATTCGGCATAAAGTGGAGAACGGAATTGTCTTAACTCTAGGGTCCCAGGTTCCCTCTACGTACCCTGCTATGTGTGATCATAGATGAGAGTGAAACTAAAAACAAGCACTGCTTCTCTTTAAACATTTTTAATAAATAACTCGGCGACCGTCAGTCTACATACAAAATCGAACCATACAATTATTTATCATAGAGATATTTTTAGATAGGCACGTAATATTCTTAGCTCGATAGCAAAATAGTTTGTGCTCGAAATAAATGACCAGTCTGTTTAAGTTTATTATAAAATATTCTTTGTAATATAAATATATTATCGTGTAAATCCTTTTATATGAACAACGTTTTATAATGAATGTTATAGCGAATGATTCTTATGTAGAGCGCTTGCTTGGCAACACAACTGATTTGGAGGTGGTGCTTACGTGAGTTTTGATTTTAAAGATTATTGTAATAATTAATAGTTTCAAAAATTAAAATTATGTTTTTTTTAATGAGCACAAACTCAATGTCTTCACTAGTAGGCAGTCCAAGGTTTCATCAGCCATCTTCTAGTACCACCATCATCAGACCACCTCGATGGTATATTTTTCACTATGCGTAACACTAAACCTGCCATTTTTTTAGCAGTCTGTGGTGTCTTCATTTAGTTTTTTTTTTCGTATGTGTAACAATCGTGGAGACACAAAAAAACATTGTTTTTGTATGTTTAGTAAATTTTCACACTGTAAACGCAAACGTCATATAAATATTTTCCAAAGAGATTATTAAGTTTCCGCGCCACTCATTAGTTAAGATAAGGCTGGGAAAGTGTCAGACTTAGTGTCGCCAGTTGCCCTTCCTGTTTATAACTGGTGTCGTATACTATAGATATGGCTGTGGTAAGGAAGAGGGGGCGGGGGGAGCAGACGGTTATATTCCACCACTTTTGTTTATAATATTTGTTTTTGAGAGAGAGAATTGTGTGTTCAATAATGGCGTAGAGTAATAATAAATAAATCTTTGTAAGATTATTTTTTACTTTTTAGTTCGTTGCTAGAAGTCGGTTTTTCTTTTTGTTAAAAATTTATTTATTTTACGATTTTAAGTGTTGGTATCTTAAAATGACGCTTCTTAAACGAGTAGTTGTGGTTGTCATATGTAAAACTTCATTTAATTAGGTATTATTTTTGTGCAAAGTTACATTTTGGTATATTGACAAGAACATACACAATAAAAAGTATTCGGGCGAATCGGGAAAATGAGTTCCTATTTTTTTAGATTGGTTGAAAAGAAATGCATTGATCAGGAATCTCACTTCTGACAGCAATTTAAAAAGTTTTTGCTTGTAACTATTATAATATAGTCAATTGTTTACCAAAAAAAAAACAAACTTTCTCAATTTTGACCGGATTCCATAATCGGAACCTAACCAAACTTTCACAAAATTATCCTTGAAGTGTATCCTTTCAAATAAAAAAAGAATCATGATAATTGGGTGGCGCGACATTGAGTTATTCAAATACTAATGCAAATTTAAGACTTATGTGATTTTCTCATAGATACCATAATCAGACATGGACCAAAAAAATGGGACTACTCGGGAAGCTTGACCTTTCAAATAAAAAAAAAATCAAAATCGGTTTACCCAGTCAAAAGTTATGAGGTAAAAATCATGAATTTTTTTTTTTTAAAATACAGTCAAATTGATAACCTCCTTTTCTTACAGAAGTCGATTAAAAAGATTAGTCTCCCTTTTTACCGTAGTTTTTAAAAAAGAAACTTCATCGCTACGAACGTGACAATAATCGATCCCGTTATCACCAAAACGGGTACGTTGTTCACAACTAGGTGTCACACAAACGGAATAGCCAATTGCAAATTATTATTTAACCGTCGCCCGTTGCGGTGGCCAAAATAACCGTTTATATTAGACAAGGTGTCGCCCGCTGCCCTTCCCGCTGATAACTGATAATTCTTATCGGAGCAGGTATACACAATAAATTGATTGTGTTCAATTTGTATTGAAATGGAATAGATTCGATATTAATAAAGAATGCGTCACGCCGTATCCCGCACACATCAGGGTAGGCAGAGGGAACCTAGTTTTAACACACTCCGTTCCCCCACTGTCTGAATTCTGGAGGCATTGCTTGTAGAGTGACGGAATTCAAAGCTGCGTTTTTGATTTATGTTATTTCTCATGAGAGAAGGATTTTTTCTCCGTCTTTTTCTATCGTCGTTTATTATTCGTCGTGTAAGTGGACAACGGAGTGTCTTGACACTAAGTTGACTCTACTAACCATGCAATATTCGGAATAAAGCGTAAAGTACAAAATCATATAATATATTAGTATTTGGTATATATTATGTAGTGGATATATAAATATATTATGATAGAGCAAATTAAATTCTATGATGTTTGGCTGCCAAAAGGAAGTATTATTCTATTTTAGTTTTAAGGACCATTTATTAGTCAATGTAGTTGCTGAATATAATTAACAAATAAATCGCTCGGAAAACTAGCACTGTAATTTTGGACTGGACCGATATGGCGGCTATTTTTGATTAAATTCAGGTTTAATGATTAAGCTTTTTAAAGATTAAGCCATCGTAGCACAGCGTTTGATTGAAAACGCGACGACTATGGGTTCGATTTCCACTCGAGGGAATTCGTTATTATCGTTTCCTCGCTCCGGTAACTAGACAAAACGCAGCGTTGAGTTCCGTCACGTGCGGTCACCTGCTGCACATGTAGTGTCTTGGAAATTTGCGGCTGTGTGGAGAAGTGGTCTTGAAACTAGGCTTCTATGAGCGAGATATGTCAATAGATATTTATTATTTCTGGCAAGCTGAATTATACGGCAAAAACGTTCTAAAACGAAGACTCCATCGGTTACAAGACACTTGGAGCGAACGTGACCCGTATTTTATTTGTTTCGTATCCTGAATGTCAATCATCCGATGAAAGTGTCAGACGGAATGTCGCCTCTCTGATAAACGATAACGCGCGACAGGAGTAAACCTCTTTATCACACGAACTACCTTTTGTGGACTACAATGTTTTTGTATTTGTTATATGTCTATATATTTATGTACATGTATGTTTGAGTGTTTTTTATATAATACTAGCGGACGCGCGCAGCTTCGCTTGCTTCCTAAGGGGTGAATTCTAACAAACCACGAAACATGTATTCAATGAAATATTTTGAAAAGTCTAAATTTCAAATTTTATAAAATCGGTGGCGAATTAGAATTTTTCCATACAAACTTTCAACCCCTTTTTTGCACCTTTAGGGGAAGAATTCTAGAAAACCATGAAACATGTGTTCAATTAAATACTTTTAAGAGTCCGAATTTCAAATTTTATAAAAATTGTTGCCGATTTAAAAAAAATCTATACAAACTGTCAACCCATTATTTGCTCCCTTAGGGAGAGAATTCTAGAAAACGATGAAACACGTGTTCAATTAAATACTTTTAAAAATCTAAATTTCAAATTTTATAAGAATCGGAGCCAATTTAATTTTTTTTCCATACAAACTTTCAACCCCTTATGGTTAAAATTTTTCAAAATCCCTTCTTAGTGGATGTCCAGGTTATGAAAGTAAACATCTGTCCAAATTTCACGTTTCTACGCACAGCGGTTACGGCTGCGCGTGCGTCTTACCTCAGTCAGTGAGGACAAGTCCTTTTATATATATAGATTAGGTGCCCGCTCGCGGCTTCGCCCGATTACTTATTTTTTTCTCGCTCACTTTTCTGCTCAAATTTGATACATTGCCTGCTGGTTGCGGTAGTACGACACCGCAGTGAATATCTAAGCGGAGAAACGAAAATCATACATTCCTCCGAATGAGAATATGATGTATTTGCAATCCTACCGTGTCCTTCTACGTTTCGATGACCTCGAATATTTATAAATAAAAATAATATTTATATGCATTCATAATTAATGTATAAAAATAAAAAAAAACTCATACAGAGGCCATACAAGTCTCTAAATTCCCTTATTATAATATACACACGAAAATTGGTTAATGTAAATTTTATATGCTTATAGTGTCTATAAATCAAAAATAAATATTTCAACGCATTCATATGACGGCAGGAATTATACGTTAATTATTTCCGTAACAAAAATTATATCTTTAGATGTAACTCAAGACGTAACATAATAATTTTTATGATTTTAAAACTAGTTCTTTCTATATGTATATATTACTATTTTTAAACCGATTCTTAAATACTATTTTTATGTCGTTTTTAGAACGTTTTGTTTTATTGTTTGAGAAGCAAAGTATTATTTCCCGCATTTGTATAAATTATGGTATTTCCAAATATTTAATTTGTACTATTGAGTTTATCCTAAAAAAAATCATGACCTTTATATTTTAATTAATAGAAATAGATTTTTATTTAAATCTCATAAGAATCGTAGGAATAAATTTTACCAATTTCACCTACGCGTAGTATGGCCCTGATTACTAGATATCGCTCGCGGCTTCGTATGTTGGACTTTAATACGTATAAAATGGAAAATCCCATTTTTTCTCATTTCCGTGAGAAGTTCTAGAAATCATTTCGTGGAGCTCCCCTATACTCCCTATAACCTATCGACATACCATTTACTGTCAGTCAGTCACTCAGTAAAGGAAGAGTTATATAAAGAAGTATATTATATGGAGAGTATCAACTAGATACAGCTATATTATATTTACTCTTGCATATGTTGTTAGACTTTATGAAATATAAATTTGCTTCTTATATACCGTTAAACTGTGACTTTCGATTTTGAACGACCATAAATTGAATCTCACATATAAATCCCGTATAAATCACGAATAAATCACGAATAAATCACGAATAAATCACGGTTTATTATGAATCATAACTTACGGTTTTATTTAAGAGCATTTGTATATTCTAGACGTAAGTAAGTAATTACGAAGTAATTGTATTGTCTATTTATATTTTGTAGCGGTGCAGTAGCTTTTTTTTATCTTACTAAGTCTGTTTTAAAAAAAAAGAATTAAAAATAAAAGCTAAATAAGTGTGTGTACCTTTACCAATCTTACTAATAATATAAATTTGAATGTTTGCATGGATGGATGTTCGTTCCACTTAACGCAAAAACGCAACGGATTTTTACAGTTATTTAATTGACACATCAAAGCCTATAATTTATTTGAAGATTTTGTATAATTTGGCTATAATAAGTTAAAGCGGGCGAAGCCGTGCGTGGGTCACTAGCATTTACTATTATTTAAATAATTACTTTTTATATATTATTGTTTATTTCATACACGTGTTCAAAAACAAAAGAGGATCAAATATAATTAAAACAACAAACTATAAACCTAGTCACAACTGGTCGCGTAACTATTCGTATTGCATACCGCTAAACGGGTGAGCATGTGTGACCGCACAATCAGTGACCGCAGGCTATCGCGTCCTATACCCGTAGTGACTAGTGACTAACTCGTTGAGGTGGTGTACAGTACGGGCGACGAGTCGTGGCCGCTGTGAAGTTAGGCTTCCGTTGGTCTGAACTTTTTCTCGAAGGTAGTTCACTTAAAGAAAATATAATCAGACGTAAGCCAAATTAGGTGTGAATTCGATTTCCTCTCGGGGGAAGAAATATGAAAATATGAATATTAATATTTCCGTTTTCACGCTCTAAGCTCTGACGCCAAAGCGCGGCGTGACGCTCTGAGCGGCCAAAGCGCGGCGTTAAGTCCCGCTAATCAACATGCAGTGCCTTGAGAATTCGGCGAAAATGGGAAACGGAGCTGTCTTAATGGGATTTTAGAGTACAAATCCGTGCGAGATATAACGTGAAGCTAAGTGATCACAGCGTCAGCTACAGTTATTACTGCGCACGAATTAAATGTCAGAACATTCCGTTCTATGCTCTCCGCCCGTATTCGACAGACTTTGTGTTGGGTAGTGCAACAAGTTAGACACAACAAGTTAAAATACATTATGTAATGTGTGTATTTAATGTATGCAATCTAGTTAGTTATATGTAAATTAAAATCTCTTATAAATTTTTCAAGGAAATGAACAATTAATGACATACATGTATGGGTAGTGTACGAAATAAATATTGACACTTTTTTAATTAAATTATTCTTAAATATATCCAGTCACTTAATGTCTGCCGAGATATCGGTAAATAAAAAACAAATTATCCACATATTTTTTTTATATCCGTATAATAAATTTCAATTAAATTTTAATTACTGTAGCAACGAATGCAAAAATTTGGATGCAATTTGTATTAATTTATATGTTAAATGTAAATTGTTGTGTTTATAAGTGTCTTGTTAAGGAACTGGACGTTATTCATACATCTCCTATCACCCAAGGTATTTAACTATTGAAGAACGATTGGTTTATATTTTTCCGGCGTTGAGTGCCGCCACTCATTGACTGTTGGCAATGACTCAATTTCGTGGAAATGTCGGTGTCTTAACACTGTGCTCTCTTTACCTACCCTGCTACATACAAGTAACAATGAGAAGCTGGAAAATAAAATTTAAAAAAAATCTGAAACAACAAATTGAATTTGAACACACATCTATGTTAATAATTTAATTCAATAAAATAGATAAAATGGCAAAACATTTCGTATCACACTTATCGAGACCTGCCTTAAGGGCACACGCAGAAGTTATCAGCAGGTACAAAGTGCCCCATAATAATTATTATTATGGCAATAAGTAGCCTTATGATAATAATAAATATTAGATTTCTTTCGTCTACGCCACGTCTGGCCTCAGTTAGATTGCAATAAATTAATATGTTGTATAATTTGATAATACACACGTTTGTACGGTTTTTACCAATTTGTAACTTTTTTTGTGCCTATCCATACCTATATTATAAATTCGAAAGTAACTCTGTTTGTCTGTCTGTCTGTCTTTTACGCAATCAGGGCCAAACCGCTAATTTAATTGTGATAAAATACTCAAATAGAGTTACATGAGGGTCTCGGGATGAACACAGGATACGTTTTTTTCTCATATTTGTAATATTCTCGATATATACCAATATATTTATTAATTTGACATGCAATTTATTCCGCCATGTTAATAACAACCGTCGCTATGCGACCGTTGCTAAGCAACGATTTGCAAAGTTTGTTGTTAGAAAACGTCACACAAAATAAGCTTGCTTAACGCATCTCTCTATTGAAAACTGAAAATAATTTCAAAAATATATTTAATAAATATTCGTATAGTTCAAGCGGGCGTAGCCGCGTTCGGGTCAACTAGTAATAATATATATATATATATATATATATATATATATATATATATATGTACATTATTCAACCTTGATGCATTCGTATAAGTTATAAATTGTTAGGTCTCAATTAACTTTTTGACTAAAATTATAAAGTAAATTTTGTTTTAAATTAAATTTGAATTGTCGTGGAGAATATTATATATTGGGTATTGTCATTTCAAAGCCGCAGTCATTACTAAAGTCACGATCAATGTAATAGTAATAAATATTGTGTAAATAAAGCATGTCTCACGTTCAGACCGGAGTACCAGGAAAATCTGACATTACTTCTTGGAACTATCACAATATGCGATACAACAATAGATATTGTTTTAATCAACCTCTCGTCCATTTGAGTGGTTTGCCCTATAATGATAATATGATTTGTTGCATGAGTCAATATATTATATGTGAAATTTTGAAAGTAATTTATCTGCTAAATGAATTAACACAATGACACGTTAATCTGTAGGAATTAAAAGATTTAACGACTAGCGTTCCACTCGCGGATTCGCCCGCGCGGACTATTTGATCATAGATGCTTTGTAATGTCTCGTTTGGGTGGCTATATAACCCTAACCCATCCTCTTAAATCTCTCTGTTTGTTGATGAAGACTGCATTTACCTAAATATAAATGAAAACGATAAAAAACCAATGCAGAGTAGATACCCCCCCCAATGCACGACCAGCCAATATATAAAAATAAAAGTCAAGATAGCTTCAGTCATTGTATCGCGCACCATCTCGGATGATATCACTAACATTACCAATTTCACCGATAACCAAAAGATAAACTATCGTATAGATAGACGCTAGATAAAACTATCGTAAGCGGGGTATTGCTTGGTCGGAGAAAAGTAAACATTTTCTATTAACACGTTTTGAGTAGTTTCAACCGGTGCTGTTGAGGTATTTTTCGGCGTCATATTTCACGCATCACACGCACTAACGTGAAGTGTATATGAGACAGATTTAAGATTGAACGTGTTAAAGATTATAATTCTTTATTTTATTGATGTATATATATATGCATGACAATGTATGCATTTAGGATGTGGTTGATTAAATACAGTGGTTATTGGTTTGAATTCGAATTGGTCAAATATTTGAAAAGGGAGGGAGGTTTGCATTTCTTTGCCTAAAATATAATACTAATTACGGTATGGAATCCGCGTCTTTTTGAAATATATTAGGTTATATGTATTTGGTAGGGAGATTTTCACAAATTTCCGCTACCCATAGACTATTTCAAAGAATGATCGTTCAGCAAGAGTGTCTATATTAAATATGCTTATCCATAGTGTGGAATATTAATAAGAATATTTATTAATTTTTATTTCTTCCCTTTGGTGACAGCGCAAAGTGCGGCGTTCCATCAATTAACACGCAATACCTCCAGAATTCGGCGGAAACGCGAGGGGAACAAAAGTGTCTTAACACTAGGTTACCAGGTTCCCTCCGTATACACTGTTATGTGCGGACGACAGCGTGAAGCTAAACATAAAAAATATACGAGTTTCTTGCAAATATTTGCTCAATTATTGTATTCGTAAGATCAGTAATCAGATTCACCCCCTTTTATAAAGCTTCAGCGAATCAATTTCCGAAGCCCTACAAAGGGCGTTGGAGCAAATTGTGCACGATATCAAATTTGTACGTGTGTGTATGTATGGGAAATGATTACATAGTAGTTGATGTTTGAGATTTTTTGTAAACTCTTTGAAGTTTTGTGTGTTGGGCGGCGGAACTTAACGCCGGGCTTAATAACAACGACTGGGACAGTATATACTTACATTATTTTATTATTATTATATGGCACAGGGGCATAAGTCTACGTCTGTAAACGCGACAAACGAAATATTTTCATTTTCCTCGCTCTACATTATACGGCGTGAAGCTAAAAATAATAATGGTATTTCTTCAATTAGGAATCGAACCCACAATGATACGTGTATAGCGCTCAACTGGTACACGATGGTGATATATTCACAGATCCACATAAAAACATGTCTGACTTATGTTTGTTTTTGCCAATTTCTTTAATTGGACCTAATATTCATGATCTCGTACGTAGCGCTTTAATTGAAGTCTCTTGTAAGATATTAATCCATTCAAAAGCAAAAGCCGTGTACCTACTGTCTGTCTGTCACTTGTAAATAAAGTGATGAGTTACATTATATTCATTACTTGTGGTATTTTTTTATTAAAAAAGGTTTGTGAATTTATTATATTATGTTATTATTATTTAAGTATGTTAGTTTATGAGGCCGTCTTGGAGCAGTGGTACAAGGTTGTGGCTGTAAACGTGATGGTCGTGGGCTCGTTCAGGAGATTGAATTTTATTAATTTTTTTTTCATCGCTCTGTTAACAAAATGGCGGATGGGGTAAGGAGTGTCATAACACCAAATTTTCTCTACCTTCTCTGCTACATAACGCTACTGCGTGAATAAAAAAGGACAAAACAAAAATTAAAATAATTAGTATATGCTACCAAATTGTAGTTCGAAATCAGAGACCATAATATCTTACATCACAACTAGCATCTCAAGTGAGCACAGCCAGTTGTTTGCTTTGAACACTCGGTGCGCCCACCAGCCGACCGTGTCACGACCGTGACCGCGTCACACAAATGTCACTATTTGCCCACTCAGGGTTGACGGGTTTGAAGAATAAACTGGTGTAAGCTAAAAAACTGTAAAAGAGATTTTTACAGAGATGTTTATCGATTTTTTTTTAGTTTCAACCTGTGTGTGTAGGATCACATAGCAGTGTAGGCAGGGATCCTGGTGTTCTCTGTGGTTGCCCTTTTTTTGCGAAATATTTGACAAGTGGCGTGTTTTTTGGCGGAACTCAACGCACACACTGTACAGATTTATGTAATAAAAAAGTTATACCATAAAAAAATCGGTAAAAAAAGTATGAATAACTGTTTTATTGTTTTGAAAATGCAATAATTATTAGGAAACGAAAGTAAAACAGATTAGCAAATTAAAAATTATATAGTTAAGCGGGCAAAGCCGCGACCCGGTCGCTGGTATTTGATTAATGGTCGTTTCCAATACAAGAATCAATTTAATAGTACTGAAGAGGCAGCCTTATTTCTAAGCATCCACAGGAGACACTACGATCACGCCCACGCCACCGTTTTTATCTCGCCATGTCATTATTTGTAAAGATTTAACGTGGACGCCTTCGGTCCGGGTGAGTGACCCTCGCGGCTACCGTGAAATGTTCAGCTATTTGTATTTGGATGATCAATAATATTGTGTGTCTGTACTGTGCACATATATACAAACAAACACACAGTGGGAGAATATTTAATGGTTTAGGTTGCGTGTTGCGTAAATTGTGAAATGTGGTATTTTGTGGAGTTTAACTCTGTAGTTGCTATCTTATTGTAAACGCGATCGTTGTCTGTTCGATTCCAATTCAGACGGAAAACGAATTATTTTCATTTCTCTGCTCTAATACCTACCCTGCTATATGCTTATTAATATGAATATAAACTAAAGGTTTTCTGAACTAAAGTGACATGAAATATCAAAGTTATTAAATACTTTAATACTATATCCCGTATATAGCACGGTACGCAACAGGGAATCTAGTGTCAATGCACTATGTTATTCGTTAAGACATTTTGTACCGATTTTTTGAGTGGCGAATATCAATAGTATACTTTGCCTTATTACAGGCAGCGCTACGACCACCTAAGAATGCTCAATTATTATCGAATATTGCTTTTAGAATTTAACTTTTTTTACCTTTTTGTAAAAAACACATGTCATTTTATTTTCCTTCGAAACGTTAACCTCTAGTGACATGCTTATGTGGTGTCAAAAAAGATAGCTGAAGCCAATGAAACCATAGAATTGATTGAAAAAATGTGGGACAAATAATTTAAGCAACTATTGTATAATTTAACATATACATTATGATTACCTACGTCGTCGATACGAAAACCCCGTAGCGTATATAGCAAATAGCGTCAACCGCAAAACCGCTTCCAGGCAAAAGGTTTCGCGGGTGATTCTCATGAAATATACGTATCACATATACTAAACCACATTCTAACATTTGTGAATACGTAGGTAATTTGGAGAATATCTCGTTAATTTTTGGTTATATTTGGTATTTGTGGTGTAATTTTTTTTCTGGTTAAAGTAGGTACCTAATCTTCCTTTGTGGTTAATTTTCGTCTATATAGCGAAAATGAAATTAGCCAATACCAATTTTTTTTTAGTAAGTATGTAAAATGCATATTGTTGTTGATTGTGGGGTTCACCCATCTTACTATTAAAAGTATCTCGAAGTTTTTCTAAGATTCTAAATAATACTTTGAAAGATAAAATAATATTATTTTTAAGAAAAAAAACTATATTCGATTAAAAGAAAAATATTAGGAAGATATTCTTTTGTCATAAATAGTAATTAGATCTATATTTTTTTTATTTTACTTTATCCAAACCAAAACCAATTATTTGTATAAAGTATATACTATATAGCATACGTCATTACTAATAATACTTTTCATATTTACAGGTGAAAAAATTCGAGTTCGAAGATCACGCGCCACCCAAAATCGAACAGATACAGCCCTTCTGCGAGAGCGTCCACGCGTGGCTGAACGAGGACTCGCGGAACGTCGCCGCGGTGCACTGTAAAGCTGGGAAGGGGAGGACAGGTGATTGGTTTATTGCTATTTGGGGGTTTTTTTTTTAATTTTAGTTTCACGCTCTATCCCGTGTGTAGCAGGGTTGGCAGAGGGTCCCGTTACAACTGAATTTTGGAGACTACGTGATGGGTGGTGTTGAGTGTTTTGTTTTGCGAGCGGGGAAATGAATATTAAATAATTTATTCTTTCGATTTGGAATCGAATCCACGACTTGAGCTATAACATAACTGGTCTTAAACTAAAGTATAATTATATTGATATTGATATTTGATAATATTCTCAATTAGGTAAATCAATCGTTTTTTTATAAGAAATACATGTTACATTTTTTTATTTTTCAAGAGTTAGTCCTTGTATGCTTGTAATTATACAATGGACAATATATTTAAAATGATTCTAAGATAATTCGGAGCTTGGTTTAATAAATTGCGACGTTGTGTTACGCCACACAAATAGCCTAATTCTAAATTTAAATAAACAAGCCTATCCTGCCACCTGATGGTTATAGTAGCCATGAATATAGTATCATAAGATACTAGGCTAGGTTCGCACAAAATGCGGGACAGAGAAACGATAAAAAAATAACATATTCCGTGATATGAAAGTCATAGTTGCAATTCACATCGCAAGCGATCACACTGTTGTATGTAAATGTGTGTATTGGATATTAAAATGTAAATCTATTAAGCTATCTCTCATGCATAATGCATGGTGCTAGTATAAATAAAACATTTTATCTAGAAATATTTAACAAATAAGCTTTAAAGTATATTATTATAATAATTAATTGATTCGATTGAGGCTAGTAGTGGTGCAGTGGCAAAAGCGTGCTTGTAAATGCGGCAGATTGTGGGTTCGATTTCCACTCGAGGAAATGAAATATTTAATAATTTTTATGTGTTCGATCTGGTAATGAGGGAAAGAGCGGCGTTGAGTTTGCCACTTAGCGCCCAATGCCTGGAAATTTCGGCGGAAAGTCGGAAGTGTTTCAAAAAGATTGGAGTGTCTTAACATTAGGTTCCTAGGTTCATTTATAAAACGTAACATTTAAAAAACTTTACGCTTTATCCCTAGCGGCGTAGAGAACGGAGCGTCATACGCTCTACGTTCTCTACATTCCTCTTTCTCTTAAATAATTTAAAATATTTTTATTAGTTAGTTTTGTTGACATTATATTAAATTTCACAGATTCTTTATAAATTCTTCATTAAAATAGTTTTAGCTTTTAAATTTATATATTTTTTCTTATTAACTATTCCATATTAATTAGTTTCATATTTCATTGCGAATTATATGGTATAATTAATTAAATAATATAAAATATTTTTGATCAAAAATTCTCTTTAATATTACGCAGCCATTTTCTCGGCAAAAAAACAAATACGGAAGGAATTTTATTTTATTGTAATTTCATACTATTACAATAAAATAAAATGAAACGAAAGAAAGCAAACGTGATACTTCTGCCAATTGAAGCATATCTAAAACGATTACTCTCCTTTCACGACGCGGAGGACCGAACGTGTTCCTTTCATACCGGCCCTCGGCCTTTTTTAGGGTCCCGTTACTCTAGGAGAAAAAACGGATGAATAAACATGAAATATGGAAACGGATATGATCCCTTACATGATCACTTTTTGTAGGGTCCCTTGGATCGTACAAGAAGAAAAGAAAAATATTAATTTATAGGTATATTATAAAGAAAATAATTACAAACTTATAGCCTTAATCCCGTTCCCGTGGAACTACAATCACACAATTTGTACGGAACCCCTTGTTGGGCGAGACTAAGTCGAGTCTGTTTTTTTTTATTTGACCGCAAAAAGGCACTATAGCAGGATCCTTGGGAATTTACGACTTTGAAAACTTTCTTTCGTAAGTAATTTGGCCAATTATGTGTCGTAAAGAAATTTCGCAATTACACACCCCCAAGATTTCGGGGTACGTTTTTGTTTGCATGACAATAGCCCGCCACAAAGGGAAACGTGAATTACGTATAATTCCAACTTTTGAAAAAGGCGGGAAACTATTATTTCGCCGCCATTTTGTGATAAATATCTCGTTTCGTTTAAAGGCGTTTCTTTTTTTTTATTATTTTTATTCATCCCGGCATTCGTATGCTGATGCGGGGTCTGCACATGTTTGACCTTTCGCTAAATGTTTGACTGCTCTGTTATCTTTCGGTGTTACGAATAATGCTTTATTTATAAAAGCTGTATTCGATTGTTACGAGTTTTTTTTATTTAGTGTTAGGTATATTATTTATGTTTGTGCTTATTCAAAAAGTGAATACGTTGTAATGTTTTTATTTTTTTTAATTAGTAAAATAACGAGGCCGTCGTGGCGCAGCGGCACTAGGTTGTGATTGTAGCGCGACGATTGTGGGTTCGATCCCCACTCGAGGCAGGAAAATATTTATTTACATTTATGTTCCCATTTTCTTCGCTCTGTTGTCGAGGTAAAGCGCGGCGTCGAGTTCCGCCACTCAACACACAAAGCCTCCAGAATTCGGCAGAAAGTAGGGAACGGAGTGTATTAACACTAGGTTCCCTTTGCATAGCCTGCTGTGTGCGGGATATAGCTTAACGCAAAAAAATGTATATTTTTTTACTTAGAAAGCTCCCGAAACTTGGTTACCTATTAATTTGTATGTCTTTATTGTCTGCATTTCAGGGACGATGGTGTGTTGTTACCTCCTGTACAGCGGTCAGAAGGCGACGGCGGACGAAGCTTTAAAATTTTACGGCAAGAAACGAACACACGACGAGAAAGGTAACTTAAATATACATTAGTATGTCTTGTATTGCGATTCATTTTAATTTTAAATTTATAACTTCTATAAAAAATATTAATATTGCACACATTTTCTTGTTAACATATTATAAATAGATAGGTTTATTAAGTTGTTAGATGTTTTGGGTTGAGTTATAGGATTTGTTAAGTTTCAATAATATTTGAATGTGTACTTTTGTTGTTCAAAAATGAGACAAACTACGTTAAACTAGCAAGTCTCAATTTTATATGTGTATATTATTCATGGAACTTTTCAAGACAACAAATAAGCACCCAGACCAATCCATCCTCTCAGACAAACATGGTACGTGTTTATTCGGTTTATTCGGCACTGTCTCTGAAAAGGCCCCACTTTCAAGTTAATGAGTACGCATACCGTCCCGTCAACATATTAGATTAATAACCTTCAAAATTTCAGCTTTGCTAAAATGATGTAGGTCTGGGGGCTCTGGGATCTCACTCTTAGTTTATTAAGAAATTATTAAGAGAAAAGATTTTCGTTTGATATGTATTAATTGTTTTAATAATCACATAACAATTGGTCTGTTCAATCGTCTTCAGGCGTAACAATCCCGTCGCAGCGGCGCTACGTGGAGTACTACGCGGCGCTGGTGTCGGGGCGGCTGGCGTACCGCGCAACGCGCGTGCACGTGCGCGAGTTGCGCATGTCGCCGCCGCCAGCGCTCAACGGCGGGCAGTGCACGCTCGAGCTGGTCGTGTCGCAGGTGGAGCCGCAGTTCAAGGTGCGCTACTGTAAACGCGACAGGTTATGGGTTCGATTGCTACTCGAGGAAACAAAATGTTTCCTATTTTTATTTCTTTGTTCTGGTGTCGAGGTAACGCGTGGCGTTAAGTTCCGCTACTCAATACGCAATACCTCCAGAATTTTGCATCCTTTGACTACCTTGCTGTGTACGGGATAAAGAGCGTGAAGTGAAATAAAAAGTATAGTAGGTACTAAACATCATAATTATGATATGCTAACAAAATGACATGTTAATTATGAATCCATCCCATTCACTAACTTGCTGACCTCACTCGAAACAACTCAAGAGGTGTGGGAGACGTGACAGTTGCGGGTTCGATTCCGGTCTAGGGGAAACGAACTATTGAATCTTTCCATTTTCTAGTAATGAAACAAAACAATATACAGACAGCTATCAGTTGCAAAATTTGTATATGTATATATATTTATTACAATGTTTTACATACTGATGTCTACCCTTAGGCGTCGCTGGGTAGCCACGAGCTGCGCCGGCACGAGACGACGGCGCGCGTGGCGCTGCAGGCGTGCACTCCGCTCCAGGGCGACATCAAGGTGGACGTGTACTGCAAGCCCAAAATGATGATGCGCAAGGAGAAGCTGTTTCACTTCTGGTTCAATACCTTCTTCGTGACCGCTGAGGTGGGCGCCACGCCCGTGCCCGCACCTAGTGATAGTAAGTATACAGGTGTTTTATAATTCTAGGAAAAGATAAGATATATTTTATAGAAGATAGCAGGTAGACAGAGGGAAGTTATTGTTGAGAAATGAGACATTTCATTATTAACTCTACCAACTTATTTTCGAATATTGAAAATGTTAAGAAATGTGACTTAAATCACGGAATGGCCTAAAAAGAGGTTTTGGTTTTTCTTGTTATAATAGTGAGGAAATGAAAATAATTAATTACAAAGTGGGGTTTGAACCTGTTTGTTACAGTATCGCATAGATACGGTGCTTGTTTTTCTTGGTATAAACGTCTACCCGATACAACCGTGATGATACGACTGAGTGATTTATTTATGTACATTTCACCTTATACCACTTCTTTTGAGTAATGTTAGATAATTGACTGATGTGCGTGTCAATGTGTATGTGTACAAGGATAAATTCCCAAAGTACCTCACCTAAGGCTTTTATATAAATAATAATTTATGTATTCATATAATTAAAAACTAGTTATTATATTACCATTAGGTCCAAATTTAGAAACGTTCAAACTGACCCTGGACAAGTGGCAGCTGGACGACGCGCACAAAGACAAGCAGCATAAACTGTATAGCCCAGAGTTCAAGGTATGCATGTATAGTAATATTTTTTATTTTTCTATAGTTTGTATCCCGCATATAGCAAAGTAGGTGGAAGAAACCTCTTACCTATGTACTACTTCAAATTGAGACGGGGCATTTTGAGTGATGGAAGTTAACACCGCATTTTTTTGGTAGCAAAGTGAGGGAATGACAATAACTCATTTCTATGAGTGATAAATAAACTTGTACACCCCACAGTTAGATATAGAAAAGAAAATTATTTAGAAAATTTATATTTATATATTTTTACAATATGCATATTTAAGAATGTTTTGCAGAAAACCATATATTCTTATATAGAGTTTTAAACAGTTTTTATAGCAGTAAAAGTAAACAATGTTAGCAAAGCTTTTCTGACAAATAATAAACGTTGAATTGTTATTTTAAAGTTTATATTTTTAACAAATACCTATTATTTTCACCAAATAACAAAAAGAAAATACTGTGAGAAGGTGTGCCACAGCGACTGTAAGTGCGAGATTCTGGTTCAATTCCTACTTTAACAAAATTAATATGTTTGTTTCCTCTAATAACAAGACATAGCGCGGCAAACACTAACTAAATGTATATTGACAATGGTCTCACAACCTACTGGCGTATTACTAGCTTAAAAAACACAAAAATCACCCTTAATATGCATATTTCAGGTGGAACTAATCATACAAAAGCAACCCGACTCCTCAACGTTTAGTACTCAGTCGCTACGGGCGCCCTCCACGCCCTCCTCCGCCTCCACTTGTTCCGAGAATGATGAGCACTGGGACTCTGGTGAGGGATTTACACCTACCGATTATAGTGTAGACACGCCCTTATACAGTGTGAACGCTCCTTTCTTCAGTTTGGAGACACCCTTGTATGGTGATAGTGAGCAAAGTGTGCAAACGCCCTTATATAGTATGTCTGGCATTGGTATGGAACAGTCTGAACGGGTGAACACACCCTTATATAGCATATCTAACGATTTGTATGGATATATGCAACCTGAAGTTTCGACTTCTTGTGATGTAGGTCTTAGTGTGACACCTCCCTTATACACACACGTGCCACAACTAAATATTCCTGTGAAAGAACCCTTATATATTACGAAGTGTACTGACAGAACTGTTGTTCTAACTCCGCCTTTATATACTTTAACATCGAACACAGTGGCTGTTGAGCCAGTTTTACCTTACCAAAATAATTGTTTGAACAGGCCTTTATGTGCAAATGATAAGACAATCTTTGAACCCACTCTATGTTCACCTTGTAAACATAAATATAGCGTAACTACTCCAGCCAATGAAAGTATATTGAGTGGAGCAGCATCAGCTATATCTAATACAAAAAATTCTACCCCCAAAAAGTCCCCATTGTTATCCTATAAATTTATTGATGGTCAGTCTGATACACCTTTATATTTTGTCCCCTGTAATAACGTTTTGTGTACAAAATTACACAAACTTTGTAATCTGCAAACAGAAAAACATACAAATAAATTGTTTTATGATGGAAATTTTACAAGTCAGATAGGATCTAATAAGTTTAGTCTAGATAAAAGTGATTGCGAGTCCCCCTACATTAATATAGTCTGTGGCCCCAACTGTCATAGACAATTTGTGAGTGATGGTCCAAAATCAGAAAATGAAGATAAAATTAGTAATAATTGTACTTTATCTAGTAAATTAAATTCTGATTGGTGTGAAGGTTCCATAAAAAATAAACGAAGTTCCGATAGCGATATGTACGAAATGCTCCACGAGTCAGAGCAATGCCATAAAAAACCGAACTGTCAAAACATAAATGAATTGTCACTGTCAAAATTACCCACAGATAAAATACACGAATTGGGTGATTTAAAAGTGTATTCCAATTGTAGTAGTGAATTGACAGATAATAATTTAGATACAGAAAAAAACGATATATATTTTCCCGTTGATAATACTTATGATGAATCCAACGCTGAATATGTCGAAACGAAAACCGAAAAACTCGTTGAATGTACTGCTAAAAGTAAAAATGTTAAAAAAGAAAAGAAATGTAGGGATGTATCTAAAAGTAGACTTTTAGGGGACATGAGAGCGTCTTGGAGGGAGTTCAGTGGAAAATTCGGTGACAATAGGAAAAAGAAACATAGAGATGATTAGTATTTTTTAATATTTTACACAAAAGGATATGTATTAAAAATGCCTAAGGAATGTTAAAATTATAATTAAAATATGTGAAAAACCAAAAGTTTCCATAGACCCCCATATATGCTAAAAAGCTTTTCGAGGTCTAAAGTAAATAAATGTTAATTTTTTTTATTTGCTTCTCGTTTATTTTATTTGCAGTGATGAACCTAACATTTCTACCAAATCTTTTCTATTTTTACATTGTTATAGCTATCTTAACTGCACTGTGGCCATAATATATAATGTTGTTAAAAACATAATGACTTTTTGAAGTCGGTTAAAATCGATAAGGTAAATTTTTGAAAATAATTGTATACCCATGTAAATAATTAATATGTTTCTATGATTTTATAATTCACGTATGAATTATGGTTTAAATTCAGTTTAAATGAACTACTTATTTTGATAATAATAATAGGTGTCTTAAGTAAAGTGTAGCTTAAAGATACGTGGGTAGGATTATTAGGAAATTATTATAGTAAAATAATAATTATTGTTAATAAATTTTTGTTTTTCTTTTCGTTATTGCTGTATAGCTTTAACTTTATAATAAGATGCTCGAATAGAATTTAATATTTTATGCGGGCTGTACATATAATGTCACATGTATTATAGGACCGTTTTAGTTTAATCATTTTAGGTTTAGTTTATATAACGTGTTAAGTAAGTGTATGTTTTTTTTCTTGTTATTGTATTGTTGTTGTTCTAGGACTCATTTTTAAAAAAATTAAGGCAACTTTTAATTAAGTTTTGTTTGTTGATTTTTATTTTTTTTTTCCTAATATATTTATTTAGATGAATAAATCGTCAGTTCTCATTTTGAAGATTGTTTTTGATTGATAAATATTTAAAAAAGTTCAACTATAGCAAAATAAAACAGAATAATCTCAAGCCGATAACGATTTTTCACCTTTTTTTATAGTTTTTTTTTGACATTACAGTACAGTTCGGTCAAATGAGTCGTGGCCACCCTGAAGTTAATCTTTCTTAACTTTTGTGCATTGATCAAGTAAGAAAATGCCTTAAAATCAAATCTGCGATACCATATATTATTAACCTCAGGGCGGCCACGACTGACGAGTCGGCACTATAATCACGGTTAAATGACTCCTGTTAGAGTTTAGACGAGGGAAAATAAAACAGATTTGAACCCGCAATAATTGTTTTCAATCTAATACGTCCCAGTACGCCACAATATCGTATTAACTTATTTTAACATATATATTTATTGTTTAAGTACCTTTAGATAATATAGAAATGGCACAATAACTTTAATTACAATATTACTAATTGTAACGGGCTCACAACACACATAGAATATAAAATATAATTATATATATTATTTAAATGATACGTTGTACCCTTAGCCTATGTATACATATATATGTTTATATAAAAACTCTGCATATATAATAAATCATGCCGCTATTTGGTTTTGGTCTAATCACTGTGAGGAAATTAAAAAAAAAGGATGTCTCGTAATTTTTTTTTAATTTCTAAGCAATCCAAGTATTGTGAACGTTTTCCTTTTTTATATTACTTTCTTAACTTTTCTTATCTACGACAGTTCAATGTTTTTCTATATAAGAATTCACATTTTAATAACAGTATGACACCTTATTGCTAAAAAGATATAAATATTTGAGCAATGCTATATGGGAGAAATAATAATTGCTATTAATCTGTCTGGAATAGAACCCACGGCTTAAAATGTATGTAGGTGAAAATTTAACAAAATATATCGTGGGTTAAATTATTTCAAGCTGCGCCATTTTACGAGTAAAATAAAATATGATTTACTTGAAAAACAAACAACGACTCATTTCCTATTTATAATGTGACATACATATATATATATATATATATGAGTATAACACTCGTGTGTGTACAACAGGGGCGACATGCGAACGCGTCGGCCGTTACCGCCCGCTCTCGCCCGAGAACAGCACGCACACGTAAATATATTATACGCTAGTATTGCCCCCATAACCCATTAACCCCATTAATCCTTACCTGCAGTGTCTCGTGTAAATATACGCATTGTCCTAAGTACACTGTTAGCAGCTAAAACCAGGCTTTGGTTTTAGCTGCTGCAACCTTGGCAACCTTGACCAAAATTGTTCTAGTAATGCCTTTATGTACCCAATCAGTCTTTGTATCCTTCTTTTAACCCAACACATTGTATCTTTTTCTAAAATATCATAACTGATCTACGTACATAATTTTTTCCACCACCCTTTTTTCTTTTTAATTGTATGAGCTAAGTAAGTACTTATGATTATAATCATGTACATCGAGATATATTCAGTTACAAAGTTTCTAGTTTAAACTGGCGTCCTTCCATTATACCTTTATGCCCCATTCATTCATCATCATCCCCATTGAACACCATTCCATCCTCAAATCCCTGCTTTCTTTCGTACGTTGTACTCCAACTTACCCTTTTTTACTCCTTGCGGCTTGTACGCGTCTTATAATAACATGTAGGCTCATTTATCCTAATTTTTATATATTTTTTTAACTATAGAAGTTGTCTCATTTATAAAAAAATATATTAAAAAATACTAATTAGTGTGAATGAGCCTTTTCAGTGAACATGTGCGTTTTTAATAGATTTTTCAGTAGTATAAAATACAATATATAAAATGCATATGATTCTACGTGTCGTATGAAGCGTTCCTCCATTTTGTTTTTGTAAATAAAATCGTTCCCAGCACGTTAAGTTACGGCGTCACACTAATCGGCATTTAAATTATTTTGTTTTGAAAATAAATGTAAATAATAATATGTTTATTATATTTTCAAAGCAAAAGCTTATACTATTTGTTGAGTTACGTTTTTTTACGTCACGCTTTTTTTCGTTCGTTTTGATATCATTCAGTTCATTATTTATGCCAGTTTTTTTTTTAAATAGAATGGCCAATTTTTTTTCTTCCAGGTTCTTGTGATGCTTTCTTTTTTGTGTTTTTATTTTGCTTATAACAATGTGCATGCCGTTAAGTTTGAACAGAAAAATATAAAAAATATATATTGTTTATATTTTTTTGTGTAAAATTTTAACTTTTTTGTTGTATATAAAAAAACACAATCACTTCTTTTCTTTGTTCTTGTGGAATGTGTAATGTGTGTTGGTTTCTTAGGAAAATATTTGAATCAATATTTATTATTTCCAATTTTATATTGCTTAAAAATAAAATAAAAAATTAAAATATTTCTTTAAGATCTAATATTATTAATTGAAAATAATATTTATTATAATATAAAGCATGGGTTTAATAAATATTTCTTATGTTCTTTTTGTCATTCACAATAACATTCATTCTCACTCGCTTCACAAACCGAACGCATCACACATGCCACACAATTTTTTAACGCCAATGTTTTTTTGTAATTTTTTTAGCTTTTTTTCGGCTTCTTCCTTATTAATCAATATATAGAGGCGTTTCAAAATTGCTTTATTTTTATTATCAATGTTTAAATTTTTTTGCACGAAATGTCTAAACTTTTGACATTTTTAAGCTTATGTATGACTTAATTTTCATACATTTCGATGCATAAATAATTTAAAACATTAACATGTGGCATATGTAATCGTTCTAAAGCTTATACGGGTCTCTTAAATTTTTCAGGTGAATCTACGTACTTGTGAGGGAACGGGGAAGCACCTTAACCCTAAAATGGCGGAGGGTAAAATAATAATAATACTATAAAGCCTTAAGACTTGTGACTTTGAACAGTTAGTGTTCTATGTGTGTTAACGTGTAGATATTAAATTATAATACGGGTTGTGCCATTGCCCTGGATTTTTTGGAATTTTTGAAAATTATGTGATATATAATATGAAAAGTGAACTTTAAGTGCTGATTGAGGACTCTTTAACTGGTGGACTTGACATTTTGTTTTTTTTTTACTATCGATTTTCCCCCAATTTCTTCTCGTATGGTCACAACGTTATTGTATAGCGAATTTTATGAGTGAATAAGTACATTTTACGGTATTCTACAACTACACTCAGAAATGTCAATTAGTGTTTGACTAGCGTTAAAGTAGTCTTTGGGTCAGTAAAATTTTAATTGATGTTTTTAAGTGTGGTTGTTAATTACAATATTTTATCGGTTATACGTTTTTGTGGAAGCTCTGTTGATTGCTTTGGGGACAAGGTTTTTAAATTTCTTTTTTTTAATAACAATACAGATATCGAATATTAATTTAAAAACATTGTTTTGATATTTATTTAACTATTTATAGTTATAATGGCCAGTGTCAAAGTCGTATTTCTAACTGTAGGTGTTTCTCAATGTTTAATAATGACAATATTCTTTGATAACAAACAGAATTGTTATTATAATTTTGATTATATATTTTTTTGAAAATTAAGTAAAGAATGGAATATGAGTTTTGATTAAGAGTTGGCATGGTTTGGTTGTCCGTAGAAAAAAAAATACAGATTTGGCCTACAATTTATGGTATTTTTTACTCAAATCTAATAACGAAACAGATATTATGCGTATGAATTAATATGGAACCAATGCGGTGTGGTGCTCCTTTGTTTTAATAAAAATAATGATGCATCCTTCGCACGGAACGAAATGACTATACATAAAAAATATATAAATAGATAGTTAAGTGTGTCTGTACATTAAATATTTACCAAAACATTAGTCCGGGGATGCCCCGAAACTGGGAATGTATGAACTTTTTGACCATCCGTTTTTTCTATCATCAAGTATTTTAACATACTAATAGGCGTTTCTCATTAAATTACAATAGTTTCGTTCAAAAGCTTGAAACGAGCGACGTCGTGGGCAACAAACTAGTCTTTTATAATCTTTTTATAAGGTCAGTCTCTATTTCTCACTGGCTGTATTAAAATTAAGCTTGAAATAGTACAAACAAATTTTTCATACAAAATAGCGGAATATTGGTATTATTTAAATGTGAATTTTTTAATGCAATTTTTTTTGTTGTTTATTCAATCATTAGTTAAATCTTTTCTTTTTATAGATATGTTTAGAGAATTACAATGCCGTTAGGCGAGGCAGATGTTCCCACCTGGTCTAGAGTGTAATGTGCTTATGTAGAACTGACAAAAGTATTTTTTTAAAGAAGTATAATAAGCTTATAATAGTTTTACAATTTTTAATTTCTATAATATTATTTACATTTTAAAGTCGCGAAAATTACAAAAAAATATGTTTAAATTTAAAATTTTATAGATCAGAGTCTTAGTTCTTCAGAAAATAGTAACCTTTTTTTCTTTACATATATTTTTCTCTTAAATTTTTTTTTATTAATTTATTGTATATTTGTTGAATGACACATGTCTTACATGGTTTTTTAAATATAATTTTGGTTTTGTTTTTTATAAGTGCATTACTACTTTAGGTCTAATTTTGTTTGACTTAGTCCAAATATCGGACTGTAATTTCGTAGATTCAAAGATCTCAAAAACTGCCATCATTTTTAGGCTATGTCACTATACTATGAGATTTGTATAACAGTATAATATAAATGGTTAAAAATAAAATATAATGTAATCCATATTAATAATTAGCTATATATAATACTTTATTATTTTCTTTTTCTTTGAATTTTTGTTTTTTTTTGTATTGTACGTTTTAATTTATAATAGTTTAGTTATATTATACAAATCTCATAATGTACATAAATAAGTAAAAAACAACCGTTTTACAATTTCACTTTCAGTCCAAATAGACTTTACCCAAAGATGCAATACTTACATGTATTTTCATACAATTCATTTTTTTATTTTAATTTAATATTTGTAACATTCTTTTTTCGTACATCAATAAAACCTTGCGTAGTGTAAAGTCGCATTAATTATTATTTTTTATTTTTTTTAAACATTGGCCTTTTTTTAAAATTAGACTGTTATTATTTTGGCTCAATGCGTCTTTATACTACATAAGTTAATAGTAAACATATAAAATAATTACATAGTAAGAACTTCTTTTATTAATTCAATTATGTTATTATTTTGTGTGCTCTACACTTTTCATTTAAAAAAAGTTTAATAAACTTTCACGATTGTGATGTTTTAAAGCATGTGGAAAGGATATGGAATATATATGATGTTAGGATCTATGGTTGTTTTTTTACAAACTAAAAAATAATAAATGCATTTTTTTTTATTTCTCATAAACCATGGAAAATACAAACAGCCTTTTGAAACAAGCATTAGATACTAGCATCTTAATCCAATATTTGGTTTAATATATTAAGATTTCACTTTAAATTACATTTATATCAAAATTGTCCATCACTATTTTTATACAATTTGAAACTTTTTCAATTGCATTTTTTTTAATAAAAAAGAAACAACAATAATTTGCATTCCCCTGTTAAAGTAATATTGCTAAATGTCTTCTTTAATATATTAAATCCAATAAAAATATATATATATCGATACAGTCAGAGAATATACACGATTTGTAAATATTGTTATTACTATACTAGTGTTACTCAGATCTGTTTTTTCTTTTTATCTGTAAAATATGTAAGATCAAGATGGCGGGCCCACGCGGTTTTGACGTTTTAGTTTGTTTCTATGACGTTTTAAGTTTGTTACGAATAAGAATTTTTACGTTTTGCATGATATGAATAGAACGGCGGGAATGGAGTTTAATAATTATTGATGATATATTTCTGTTCCATTAATTTCTTTATTATTTGAGAACTTTTTAAAAAGATTAATGCAAGTAAAGACTTAGTACTTTTTGCCTTAAATAGCAATAAATATTGTTCAATTTTTTTTATAATAAACGATACTGTCTATTAACGTTTATTTATTATTGAATTCACATGTTATACATATTGCCAATATGAATAACGTATGCATGTATAATGTATATATGCATATGAATGTCTAAAGCATATGATGCTTGAAAATCAAGTCTCGGAATTTTTAAAAAATAATTTTACTCAGTTGACTTATATTGCTTTTTTAAACATGGCAATATACTATTAATATTAACACACTTATAAATAATAAATGGATTTTAATTTAGAAACGCATGTTTTTTTTTTACAATTATTAAAATTATTGAAGAAAAACTTATACTTCATAAAGATATTTTTTTTAATTTTGAGAAATATTCCTTTTTTAAGGAATCTATGGAAAGAACGGTGTAAGCTAAGAACATGTTAGTTAGGCTAGTTTAGTTAGGTTACGAACGTCATAGAATCATCTGAACGCTTGGTTATGGTTATATATTGTACCGTGAATTGTTATTTACACAACCGAAATTTAAAAAAATGGCTTAAATTTTCTTTTTTTAATGTTAAGCATTTGCTGCATATAAGATACACACAGAGAATGTAGTGTTGAATTTCAGTTCTCCGCTTTCGGATCAAATTAAAGAAAAAAATAGCATTAAACTTTTTAAAACTACTCAGTCAGTTTACTACCACTACATTGGTTAATTAAGCAATAATTTGAGTTAGAGTAATGTCGTGGCCATTTTTATTTTTGTTTTTGGTTGTTTCGAATAACGTACATGTAACAAATCATCAAAATTAATTAACATTTGAAGGGGATATCAAACAACAGAGTGCAATTTAAGAGATTATTCGGTCTTCATTTTGAAATTAATTTTAATTAAATTTTTTAAGACACTCTGATTGTTGCCTCACCCAATTATTTTAGGTTATAAATATTTAAAATTATTTTTTTGGGCTTGGGCTGTCTCAGTCACACGAATGCTTCCAATTTGAAATTTTGTTTTATTATTATTTTTTTAAATTAAGTGTCATGAATTTTTTAACATGTTTCTCATTAATTAGTTGGTAATTTTTTAATGCTTTGTTTTTTGAAATGGTCAACAATATCGAATATAAGTGAATTATTGACTGTATGGTGTTCAATTGTAACGACTTCGGTTGGACAAATAAATAGTTTATGGTTAACAATTAACATGGTTATTATAAATTATTCTTACAACCAAATCGTTAAATTGAATAAATATTTTAGTTCATTGAATTGCTAATACTAGAGATACCAGCGCGTTTCTTCTTTTCTATATGATGTAAATATAAATAAATTCCACGTGCCCCCTCGCTTGGTTGCGTTTTTGTTTGTTATATATAACACTTGCGTCCGGATGTTTATACGCGTTTATATCATCGAGTACAAATTTAGGGTTTATTAATTGTTTCCTTATCGGGTATGTAAGTGATGTCACTTCTATAGAGCACAGCGTTTGATGCGACGACTAACTACCGACGCCACTGATTTAATCTTTCTAAAAACATATTAAAATCTCTAATCAATATTTATTCAATTTATATTTTTTATTATAATAATAGTGATGTGCCTAATTTTAATGATTTCAGTGACGTCTGTAGTGAAGGCCGTATAAACTTCCCATTCCACAATAAATTAACTATTCTTGTCACGAAAAATTCGTTATCGGTTTTCTCGCGGTTCCCCCTCACTTCATCAAAGGTTTAGCTTTAAAGATTGTTGTTTGCCTTATAAAAAAATGTGATCTTATGACGATTATACTTAAAGGATGTCGCATGGCCACGATTGCAGAACTTCAAAATATAACATATATGTATATATTATAATAATTTCTTTAAAATATATATATCTTTATAAAATTTCACATTTGTTCTATAAAACTGCGATCGCGGCACAGAGTGGATATAATGCCTTGTATAATGATAACAAAATGAATTATGTAATATAAGATTTGACAATGTGCGGCGTACGATAGGATCCGAGGAGTTTGTCAATTGGATACAGATAGTGTGGGCGGGACTTTATTGTTCTTTGACGTTTGAGTTCAACTGTCAATGTCAAATTGTCTATGGTTGTCAGTTTTTGGCGCCATTTTGTTATGAGAATATTTATGTATTTAAGGTGTATTTGTTTTGTTATATTTTGAATGTTTCATTAAGTATTTTATAAATATTGTATGTAATATTGATTTAATTGGATCATTGCAAAGTCAATAAAGCCCCATACACAAATTATATAAAGTTTTTTTATGAATCATAAGAAATTCTTAGTTTCACAATAATTAAAATAGAATATGTAAATTTTTTCTTATCTTAGTAAGTAAAAGATCTCATACGACATATTTTTGTTTTGTCTTTTTTTATATTTTGATGAACTTCAGAATAGTCGAGTTGATTTAAAGACAACCTATGTAAAATAAAATATATTGATGTATATAGTTTTGTGTTTTATTTTGTACCCACTTGTACGTTAACAATTAAATAAGACGAAATAAATTTTGTGGGTTCGATTCCCATTGGAAAGAATGAATTAATTAAGTTTTCTGCCATTGAGAACAAATGCGCGACTTTTTGATCCGCGTGTGTAATGAACACGCAATCTTGGGGCGGGCGGCGAATGGGGCGGTGTCTATGGGACGCAGTCTTTACATTTTAGGGCAGAGGGGTCCCTTAACTGTTAAGGAATACTGCCAGAAGCTAAAAATATCTCTGTAAAGTAGGTTAGAGAATAGTTTGTTTCCTATTTTTATAAAATATATTTATTTTTATAATAGAAATAACCCTTGTTATATGTTCACTATTTGGCTAATATATAGAAGTAATTATAGTTATCAATTACTAGGAGTCCCTTTTTTAAATTCAAAATTAAAAAATAATACTTTAAACAAAATAAAACAGAATTAATATTAAAAATATTTTATTTAAAAATTTCCAATTATATGATAATACAGATTCTGATAGTATACAATAGATTGTCGTTCCACAGTGAACCTACACTGTCGAACAAAAAATTATATAAACATGTTTTAGAAGGAAATAAAAATTACTCAAATCCGCGAGTCTTGGTCGGTTTGGGTTTGAAGTTTCGCTTATATTCAGATTTTCATATATTTTCTAAATATATTTTTCTTTCCTTGAGAGTGGATTTGCATTTTAAAATATGAAAAATACTTAAAATGTTAAAAAATTATACTATATTTATTTCAATACATTATTTAATACAACATTCTAAATAAAAGTTCTGTTCCTCAGTGTAATGTTAACAACATTGAAATAATTATTTAATTTTATTAGTAACAACTATGGAGGATACAATGAATGTACGTATGAATTGAGAATAATATAATTTGCTCAAAATATCAACAGTTAATTGTTTACAATGTTTAAAATAAAAAAAGATATTTATGCGCGACCGTTGTGGGTTTGATCCCCACTATTGGGGTTGAGTTCTGCCACTCAACCCTTTAGGGTCTCAAAAATTTGGCGGTGCGTGAGCAACGAAGTGTAGAGTTTCTCTTTTCTCACTACTATAAGCTGGACACGGCTTGAAATAAAAAAAATGTCTGACTTTACACATTAATATTATGATTAATAATTATCCACACTCCTTATATTAAAATTATGATATAATGCATCTCTAAAGGAAAGCTTAAAAGGTTTGGTCAATATCTAATTAATTGACAAATATTATTAGAAAAGTATATAGTGTATATATATTATAGAAAAGGAATTGATATCTTCAAAATTGTTTTTTATACTGACAAGCTATTTTTCTATAGACACAAATATATAGAAATTTAATATAAATATATGCATTCAAATGTTGACATCATGACATCGACAACAAAAAAATATATTTGCGCAGTAAATACTAATAAAAATAGGAACCTTATAACTAAATATATAAAATGGTGTAGATAATTTTACAATTAAAGATTAATTTTATAAGGAACTATTTCATAAAAATAAAAAAACTTCATCGAAATTATTTCTTTTCTAATTTAAAAAACATATTGATATGTTGCAGGGACAAAAAAATCAGCAGATTATTTAAAATAATAAAATGAAATAAAGTTAATTTTAACATAATTAAAAATAAACATTACCTCCTTTGTTTTTGTAAATTTATCCAAATCTTTGAAATTTCACATAAAACTAACGCAAGAAAAAAATATGTATTATGAAAAATAACAAATTAATTGTTTGGTATGATTTTTTCAGCTTCATCTGAGAGGGTGTGAGGGAAGCTCGTGTTAAAACACTCCGTTGGCCACGCACCGCCCAATTTTCGAGACATTGCGTGTTGAGCGGCGAAATCCAACGCCGCGCCGCCCAGTGTGAGGAAATGGAAATAATTTAAATTTAATCATTCTCCCGAGTGGAGATCCAATCTACAACTCAGAAATTAGAAATTCCGAATAATAATATGCCAATGAAATATTAAAAACCAAAACAAATTAAAGTGCACACTGCGTGATCTAAGCTGAGCTTTGCATTTGTGTTAGTGTCTATATACGAGTATAATGTTGTGACGTCACTTGCTTGGCCTAAACCCGTTTATACTGCTTTTTAACAATCGGCCTACAAACATATTTTATTTTTGTGTTCAATTTATTACAAGCGGAAGATAAAATTGGCAAGCAGTAAAAAAAGAAGAGGAGATTGCGTCCCCGCTGTTCTTGATGTAACGATTTCTGATAATTTAATAATAGGCTTAATTTAAAAAAAAAAACGGTTTACTCGCACAAATGCAAAGCTCAGCTTAGACCTCGCGGTATGTACTTCCTTTGCCATCAAAACAAAATCCGCGTATTCGAACTCTCATAGTAAATTAAATCAATAGTATTAATATTTATTAATATATACTTAATAGTATCTAATAAATTGTCAAAAATATAATTAAAACACTTATGTACTAAGCAATAGAGCTGTTCACAAAAACCTTTTTTTTATTTATTTCTCACGTAAATATAAAAAAAAGGATGTATAGTTTGTCGAGTTCTCTACACGAGCTAGGAAATGTAAACAAATTATATGTATTCATTCTCCTAAGAGGAGTTTTTACGTGTTCGTTTGAGACCGTTGTAGCGCAGGGGCACAAGCGTGCGACTGAACGCGACGGTTGTAGGTTCTATTCCCACTCGGGGGAATCATATATTTAATACTTTCATTCCCCCGTTCTGGTAACAGGGCAGAGTGTGGCGTTGAGGTCCAAAAAAATAATGCATAGATTGCTTACTATCGAGATACATACTGATATACAATACATTTTATTTTTTTCTTACATTATTTTAATAAATTACATAATGCCTTTACTGTATTCAATGACCCCATATAGTCTAGGTCTAGGAGAAGGGCGACAAAAACGGCGCTCGAACAAACATCAATTACAACTTTTAAATATATTTATGTATAGAAAAAGGTTAAGTGAGGTAAGTGGACTAAGTTTATTACTAATATTTGAGGATAAAAAAAAATAACTGTAAAAATATTTCATATTCTCAAAAGAAAAATTAAGTTTGTCTCTAAATTTATAAACAGTGTTTTTGTCATCACCACTTTAAATGAAACCACAATTATAACTACTCTATAAAAGCCTAATAGAATTAAAACAAAAGAGATTTTGCCAAAAATGAAAGTGATTTTTTCAAATAAAATAATTAATAAATTTAATAAAATTAATAAAGAAAGGCAGACGCTTCCACTCTGTATAATAATTTTTCCTTATTTGATTTTTTTTAAATAACACTTATGACTGTATAAAAAAAATCATCGTTCACAAATAAAAGAATCGTGTAAGACAAAAGAAATAAGAAAATAGTCACTATAGAAACACGAGCATTAAATAAATACACAATACATTACAATAATCTATGTATATTAAATATAATATGAAAAATTTTAGTCCACTTACGTCAATTATAGTCTGAGAGCCATACAATCACTATATAGCCACTCTCCTGGATCTACCTCAGAACTCTCGACCCGTTCCTAGTATTAGGAGGGCTTTTAAATCTGAAAGCCACTCGCATACTAATAATAATTATAGTCTAAGAGCCAACAAACTCTCGGTCTAGACTATTTAGGAAGGCTTTAAGACCTCAAAACCTCTCACGTCCATGAATTTAGTCTAAGAGCCAAACAATCGCTATATAGCCGCCCGTCTACCTCTACCTCTAAACCCTCTGCCTCTTGGCCTAGACCCTTTACTAGTATTAGGAGGGCTTTTAGGCCTCAAAGCCTCTATTCTTTCCGTACATCCGGTAGTTTCTTTGCCTTCTGTGAAATATGAGGCATATAATTCCGCGTTGAAGTTAGAATTAGTTAATTCGTGACCAATTGTGACCCATCCGGGACGTATTGTTGAATCGCGACCGAACAGATGTACTCTGAAAGTAAAATTATTTATAAATAAATATTTTTTTATTTTACATTTCATACTGTATCCCGCACATAGCAAAGTGGGCAGAGGAAACCTGAGAACCTAGTGTTAAAAGAGACTCCATTTTCATTAAGACACTTGAATTAAGCAGTTGCCACTAGAACTCTACATCGCGTCAAAATTAAATTATTAAATTTAAATTTCTTTGATCTCGTGGTATTGAAACATTTAATCATTTAATTTTTTCGCTATGGTTACAAGACATAGCGCGGCACTGAGTTACGCCACCCCACGCGTATTATCTCTAGATTTGATCACTATGTGGGAAACAGTTTTTCTTAACACTAAGTTTATTCTCCTACTGAAGAAAAATCAAGATTCGAACCTACTAACCTTCTACGGCCCAAACAGAAGTGCTCCATAATATGAAATATTTCAATAGGTTTCTCAGTACTACCAAACTCCGGGTCCTCTGATATAATAAGATCTATATCTACATTTGCATGTATGAAGTCACCATCCACTGATCTTCTTACTGTGCCTTTTTGTGAAAAAAGGAATATTATTTAGTAATTCTAAAAATGTTTAGAAAATATACAGAGGGTTTTTGGCAGCACCACTTTAAATAAAACCTGTTTTAACTACTCTATAAAAGCATAATACAGTTCTTAATTTTTTTAAATATATTTAAATAAAATAAGACTTTTTGTATTAATATTGTAGAAATAAGTACATCTTTGCATTTTTAAAAACAGTAGAAATCACAGACAGATACTTTTATTTATATGTATAGATAATAAAAAAAATTATACCTTTAATGCCCATAAGACAATGTTCCTTAGTCCTTTGAAACACAGCATTATGTTCTAGATTTTTCGAATGTCCTGGATTTTTTATGTTTGTTTTAATCCAACAAATGTCTTCACAACGTCTGAATCCCCACTTTTTTAGACATTCTCTCCCCATGTCTAAGCCTGAAATGTTTAATAATATTTTCTGTTATTAGTTTATATAAAGATTTTTACATTTTATATATGGAAAAGACCAGTCATGGCGCAGGTCTTAATAGGTTCCCTCTGCCTAACCTTCTGCGTGAGGGATACAGTGTGAAGCTGATGAATTTTTATTTAAAACAAGTAAATATTAACCTTCCGAACTGCCACACCACAAAAACACAAAGGCCCTGGGTTGTGCCAAGTGATGTAGTTCCAGAGCGAGGACATCCCTCCACCGCCATCCAGCACCTAATGGCGGCTCTACTAACACTACGTCGAACTTACTACCCATTGATTTTAGATCAAATGTCTAGAAAAAAAGGGAAAATATGCATATCTTATATCTCTACTAATATGCTTTCTACTAATATTATAAAATTAATAGTTTAGAGGATTAATGTTTGTTTCACATTCATGCAAAAATTATTAAACAAATTTAGATGAAACTTTATGATAATGTACATGTAGCTTATATATTTAAATATTATATTGACTACAATATGTTTAAGTAATGTTAAGATTTTTTATAATTTATATAATATAATGGCTTAAGCATTAAATAATGGCTTTAAGCCACATTTGTTGTTTTTTTTTTTTATTTTATTTTGAAAGCTACATCCACGGGTGCATAGTTGCCCATGCCTTTTTTTATTTTAAGAAAGTTCTTTTAATGTGGCGTACTTAATTTTGGGACAATTTAAATTGTACTTATATCTAGAGCTTATACTAGAAGGGTTGGGTGAGACCCCTACCGACAGTCTTTTTTTTTTTTAAACATATATTATTATAACATGATAATTGTCTTTTTTATAATTATTTTATACATGTCTATGTTGCCACATTTGTTGTTTGTGTAGTTAAAAATATTAATCTCAGCAACTACTAGGTCAGATTGAAAAAAATATTTTAGTGTTAGATAGTCCATTTATGGATATATTACATTTGCTTAATTATTTTCATTTGACTACAGATACCAAGACCAAGTAGGTTAAAAAGCAAATATATTTTTTTATTTATCTTTATTCAGAAGCTATTTTGTTAATATGTACAAAGTATGTATTATTTTCATTTCCTCACTCTGATAAAAAGACAATACATAATCTTTGTAAGAGCATAATATTAATCATACAAAACTTATAACAAATACTCACTTTAAGATCACACTTCAAATACATAGGAGGTGTGGCAGTTCTAGCGATAAGCTCATCTTTTAATTTGATCAATTCTCTAAGTTTAGGGTACTCTTCAAATCTGTCAGCTAATCCTACATCACGGATAAAGTTTTGGGGCCTTTGACCCGTGTCTACGAAATGCTGGCAGTAGTCATTGTGTGGGTTAGATGATTGTGTGCCCTGAAAATATAAAAATATTATATGTATTCAAAAATTTTTTTGAGGCAGTGGCAAAAGAGTTTGTAAATGCTATAGTTGTGGATTTGATTCACACTTATCATAAAACAGTTTAATAATACAGATAAGACAAATGATCACAAGAAGAAAAAGCTCATAAAAGCTCAATTTGAAATATATATATATATTATATACCTTTAAGAATGTAGATGAATCAGTGTAAACAAGGCTGTCAGACTCTTTATGCGCTGGTTTTTCATTTCCATCTTCACTATATTCAGTTACCGCTTGTTTTTTTGGAAGCACGTCGAGAGAAGTTCCTAATGCATGACGAAGTTCACTCACACTCGAGACTCCCAGCTGTAATAATAGAAAAAAATCTATATTAAATAGATATTTTGAAGCTCCAGTGTATAGTTTTAATGGTCAGACAAGTATTATTGGTTTTCTTTCAATTAATAAACTCATTTTATTATTCAAGTATTGTTATCAGCAAAACAAACATTGTTTTTTACCGTTTGTGCCAGTAACTTTTTTCGTTTTTGAGACCTTTCACGTAGCTCTTTCAGTTTTTCACTCATTTTTCTAATTAAAAATAGTAAATAACTATAATTTACAAAACAACGGTATAGCGTCCTAACATTACAAGTTTTATTTTTAGGTTGATAAGTTGTGCTTAAGAAGAGAATTATAATTTGTGAACAGATTAAAAATATTATGTGAAACCCACAGATTACAAAGAGCTATTTTAATTTTTAACTTTCTATAATATTGTTGAAATTTTGTTAAATAATTTAACATGTAAAGTATTAGAATCATTTAAATTTTACAAATAGTACATTTGAAATAACAATATACTCTTATGATCATATTTTTTTTTATAATTTTAATTGTGAAAAGTAGAGTAAGTAAATAATTTTTAATTATTATGTGTAACAGTCATGCCAGTCGTGGAGGGGCACAAAGTGTGACTGTAAACACGACTGGTTGTGGGTTCGAAGGTTCGAAAGGTTCTTAACAGACAGATAAACGGCAAACGAAGTGATCCTTTATATAAGGGTTACTTTTATTCTTAAAAGGTAACGTAATAAAAGAAACTCTCCGACGGGGATTCTTACCACTATACTACTAGAAGTTTGGGACTAACATTTCTAATAACTAATTTTATACGATCATACAATACGGTCGAAGAGTCGTGGTCAACTTACTTTGGATTATTTTCTTATTTCCTCGGGAGTGGGCTGGACTCTAGGTTTGAACACATCTGTTCCTGTTCGCGTAAAGGTTCATTTTCAGGAAAATCTTTTTATTAGTAAGATTGCTGAAGCATGGCGCATGCTTCTCATTAAGTCTTTAATTTATCAAAGATTATAGTTTTTTTAACTTCACATATTTCTAACTTGGAGAACTTGGTGTTAAAACTATTTCAGCATCCAACAATACTAATGTACAGATTTGTTTTGAACTTGACCATTTTAAATGAAACCAGTTTTAACTACTCTACAAAAGTGTAATAAAATTTAAGTGTTTTTTTTATTCAATAATAAAATTATAAAGCAGATCTTTAGCAGGTTTCTCTCCTATTCTTTTTTTAATATTTTTGTTTTTTTTTCAATAGATAGTTTATATCTAAATTTAATTTTCAAAAGACATGTTTTACAAACAAAAATCAGTCCTCAATCATTTGGGTACTATTAATAAAAGTAAAGTAAAATTATATTTTTTATTCACAGAATATAATTATAATTGCAATAAATTTACAATTCACATACATTATTATCACATACGCAACAAGGTAGGCAGAGGGAACCTAGTGTTAAGACACACCATTCCTTACTTTCCGCCGAAATTTAAGAACATTGTGTGTTGAGTGGCGGAACTCAACGTCGCATTATGCGACAACACCAGAGGAAAGAAATGAAAATATAAATTTAAATATTTCATCTCCCCGAGTGGGGATTGGACCCACAAGCAGTTGATTTTACAGTCACATTTTTTGCCTCAGTACCACAACTGGCCTCGATCACCTCTGCTTTTTTTAAGATACAAAAAATTATTAACAAATTAACAATATACAATTAAAAAAAATACTATTTATTTGTACATTTTTTAATTAAACTATATTTATATTTGTAACTTTGAATTCTTACAAAAATAGTTAATAATTAATACTAAATTAGGAATAAAAAACAAAAAGTATTTAATAAATCTAATATATTAAGCAAGCAATTCTTGTATATATATATGAATGTCTTATAATCATATAATATGAATGTCAAAAACTGCTATAACAATTTTAAGGCAACATGTGTCAGGGTGAAAACTTATCTAGCTAGATAAACCTTAGCATTTTAGGAAATATTGTTTCAACCAAGTTTTCAGGAAGATTAAAAAAATTGTCACAAAATATTATTAGAATACTAAGGTAACAGAATTGATAATTTAAAGCATTTATAATAATAAAAAGAGTTTCCAGAATAAAACTCCAATTACAACAAGTTTACAAATCACAATTAACATAGATTATCAAAAAAAAGCTGACATCACAAAGTTACACGATTAAAATTTGTTATTAACAAATTAATCAATAATTATTAACAAGGAATTATAAATATATAAAGGATATATAACAGTCAACTTGGGACAAATCCAGTCAAGCTAACAATGGTAAAGTGATGGTAAATCAATGAAACACTTATCTGAATTTTACACACACTCATATTGTATTTCAATCTGTCCACTTATTAATTGCTAGATTTTAAGCTTCAGTGTCCCTTTTGTTTTTCAATGCATAAATTGCACCTCCTTATCACATTGTGCCTTGCTTTAGCTAGTAGATCCTCCTCCGCGACAATGTTTTTAATTTTATCAAATGCCTGCACAATTCTTTGTCGAACCTCATCCTCTGTGTGGACCTCTGATGCATAAACATCCTTTTTTATTCGGCTCCACAAAAAAAAACTAAGCGGCGTGAGGTCCCGTGAACGGGCAGGCCACTTCTGAGGTCCATACCGTCCAATCCATTGATCTCCAAATAAGCTTGATAGCATATTTCTAGCAAGCTCTCCACAGTGTGTGGGTGCTCCATCTGCTTGAAACCACATTTTACTATATACATCTAGGGGGATCTGGTCGATATATTCTGTTACAGGGCCACGTATGAGATCCAAATATTTCATAGCATTTAAATGACCGTCTATAAAAACTGGCCCCAGTATTTTGTTTTGGTGAATGCCGGCCCATACACTTACAGCGAATTTGTCTTGATGACCAGTGTTCTGCTTTAGATGTAGATTTTGTTCACTCCAATATCTTGAGTTTTGCCAGTTCTGAATGCCATTGGGAGTGAAAGTGTTCTCGTCAGTCCATAAAATGTTAAACACAAAGTCTGGGTCAGTGTTGAAATTTTGTAGTAACCATTGACAATATGCTACTCTGAGTCTATCTTGTGGTAATGAAGGCTTATTTTTTGTATATTTGAAGGAACGACGTTCATTTTGTTTTAGAATTTTATGTACTGTAAAGTGGCTTACCCGGAAATGATTCGCTGTTTTGCGTAAACTGGACGTAGGATTTTTATCGGAATATTTTAAAATGTTCATTTCCTTCTCTATTGGTATTCCACCTGACGGAGCACGCTCTTGGCAAGGCACTACTGGGAGGTTTTCTCGAAGCCTTTGAATTGCTTTTACAATTGTACGATAATCTGATGGACATCGACGACTTTTACCATACCTTTCTCGATACGTTTGTATTGCGAGAGCTCCATTTTGTCGGCATTCTCCATAAATTAAAATCATGTCTATGTACTCCGTAGAAGTAAAGTGAGCATACGCCATTTTCAAATAAAAACACAATCTAAAAGTAAAAATATTGTCCAAATTCGTGAAGAGTGAATATCAACACAAAACCGCAAATGATGGTAATACAAATAATAATAAAGAAACGTTATACACAACACAAGATAAAGCCAAAAGAAGAGATCAAATCAAAGAGATAGTTTAACAAACAGTTACAAACTCACAAACCGAAATTCAAGTATATGACATATTATGTTCCTTGAAGTTTGGAGTATAGGCAGTGCTGCCAATTTTAAAAAAGATGTACTGTAGGACAGATAAGAAAAATAGTAATTTCCATTTGAAAAATACACAGGGTAGGTAAAAAATAATAAAACGATTACGATAAACGATACAATTTATAAGACCCCAAAAATAGCAGGCGTTTTTTGCTAGATATTTATTTTTAATTAAAAGAAATTTTAGATAGCTTATATAGGCATAATTTTTACAATATTTGAATGGAGATTTTTAGGGTTCCGTATCTTTTAAAGAAAAAAGGAACCCTTATAAGATCATTTTGTGGTGCGTCTGTCTGTCTATCTGTGTGTCAAGAGCTTTTATCTCAGGAGTACTTGGAAATAAAGTGTATAAATAAAAAAAAACATATGGCCGCTTATATAGCACAAAAACACGTGCTTCGATACTACAAAGAGAATCAAAATTAATAGGGTGCTTCCGGTTAATAATTATGAAATTTGGCAGCTAGCATCTACAGGTAGTAGTAGTGAACAAAAAGAACATCTTTTATATATTATAGGGTTTTATAGAAAAATAGTTACATACTATCAACCAATTCCTCAACTTCTACTGAGTTAGTTGTATCTTTATACTTGCCTATATTAATTATTTGAGTAAGTAATTTAAATGTCGTTTTTATTTATATGTATACTTGTATAGATAAATATTTTCCCAAATCCGAACCCAAAATCTGTAGTTTTAGTGTATTTTACACGATTATGTCACGAAAATGTGTTTTTTTAAATAATATATTAACAACTGCTTGTCATTTTTGTTAATTATGCAATTATATTTTGTTTAATATTTAGTATAATTTAGTGAACAGAATCACAGAATCGCGTAAAGCTTTTACGCGGAGAGTGAACTGTTTCAACCGCCCCGGCCCTGGGAGGGTAGGTTTTTTTTAAATTCAAATATTTATATATGCGCCATGAAGCGCCATGCTTCAGCAATCTTACTAATAAAAAGATTTTCCTGAAAATGAACCTTTACGCGAACAGGAACAGATGTGTTCAAACCTAGAGTCCAGCCCACTCCCGAGGAAATAAGAAAATAATCCAAAGTAAGTTGACCACGACTCTTCGACCGTATTGTATGATCGTATAAAATTAGTTATTAGAAATGTTAGTCCCAAACTTCTAGTAGTATAGTGGTAAGAATCCCCGTCGGAGAGTTTCTTTTATTACGTTACCTTTTAAGAATAAAAGTAACCCTTATATAAAGGATCACTTCGTTTGCCGTTTATCTGTCTGTTAAGAACCTTTCGAACCTTCGAACCCACAACCAGTCGTGTTTACAGTCACACTTTGTGCCCCTCCACGACTGGCATGACTGTTACACATAATAATTAAAAATTATTTACTTACTCTACTTTTCACAATTAAAATTATAAAAAAAAATATGATCATAAGAGTATATTGTTATTTCAAATGTACTATTTGTAAAATTTAAATGATTCTAATACTTTACATGTTAAATTATTTAACAAAATTTCAACAATATTATAGAAAGTTAAAAATTAAAATAGCTCTTTGTAATCTGTGGGTTTCACATAATATTTTTAATCTGTTCACAAATTATAATTCTCTTCTTAAGCACAACTTATCAACCTAAAAATAAAACTTGTAATGTTAGGACGCTATACCGTTGTTTTGTAAATTATAGTTATTTACTATTTTTAATTAGAAAAATGAGTGAAAAACTGAAAGAGCTACGTGAAAGGTCTCAAAAACGAAAAAAGTTACTGGCACAAACGGTAAAAAACAATGTTTGTTTTGCTGATAACAATACTTGAATAATAAAATGAGTTTATTAATTGAAAGAAAACCAATAATACTTGTCTGACCATTAAAACTATACACTGGAGCTTCAAAATATCTATTTAATATAGATTTTTTTCTATTATTACAGCTGGGAGTCTCGAGTGTGAGTGAACTTCGTCATGCATTAGGAACTTCTCTCGACGTGCTTCCAAAAAAACAAGCGGTAACTGAATATAGTGAAGATGGAAATGAAAAACCAGCGCATAAAGAGTCTGACAGCCTTGTTTACACTGATTCATCTACATTCTTAAAGGTATATAATATATATATATATTTCAAATTGAGCTTTTATGAGCTTTTTCTTCTTGTGATCATTTGTCTTATCTGTATTATTAAACTGTTTTATGATAAGTGTGAATCAAATCCACAACTATAGCATTTACAAACTCTTTTGCCACTGCCTCAAAAAAATTTTTGAATACATATAATATTTTTATATTTTCAGGGCACACAATCATCTAACCCACACAATGACTACTGCCAGCATTTCGTAGACACGGGTCAAAGGCCCCAAAACTTTATCCGTGATGTAGGATTAGCTGACAGATTTGAAGAGTACCCTAAACTTAGAGAATTGATCAAATTAAAAGATGAGCTTATCGCTAGAACTGCCACACCTCCTATGTATTTGAAGTGTGATCTTAAAGTGAGTATTTGTTATAAGTTTTGTATGATTAATATTATGCTCTTACAAAGATTATGTATTGTCTTTTTATCAGAGTGAGGAAATGAAAATAATACATACTTTGTACATATTAACAAAATAGCTTCTGAATAAAGATAAATAAAAAAATATATTTGCTTTTTAACCTACTTGGTCTTGGTATCTGTAGTCAAATGAAAATAATTAAGCAAATGTAATATATCCATAAATGGACTATCTAACACTAAAATATTTTTTTCAATCTGACCTAGTAGTTGCTGAGATTAATATTTTTAACTACACAAACAACAAATGTGGCAACATAGACATGTATAAAATAATTATAAAAAAGACAATTATCATGTTATAATAATATATGTTTAAAAAAAAAAAAGACTGTCGGTAGGGGTCTCACCCAACCCTTCTAGTATAAGCTCTAGATATAAGTACAATTTAAATTGTCCCAAAATTAAGTACGCCACATTAAAAGAACTTTCTTAAAATAAAAAAAGGCATGGGCAACTATGCACCCGTGGATGTAGCTTTCAAAATAAAATAAAAAAAAAAAACAACAAATGTGGCTTAAAGCCATTATTTAATGCTTAAGCCATTATATTATATAAATTATAAAAAATCTTAACATTACTTAAACATATTGTAGTCAATATAATATTTAAATATATAAGCTACATGTACATTATCATAAAGTTTCATCTAAATTTGTTTAATAATTTTTGCATGAATGTGAAACAAACATTAATCCTCTAAACTATTAATTTTATAATATTAGTAGAAAGCATATTAGTAGAGATATAAGATATGCATATTTTCCCTTTTTTTCTAGACATTTGATCTAAAATCAATGGGTAGTAAGTTCGACGTAGTGTTAGTAGAGCCGCCATTAGGTGCTGGATGGCGGTGGAGGGATGTCCTCGCTCTGGAACTACATCACTTGGCACAACCCAGGGCCTTTGTGTTTTTGTGGTGTGGCAGTTCGGAAGGTTAATATTTACTTGTTTTAAATAAAAATTCATCAGCTTCACACTGTATCCCTCACGCAGAAGGTTAGGCAGAGGGAACCTATTAAGACCTGCGCCATGACTGGTCTTTTCCATATATAAAATGTAAAAATCTTTATATAAACTAATAACAGAAAATATTATTAAACATTTCAGGCTTAGACATGGGGAGAGAATGTCTAAAAAAGTGGGGATTCAGACGTTGTGAAGACATTTGTTGGATTAAAACAAACATAAAAAATCCAGGACATTCGAAAAATCTAGAACATAATGCTGTGTTTCAAAGGACTAAGGAACATTGTCTTATGGGCATTAAAGGTATAATTTTTTTTATTATCTATACATATAAATAAAAGTATCTGTCTGTGATTTCTACTGTTTTTAAAAATGCAAAGATGTACTTATTTCTACAATATTAATACAAAAAGTCTTATTTTATTTAAATATATTTAAAAAAATTAAGAACTGTATTATGCTTTTATAGAGTAGTTAAAACAGGTTTTATTTAAAGTGGTGCTGCCAAAAACCCTCTGTATATTTTCTAAACATTTTTAGAATTACTAAATAATATTCCTTTTTTCACAAAAAGGCACAGTAAGAAGATCAGTGGATGGTGACTTCATACATGCAAATGTAGATATAGATCTTATTATATCAGAGGACCCGGAGTTTGGTAGTACTGAGAAACCTATTGAAATATTTCATATTATGGAGCACTTCTGTTTGGGCCGTAGAAGGTTAGTAGGTTCGAATCTTGATTTTTCTTCAGTAGGAGAATAAACTTAGTGTTAAGAAAAACTGTTTCCCACATAGTGATCAAATCTAGAGATAATACGCGTGGGGTGGCGTAACTCAGTGCCGCGCTATGTCTTGTAACCATAGCGAAAAAATTAAATGATTAAATGTTTCAATACCACGAGATCAAAGAAATTTAAATTTAATAATTTAATTTTGACGCGATGTAGAGTTCTAGTGGCAACTGCTTAATTCAAGTGTCTTAATGAAAATGGAGTCTCTTTTAACACTAGGTTCTCAGGTTTCCTCTGCCCACTTTGCTATGTGCGGGATACAGTATGAAATGTAAAATAAAAAAATATTTATTTATAAATAATTTTACTTTCAGAGTACATCTGTTCGGTCGCGATTCAACAATACGTCCCGGATGGGTCACAATTGGTCACGAATTAACTAATTCTAACTTCAACGCGGAATTATATGCCTCATATTTCACAGAAGGCAAAGAAACTACCGGATGTACGGAAAGAATAGAGGCTTTGAGGCCTAAAAGCCCTCCTAATACTAGTAAAGGGTCTAGGCCAAGAGGCAGAGGGTTTAGAGGTAGAGGTAGACGGGCGGCTATATAGCGATTGTTTGGCTCTTAGACTAAATTCATGGACGTGAGAGGTTTTGAGGTCTTAAAGCCTTCCTAAATAGTCTAGACCGAGAGTTTGTTGGCTCTTAGACTATAATTATTATTAGTATGCGAGTGGCTTTCAGATTTAAAAGCCCTCCTAATACTAGGAACGGGTCGAGAGTTCTGAGGTAGATCCAGGAGAGTGGCTATATAGTGATTGTATGGCTCTCAGACTATAATTGACGTAAGTGGACTAAAATTTTTCATATTATATTTAATATACATAGATTATTGTAATGTATTGTGTATTTATTTAATGCTCGTGTTTCTATAGTGACTATTTTCTTATTTCTTTTGTCTTACACGATTCTTTTATTTGTGAACGATGATTTTTTTTATACAGTCATAAGTGTTATTTAAAAAAAATCAAATAAGGAAAAATTATTATACAGAGTGGAAGCGTCTGCCTTTCTTTATTAATTTTATTAAATTTATTAATTATTTTATTTGAAAAAATCACTTTCATTTTTGGCAAAATCTCTTTTGTTTTAATTCTATTAGGCTTTTATAGAGTAGTTATAATTGTGGTTTCATTTAAAGTGGTGATGACAAAAACACTGTTTATAAATTTAGAGACAAACTTAATTTTTCTTTTGAGAATATGAAATATTTTTACAGTTATTTTTTTTTATCCTCAAATATTAGTAATAAACTTAGTCCACTTACCTCACTTAACCTTTTTCTATACATAAATATATTTAAAAGTTGTAATTGATGTTTGTTCGAGCGCCGTTTTTGTCGCCCTTCTCCTAGACCTAGACTATATGGGGTCATTGAATACAGTAAAGGCATTATGTAATTTATTAAAATAATGTAAGAAAAAAATAAAATGTATTGTATATCAGTATGTATCTCGATAGTAAGCAATCTATGCATTATTTTTTTGGACCTCAACGCCACACTCTGCCCTGTTACCAGAACGGGGGAATGAAAGTATTAAATATATGATTCCCCCGAGTGGGAATAGAACCTACAACCGTCGCGTTCAGTCGCACGCTTGTGCCCCTGCGCTACAACGGTCTCAAACGAACACGTAAAAACTCCTCTTNCACTGTGGTGTCGTTAGGTGATAAGTAATGCAAGAAAGAGACAGCAACACTGCACTGTAACGTAGGTTCGTTGTTAGCAATTCGGGGAAGCGAGCGATAAGGCCGGGCCCGAGCTTGATGAGGGTGACAGATAAGAGACGCGTCTAGTGGCATTTAATTAATCGAAAAACTATCTTTGGAACGGTTAGAGCTACAGCTCTGGGACCCAGCGCAATCGATTCAAATGGGGGGCTAAACTTTTTTTTAGTTTTGACGCATCGACAAGTCGGCTCGCGGGGTCTGGCACACTCCCGTGGTTCTAGCGCATCTGTTGGCGTGGTGTGGCGTGGCGCAGGCGCCAGAACCAACATATCCCAACTACTCATATTTATACAACTGTATCGCAAAATTTGTGGCATTACTATAATCAATTATAATTACTTCAAATTGCAAAAAAAATGTAGGTCTATCTGTATACTAAGTTCTTTTTAAAGACTGAATTTATTTATTTATATTAAAAAAGTAGTTTCACACTTTTTCCCGCATGGCAGAGTAGGCACACAAAACCTAGTGTCAAAACACTCCGTTCCCCACGCACCGTAAAATCTTTGAACGCAGCTTAACTCTGCGCTTAGTCTTGTCAGCAGTGCAGGTGGAAGGAATGAAAATCTTATTCACTCTCCAAGTGATCGTGTATTTCCCGACTGCTGAGGGGTTATTACTGAACTACTTACTTGATGAATTGGAACGAAACTTTTCTTGGGTAGGAGCTATTTGATATGGATAGACTATAGGAAATTATTAATTGCGTCGTACAATACGCACCTGTACATATAATATGTGTATGCAAACATTCGTCAAATTTCCGCTATAAAATGGCGCTTTTGTGTGGATTCCTATATTCAGTTAAGTTCTATCAGTGACACTTTTAAAACCATTTTCAGTCCATCAGGCCAACAGTTATTTCAAAAAAGTTCAGTCCCAGAATTGAAAATGGCGTTTGCTAAATTGATGTTCTTAATGTTATGCTTAATAATTATAATTGAAAATGTAAAATGTGAGTATTAAGAATAAATTTATTTTATGACGCCATATTCCATAGTGGCATAGTTGTGAATGACTCGTGATATATTAGAGCAAAGTCATTTCAACGTAAATAGTGTTGTAAAAAGGTAAATTCACGCTGTTTCCCGTACATAGCGGGTTAGACAGAGAGAACCTCAGAACCTAGTGTTAGATACTCCGTTCCTATTAAGACACTTCCGATCCCAACTTAATCCGCCGAATTCTTGTGTGTCGAGTAAATAACCGGTAGATGTAGGCCGTCCACATTACACATTAAAATCTCTCGGTGTTCCTCCTCAATCACGCATTTGGAGCCAAGCCAGCCTTTTTCCATAACCCCGGTGGCGGAAACCGGTTAGGCGCATAGAGAAGTCAAGATGAGCGTACGTACTCAAGCCAGGTGAATAGGCTATATCACCTGGCCCGAGCTGACGGTCAGCTTGGGTAAGCTGACCGCCATATGGCCGATCCCTTTGCCTAGCAGGGTGCTATATGCGGAAATCTATTCTTAAATTTGTTAAGGCCGTCGTGGCGCAGCGGCACGAGGGTGTGACTGTAATGCGACCGTTGTGGGTTCGATCCCCACTCGAGGAACTGAAATATTTATTTTCGTGTATATTTCCATTTCTTCACTCTGGTGTTGAGGCAAAGCGCGGCGTTGTCACCACTGGCCACTCAACACGCAATACCTCCAGAATTCCGCAGAAAGTGGAGAACGGAGTGTCTTAACACTTCGTTTCCTCTGCCTATCCTGCCGTGTGCGGGATAGCGTGAAGCTATAAAAAAATGTAGCAAATTAGCAATTTGATAAATATCGTGTATGAGAGAGCAGTGCAGTGTTATCTGTCAGTGATTGCTAGATTGTGAGGTGACGGCGGACGTGACCCTTATTATTTAATAATATATATTTTTAAATTTTTTATTAACAGCTTTTATTTAACTTGCAATGTATGTATGTGGGTTCGGGTGAAATCTTGGAGCTCAATTTTGAAGTAGTTATCTTCAACCGATTGAGCTGAAATTTTGTTTACACGTTTAGTTTGGATGACAATGCACGATAAAATATGTGACGTCATTCTAAATCTAATATGGTGGACCATACAAGATGGCGGAATTGTTATTTTTAATGTACTTCTACAATATGGGTATCAAATGAAAGGGCTCGTTGAGAGCAACACGAAAAATAATGTGATGTCATTCTAAATCCAATATGGAGAAAATTGAAAATAGCCGCGTATCTATTTAGTTTACTTCTACAATATAGATATTAAATGAAATGAGTCGTTGTCCGTAACTTGAAAAATAATGTGACGTTATTCTAAATCCAATATGGCGGAACATCTAAGATGTTGGAAAAGTTATTATCTATGCACTTCTGCAATATGGGTATCAAATGAAAGACTTGCCGAGAACAATTAAAAAATAATGTGACATCACTTGAAATCTAACGTATTTCAACACTATTCAAGTTTTTTGTGCTTTCATATAATGAAAGGTACGTTCGTACGATTGAGCTGAAATTTTGTGTACACGTTTGGTTTGGATGAAAATGTACGATAAGGTTTGTGACTTTATTCTAAATACAATATGACGGACCATCCAAGATGGCGGAATAGTTATATTTAATGCATTTCTATAATATGGGTATCAAATGAAAGCACTTGTTGATAGTAACTCGAAAAATAGTGTAATGTCATTCTAAATCCAATATGGCGTACCATCTAATGTAACAGAATAGTTGTTTTTGATGCACTTGTACATTATGCGTATCAAATGAAAGGGCGTCTTGAGAGCAACTTGGAAAATGATGTAACGTCATTCTAAATCCAATATTCCAGATCATCCAAGATGACGGAATAGTTATTATTTTTGCAATTCTCCAATATGGATATCAAATGAAAAAGCTCGTTGAGAGCATCTCGAAAAATAATGTAACGTCATTCTAAATCCAATATGGCAGACCATCCAAGATAGCCGAATAGTTATTTTAAGTCTACTTCTACAATATGGATATCTATTGAAAAAGCTCGTTGAGTAACTCGAAAAATGTGTCGTTTTTCTAAATCCAATATGGCAGAACATCTAAGATGGCGGAATAGTTATTATTTATGCTCATCTGCAATACGGTATCAAATGAAAGGGCTTGCCAAGATAAGTTAGAAAAATAATGTGACATCTAGTCTCCTTTTTAGAGCGTTTAAATAAAAGCTTTTTATAAAAATGATTTTTTGCTTATAATATATTTTACGTTATTTCAGGCAGAGGGTGCCGCGATCCAGATATGGAGTTAGTGACGTGCGGTTGTGACCGCACTTGCCTTGCTCCGACTCCAGATTGTTCGGATTGTAGTCAGAAGTGCGTCTGCAAAAATGGTTTATATAAATTGGAACGAAGAAATGAAACCAAATGTGTTCCACTCACTAAATGTAGTTAAACATATTTTATATAGGTGTAATATGGTTTCAAAGTCGACAGTGCCACTTATAAATATACTCTAGCTTCTCCTCTGCAATAAAAGTTTTCAAATTACAACAGTGCATTTTTAGTTATTATGACCTACAACAGTACCTAATGTTAAACATTTTTACTCATATAATATAAAAATATATATTACTAGCCATAAATATATATATATATAATTTTATATGAGTAAATAAGTTTAACATACATGTAACAAATAACTACGTTATTATTAATTTCTGTCTCCATGATTACCTACGTCCCATAAGTGACATCCATGCAAAAATTGAGACTCCTAGCATTTGTAGTAACGAAGTTTCATACAAACTTTCCACCCCATAAACAACCCCTTAGAAGTCGAATATTGCAAATCCCCGTCTTAGCGAGCACCTACGTCCTATAAGTACCTCCTATGCAAAAATTGAGATTCCTAGCACATGTAATTTTTGAAATTTCGTGATGAGTGAGTGAGCGACCTTTCGATTTTATATATATAGATTAAGACTAGCGGCCCATCCCGAGTTCGTTCGGGTCAAAACTTAACTTAACTTCACGCTTTATCCGTAGCGGGGTGGTCAGAGAGAACGGAGCGCCAAACGCTACGGTCTCTACATACCTCTTTCGCCTCGTCCACTGTCATCAACCTCTTCATACATGCCCTTCGGGGGGTCCCCATGCTTTTTACGTGACATTCCTCCAGTATATTTGATACTGTGTGTTTTAAGGTAAACCGAGGTCTTCCCTTACCTCTCTTACCACTCACTTTTCCATCATAAATCTTTTTTGCCTTTCTTTCTTCAATCATTCGTTCAACGTGCCCAAACCAACTGAACATGTTCTTCTTCATTTTCACCGTCGCTTCCTCGCTAGTACCTGCCATTCGGTGTATCTCTTCATTGCGGATTCGATCAGCTGAAGTGACTCCGCATATCCTATGAAGAGAGCGCATTTCCACGGCATTCATCTTTCTTTCATTCTTTTTCTGTAATACCCACGTTTCGCTGCCGTATAACAACATCGGTACCAACACTGCATCGTGTACGGCCAAACGCGCAGCTGTGCTGACGTTTCGCCGTCTCATCAATGCCGCTATAGCTCCGTTAATCCTGTATCTTCCATCTCTACTGAACATACTTCTCAAGTATAACACCTCATTCACTTGTTCTAATATTCTACCAATTACACTGACATTGCGTTCCATCCTCTCTTCGTTTCGTTCAAATACCAGAACCTTTGTTGTTTTAATAAAAGAAAAAAAAAAAATGAGATGTCGGGTCAAAATAAAAGAAAAAAAAATTAAAATGAGTTAAAGCCATTATGTTACAATATTTCTGTATACACAATACGTTTTATTTTCTTAAGGCATCAAAATATATTGGTTTTCACCGCACCCGGATCTAGATAATGCAACATATAATTGCCCGTGAGTAAAACAGCATTCCCTTAAATCAATCCCAATATGTTTGAAAGTTTGTCCCTGAGCTTTATTGATTGTGACGGCAAATGATGTTCTAACTAGAAATTGTATCCTTTTAAAACTAAAAGGCAAATCTGTTGGAATCATGGGAATTCGTGGAATCAGCACTGTTTGCCCAATGACTGGTCCAGTCAAAATTATGGCCCCTATGACATTTCGCAGAAATTTCACTTGCAATCTAGTGCCGTTGCATAAACTTGGTGGGTGTAGATTTCGGAACAAAATTATTGGCCTGCCGATTTTTAATTTCAATAAATGGGGAGGTAGCACGCACGGATTCAACGAATTTAAACATTTTGAGGGTAATGAATCGCATCTTCTTGTTCCACAACAGCATCAATGGAAAATCATCATAATTGATGCTGTCACCTGGTAATTTAGCTATCATTTTTTCATTGATGGCGTCAACGTTTGAATTTTTCCCAGCTAAAATTGCCCTCTCACACATCCATTGATGATTTTTTTGGTGTATATTGGCCACATTTGGGTACACTTTTAATATTAGGTCTTCAATATTTGTCAAAATTCTACCAAGGTCTTTACCTAAGGAAATTTTTTTGTCATCTGATTCAGGTACTTTCCCTTCCCCAATTAATAAAAGTTTGTTTTCAATATCTGAGGTGCCTCCACCGTGATAACTCCTCATGTTAGTAGAAAGCTTTAGAAATTCTATAGATTTCCATAATGGGGATGACTTCAAACATGACTTGATAATATCTGCTCTAGTTCCCCTAACTATTACAGGCAATGTTTGTCTAAAGTCACCGGAAAACATCATAGTGACTCCACCCATAGCTTTATTTGACTTTCGTAGATCCTTAAGCGTCCTATCTAAAGCCTCAACGTGAGCTCTGTGAGTCATAGTGCACTCATCCTATACTATGAGGCTCGCATCTTGCAGCACTTTGCCCAAAGGACCATTTTTTCGAATGGAGCACACATTATGTCAATCAAATGAAACATTAAGGGGCAACTTAAACGTAGAGTGAGCAGTTCTTCCATCCCTCTAAAATGTTGCTGCAATACCTGATGATGCAACGGCTATGGCGATTTTACCCTGTGCCCTAACTTTGGCTAGTATTAAATTGGTCACAAAGGTTTTGCCCGTGCCACCTGAAGCATCTAAAAAAATATTTTGCCTTTACTAGCCAAAACACTCTCTACAACTGAATTATAAGTAAATACCTGATCAGGAAGTAACTTGGAAATAGTATTAGAAATAAAATTATGTCAATCATTGATGTCATATGATTTCCGTAAAATTTGAATTATTACGAGTCGGAGAAGGAAGACCAAAGTCTTTAAGAGATTTTTCGGACATTTCATAAATTTTATTTTCAATCAATATCAGGCCTTCATTGTGTATATCTTTAGTGCAACGCAAAAGGTGGTCTTGATTTTCATTACGAACTCTATTTATTATATCCTCACATAAACGATTACAATTTTTTCTCCATAATTTCAGAGGTTCAGATGGCTGACAAAATATTAATATAATAGCAAATAACTCTCTTAATTTAGCGGCTGATTCAGAAACAGCAGCATCTGAAAGAGTTTTTTCCCAATGTTCATCTCCTT